>OX122902.1:5467870-5525370 GCA_944738965.1 Nebria brevicollis | reverse complement strand
TCGCTCATCGATAGCTTGACGGGAGTGTCGAATGAAGTATAGAAGACCATATAGCCCAGCAGTGTACACTGAGCATATGGACGACATTTTGAACGACTGGAATACGCCATCAGTCACAAAAGCGCAGTCTGTACCGGAGTATGTCTTGGAGCCATCAGTAAATTTGTGTTGAAAGTATGTGTACCTTTCCAATTGAATTAAGAATTCAATCAGGTATTTGGCGTTTGGAGACGAATATTTTGGCAAGTTGGTCAGCTCTAGGTTTGTCGTTAACATTTCTTACGTGCACGAGAACGAGATAATGGTACATCCTGGAAAAACAATGATAAGGGTTTATAAACTACATTAAATTTAGCACCGTATTATCGTTTCCGAATATTTAATTTCATATTTTGAAAATAATGGCGGCTATTTAAAATGTTGGGTACGATTTTGACGCAAAATTTCGAGCTCAAGAGTGGTCCCCAAGCAAAATTAAGAAATAAATTCAAAAATCCCGTACGATATTACGGTGCGTTTTTTATAGGGCGTAAACAGCACAAAATTTGACAGAAGAAAGGTGTGGAAGATACAGTACACGCAAATTTTTAAAATACTCTTTCGAGATAATCGCGTTTAAAGTATTGACAAGTCAATACTCATGAATGCTAATACCGCTCGAGCGCGAAGCGCGCCTACTAGAAAATCGGCTTTTTCACTTTGAATAAAAGTCCGGTTTGGGTTCTCACATACAAAATTATATTCTGCACATACCAAACTATCTTTTAATTGCAAAAAAAAATCGATTTTTTGAAACTGCCAGGGTGGTATTCCCCCTTAAAGATAGAGATGTCCATTGAGCATGGTTGTTAATAAAAATTCTCAATAAAACAGTCTTTTGGTTGTCAATGATGGTATTTAACAACCTTGGAAGTTTCAGTGCAAGCGGATAGAGAGAAGTTGCACTATGGGTATATAGACGATTCAGCACTGGATTAATGAGATATATGGAATGGTTTATATGCTGCGTTGGCGATATTAATTTGCAGACGTACCTAAACCATGTTTCATGTTCCTTGAGTGAAGTGGCGGTACACCGGATTCACAGTGAAAGCTTGGGTTTGGAGTAGTCCTGAACGCACCGGTGACTGCTCGAATGCCAGCATTGTGCACGCTTTCTAATTTCCTCAAGTGAGAAGCACTACCAGTGTACACAATGACAGCACAGAAGTCTATGCTGGATAGAACCAGACTGACGTAACGTCGTAGCACAGAGTCCCTATCGGCTCCCCATTTTGTGGACGCAATACACTTGATAGCAATTAATGACATTCGGCACTGCGCAGATACAGTGTTAATTTATCTCATCCATAAAGGACGACGGTCGAAAATTATGCCCAAACACTTCCCTTCATCCACTATCCGCACTGGTTGATCGTAAAGGGATACAACAGGACAGTTGTGTGCTTTACGTAGTAGACAAAATTCGATAGCACAGGTTTTCTCCACAGGGAAACGAAAATCACGGTCGGATGCAGCCAAAGATATTAAGTCAACAGCCTGCTGTAATCTCTCCCGACAAAGAACAAGAGTTTAGGATGAAGTGAAGATCGTGAAGTCATCTACATAGAGACAATACTCAACAGTATTCGGCAGGTTGGACCCAATGTCATTGATTGCAATCAAGAATAATGTTACACTTATGGATGAACCTAGTGGATTTCCGTTTTGCAACGGTCGTAAAGACGAGAAATTTTGTCCAACTCGAACTCAAAAGGAACGGTACGAATGAAAGTTTTCTACGAATTGAAGCAGTTGGCCTCGTAGACCTCAGTTGTGCCATTTTCATAGAATTTCGTATCTCCAGGTCATGCCGAAAGCTTTCTCTTGATCAAAATACATTGCAACCAATTGGTTGCGTTTTAAGATGCTAGATTGAATAGCGTTAGTCAGATACATATGTCAGTAGTAGAGTGGTGCTGATGAGATCCACATCGGTGTTCGTTGATGAGATTGTGGGATTCCAGAAACAAGCTCAGGCGATAATTGATCATGCTTTCATATAACTTTGCCAGATAACATGTCAAAGATATTGGACGGTAACTTGATAAAGAAGACATATCTTTGCCCTTCTTGTTTTTTCAACCCAAAGCCGGTTGAGAAATTCCAATATTCTATGTTTAAATAGGGTGGGTAAATTACGATACATTGCGTAAGTAATATCATCATACCCAACAGAAGTGTTAGCTGTGTGACTCTGTGCAAAATCAAATTCAGCAAGAGTGAATATTGAGTTATGACTTTCAGAATTATCTCACTCAAAGTTTATAGGAACTTCTTCAGCCGCTTTTGAGAGCAGAAAACGGAGCGGGTATTTATCCGACTGACCAACGGACCCAAGCCGGTTTGCTAGAATATTACAAATATCATCTTTGACAGTGTGTACCTGACCATTGACCTGGAGCATTGGAATATGGGAACTTATGTTGTAACCATTCATATACCTGATTTTCGGAAGAATTGAACGCCTGCATTGGGCACGTGCTTTTTTAAAAACAATTTGGTTGAAAAGTGTCGGATTTCTCCGGTACACTTTTAGTGCTCGCTTTTTAGAAAGTATAGCGGAAGCAACGTGTTAATTCTACCAAGGAACAGACTTCTTTCTGAGACGACCAGAGGATTTCGGAATTGATAACGAAGCGGAATGCAGAATAGAAACCTTAATATGTTGCGGCTTGAAATTTAAATATGCTGACGGTTCGAGTAGAATAAGGTTGTTGGTGAAAGGTTGCCAATCGGCAGGATTAATTAATCATCTGCGTACAGATTTTGGTGGAGCAGACACAGTATTTGAAAAAAACGAGACAAGAATTGGTAAATGGTCACTGTAAAGAGCATCGTCAACTACCTGCCACTGAAGATGGGCAGCTAAAGAAGAAGTAGAAAAATATAAATCGATTGCCGAAATCTTTTTTGATATCATGTTCAAGAACGTGGCTGAGCCAGTGTTGAGAAGCGTGACATCATAGTTGTCCAAGAAGCTTTCCACAATTCGACCGCGGGCATCTTTGCTTACAGAACCCCAGAGTATGTTATTTGAATTAATGTTTCTGACAAGGATGTTGCGATTCAGAAGTTGTCGTACCAAATCCTCGAGGTGCTTCAAATTCCAGTTTCCATCTGGAAGGTAGACGATGCAGATAGTTATTGTGCGTGGTAAGAATACCTGGCATGCTACTGCCTGCAACCTTGTTCTGATGTTGCAGTCTTTAAAAGGAACGGAAGACCCAAGGACAATTGCAAATCCACCATGGGCACGAGCAACGGTCAACATCTTTACGAAAGATATTCTATCCCCGCTTGTTGAAAAGTTGAAGATGTCTTAAATGACTCTCTTGGATGCACATTACTCTAGGGTTCTCTTCAACCATTAATAGCCTTAACTCAGCTAGGTGGTTGACGATTCCATTATAGTTCCATTTAATGATGAACGAATTTGACATAACAAACGAAGAGAAAAAAGAATAGTAAAAGTCAGAAGGAGAAGGCTGACTTTAGAGGCAAACCCAAACGTGATACGGCTTCTGGTTCCTCGGTCATCCCTCAACCCACCTACGCCTATTTGTGGGTTTACGAGCATTGCTAACTGTCTCAATGTTCATAGCCTTAAGGAGTTAGCCTAACTCCTTAAGGCTATGAACATTGAGACAGTTAGGCCCTAAAGATTTCAAAAAAAGCAAAAAAGCTCTTTTGCTTAATCTATTCTTTAGTACCTTGAAAATAATATGGTAACGTTTTATGCCCCCGAACACTCTAAAGAAGCCTAAATTTTGAATATGGCCCGAGCGCAATATCGCTTCAGCTTTACTTCTTAAAACTTTAAACGCGTTTTTCTCGTAGCAACATTCTTCAAGTTGACCGGATCGATAACTGATAACAAATATTTATCGATTGACTTGAAAATTTTAATTTATATATGACATTACTTTATTCATGGAAGTACCTAGAATTTGTTTTTAAGTTGCATGGTTCAATTGTTATTAGCATATTTTAGCCGAATTGATTGCGATTTTCGACAGTTTTTTTTAAAATCACAGCACTTCTGCAAATATAAGTATAAAAAAAAAGCTACATTGTCATCTACCGAACTTTTTTATACGCATATGGGTTAAGCCACTTAGTAGTTTCATTATTTTTCTAATTTATAATATTTGTTCTAACCTTTAGATCAGTTTTACAGTAATTATATTTCTTAGAATATATATTAAATGTCAAACTACAAATTATTTACGTCTATTTTGTTAAACAATTGACAGGCGCAGATGATACGATTTATGTAAAAATATATATAAAAGGCAGAAATTTATTTTGAAACCAGTACACTTTTTGGAAAAAAAAATTCAAACAAAAGTTGTGCTAAATATGAATACCTTTAATTTTTGTTCATAAAAATTTTCTGTAACTCTAACCATTTTTGAGTAATTGCAGAAACTGCCAAAAATGACTAGAGTAAAAATAGGAGGTGCACAACCCAGGCATATGCAAATCTTAAGTTTAAGGTTTCATAATTTTAGCTTCAACCGTTTAGGCTGTAGAGAACATACACACCCACAGGCGGACGTCATTCCAAAAATAGTTGGAATCGATTCAGGGAAGGTCCAAACGTATATTTCCGTTGAAATCTCGAGATCGAAATTTTTCATGATTACAATACTTACTTATACTGCGTATAAGAAAGTAAAAATCATACGTATTTCTCTACCTGTTTGTATATAAAATCGAAATTTGTTTAGTTCATGATTGTAATTTTTAATATCTACAGTGTCATGCACCAAACTTTCTTATACGCATATGGGTTAAACCATATCGAAGTTACATTATGTTTCTAATTTATAATATTTGTTCTAAACTTTAGATCGCTTTTACAGTAAATATATTCCTTAGAATAAATATAAAACGTACACCTTCAAATTATTTAAGTCTATTTTGTTAAACAAATGACAGGCGCAGATGATACGATTTATGTAAAAATATATATAATAAACAGCAATTTATTTTGAAATGTGTACTCTTTTTGGAAAAAGAATTCAAACAAAAGTTGTGCTAAATATAAATACCTTTAATTTTTGTTCATACAATTTTTCTGTAACTGTAACCGTTTTTGAGTAATTGCAGAAACTGCAAAAAACAGGTAAACAGGTGCTTCCGCTTTGAATATTTTTTTCAAAAATAGAAGGTGCACACCTCAGACATATGCAAATCTTAAGTTTAAAGTTTCATAAGTTTAACTTCAACCGTTTAGGCTGTAGAGAACATACACACACACAGACTTACACACACACCGACACACAGACACACACACACACACGCACACAGACGGACGTCAATCCAAAAATAGTTGGAATCGATTCAGAGAAGGTCAAAACGTATATTTCCGTTAAAATCTCGAGATCGAAATTTTTCATGATTACAATACTTACTTATACTGCTTATAAGAAAGTAAAAATGCAGAAAATATTGGCCAGAAAGGACTAAAATAAAGAGGCGTCACTGGGAAAATAATGGGAAGCCGCCATTTTGTTGCTCAGATCTCGTAAAAAAATTTAACAGAATTGCTCAATATGCATACAATAAAGATCGTTTTCCCAAATTTTGATCTATTGTATAGTTTCGCTGGAAAAAAATTACAAACTTTGCCTATTTTTTCCGCCTCTAGGGTAGTCTAACCTCAAAACTCAGCTAGGTGGTTGACCAATACAGTTTCATAGAATGGTGAACGAATTTGACATAACAGAGAAAAAAGAAAAGTAAAAGTCAGGAGAAGGCTGACTTTAGAGGTAACCCCGAAATGTGCAATTGTATACTTGTCTGTGGTATTGGGTATTCAGTTCTTATACCTTCGGCGTACTTTATTCATTTACAAGAAGCACTTAAAGATATATGCGAATACAGTAATAAATAAGTATAGCCAGGGCCGTCGCTAGCAGGGCATGCAAGGCGTGCACCGCGCGCGGGTGGCATCGTCAAGGAGGCGGCATCGCCAAGGTGGCATCGCTAAGGAAGCATCGCCTTGAGTGACTATATATACTAGTTTGTGGTCAGACCAGTATAGTTATTATCTAATCATTTTATTTGTCTTCTCTATGTTCATATCTTGTAAAGTCAATATATTTAATTACTAGTGCAAATTCCCGAATAATATATATACCAATAATTAATGTACTTAGCAGAGTTCCGTTTCTATTAGTCTCTGCCGAACGTCTGCTCGTCACACTATTAACTATAAATACACATAATTATTAAAGTTAATAAATAAAGAATTAAATAAGTTACCATCGTGCAAATTTTTAAATATTAAAAATTATTCTAATCCTACAAATTTGAGTTTCTACAAATATCCTCGAGACCATTAAAGCTGGAAGAACATTTAAATATAATTCATTGCAGTATATGTGGCGTGCGGCCCAATTTCATTAATTCTGTTCACATAATCCTATTTTGAATTTCTATCAAAGATATTTTTTTAAAGACAATTTTTATAAAATGCACGTTTTTAAGGGTTAATATCTCGATATATTAAAACTATTTAATATATTATATATAAACGTTAGCAATATAATATATACATGGTTAATAATACTGCATTCTCATCACTGCTGTTCATATACTTAGATTTAATATTATATATCCGTCTTTTTTAACACTTCAAAGTGAACAAACGTATATTTTGTGAACTCTGTGAGTTAAAACAAATAGCAAATCATTAAACAAGTTAAAACCTTGGCTTTAATTTGCACAGCGTGGTTCATTTTATTGTGTTATAAACTCTTTAGATCGGTTTTAATATTTTATCATTAATATCTAAATTACATATCACACAGTTATCATTTTCATCATGCCTGCTGTCGTTACTCACAACAACCTCTCTGTTCTTTTTTTATATAACAAGAAAACACTTTCCAAGCCTGTCTTAACTCTAACATTCGGCCATCCTGGTATCCGATCGGCTCTGATCAGCTGCGATTGATAAAACGTAGAACTGCGGTCGGCGTTGGTTTCGCACAGGTCGACCACTTCGTTCTGCTTGATCGAATGCTGGTACAACTTCATTAAGATCCTGGCTGTCTATAGATGCTACTGGATGCGGAAGTCTAGGTAGATCATTTGGACGTTCCTCTCGATCTGGGCGGGTATCTGAAACATCATGCGTAACTCCACGAATATACCGCGTCGTTTCGGCCGCATGTTCTGACGGTGGATGGCCGTTTTCATCTGTTGACCCACTCAATTCGTCTGGAGCATCGTCGAAAACGCGAGGACACCTCCACGCTTTCAGTTGCGAAGCGGGTGCCGTGGAAGCGTAACGGTGCCCTTACTTACCTTGCAGATCAGCTACACGGTACGTGTCAGCAGGCAGCTTGTCGACAATTACCAAAGGAACTAGGTATTTGATTTGCGTCTTGTTTGGTTGGTCGGTGTATTCGGGAACTCTTCGCATCTACACAAGCTCACCTGATTCGTATGTAGGAGCCTGATGATGTTTCTTGTCGAACGCTTCTTTCACTTTCGTTTGTTCATTGAGGATGTTGCGCTTTACCTCATTTTGAATAATTTCGGCGCGAGTCCACTCGTGATCAGCTACTGCGGTGAATCTTTCGAGTCCATCGTCACACCTGGGTTGATACCCGTTAAGTGTTTCAAATGGTGTTCTTCCGGTTGATTTATTCATCGTGCAGTTGATATTTCTTGCAATCTCGTCCAGTTGCGCATCCCACTCTCGATGTTCCGGATTTTTGATCCCGATCATAATTCGCGGTAGTAATGCTCGGTTCGCGCGTTCCGCTTGACCGTTCGCTTGTAGATGTTGCGTCGAATTCTTAACGTATGACGTATTCCGTGTGTAGTACTCACGCGACGTGAAGCCTGTACCGCGATCTGTTACAACTCGATTCGGTAGTCAGCGTTTCAGGTTGAAATCTGAAAATGCTCTCAGCACATCTTTGGTTGACATTGATGCCATCGGGTAAAGATGTATATATTTTGTTAAATTGTCCACTATCACCAGCAACTGCGAGTTGCGCCTTCTACTCCTCACAATAGGTCCAACATGATCCATATGGATTACGTCAAATGGTCGTTGTCCCGGTGGAATCGGATTCAATTTCCCTGGACGCTTTCCGCCTGGTGTCTTCGTGATCAGGCAATCAAAGCAGGCACCAAAATGCTGCTTGACGTATCGACGCATACTTGAAAACTAGTGCAATTCTTGTATTTTTGCCACGGTTTTGTCAAGTGCAAAATGCCCCATCAAGTCGTGATATTTCACTGCGATTGCCTTTCTCATTGGTTTTGGTACCACGAATAGCAACCGGTCTCCAAGTCTTTTGTACAGCAGGTTGACCCGGAGTTCCAATCCCTGTACGTGATTGATCTCCTCATTGCTCAGGTCCTTTTGAATTTCGAGAGAATGCGTAATTTCTCACGCAATTCGACGTCCCCGCGCTGCATGAGCAGAATTTTATCTTCGACGGTGAGCGTCAGGCATACCTATACTCGTTGTAAAATTTCGGATATGGTATCAGAAGCAGCCTCTACACTCGCTCTGCTCGAAGCGTCGACGTGAGTCATTTGCACACCCAGTCGGTGACGAATTTCGAAGTCAAATTCTTGTACCAACATCATCCATCGAGCGATTTGAGGATTGGTTGTCTTTTTCTGATTCATAAATACGAGCGCCTGGCAATTGGTGACGACTGTGAATTGAATAGCGATCAGAAACTGCCTCAATCGTTCCATGCAGCATACTATCACCATCAACTCGAGTTTGCTGCTGTGGTACACTCGTTCCGTCAGCTTTTTACTGACGCAGTACACCAGATGCGACTTCCCATGCTCGTCGAGTTGTATTAGCATTGTAGCAGTCGGGCTGACCAGCAATTGTTCTTACACGATATCGCGTTTTAAATTTTAGGTTTATATAATGTTTTAAGCCGGGTAGTAGTTCTGAGTTTTCAGAATTACTATCCGACCGAATGTTTTTCAAACGGACGTTGTATTGGTCATTTTTGCGACAACGTACAAAGAGTCCCTTACCTGATAAGAGAAAGTTAGTTGTTTAACTATGTTTTTTTTAGAATTTCTTGAGTTTTTGGGTGGGTTTAGGGACTCGGCGTAATGTTTAGCAACTGACCAATGCAACAAAATGCAATTTGTATTTAGATGTTTTAAAGAGGGGGAACCTCCCTTATTTGTTATAAATACAAGCGTAACACCAAAAAGGCTCTCGATTCGGCGTTGACTTTTTGGTTGGTACACACTAGTTGCTATATGTTGTATAGCTGTACTAAAGTTAATTTAATAGAGACAGTGTTTAAAACCATGTAAGTAGAAGCCTAAAGTTTACATGTGAACAGAACGGCCATTTATTATATATTTCATTTCATGTTATCTTTTTTGTGTTAATCAATTTTCTTAGCCAATTTATGTTAAAAACCATTTCATTCATTGTACGTTATTCGTTTCATTTTTCAATATATATATATATATATTTCATATCTCGCAAGAACTGATTCTGTATTTACTGATCCACCACGTGTCAATCCTAGACTTGTGCCTCAAATTCACGCTACCTAAATTAAATGTTACGCTACTGGCCGCGCTGCTATATAACTGTTGGCAAGCGGGTGGGATCGTTCGTATAAACCAACTAGAAACACGTGTTACAGTTTTAGTATTGGTATTCAATTTTGGTTTTACAAATTGAGTTACCACGTTTTTGCGTTTTAGTGCAAGCAAATATATTTTGAATACGCGTACTGAAATATATTTAAAAAAAAAATGAATCTGGAACAAATAAGCGCAACTGCTGAAGCTATTCAAACCATGAACGCCGCAACCGCCGTTATGGGTTTAGTTAGTAGAATCCCCGTGTTTTCTGGAAGCTCGACTGATGTTTCAGTAAAACAATTTATTGAGCAAATCGAACTCATTAGCGGTATCGGTAACTGGACTCCAGCCACTACAACTGCAATGACAAAAACTTACATGGCCGGGGACGCGCGTTTATATGTTTCAAATTGTCCGAACATTAGTACAGCAACCACGTGGCCCGAATTTAAAGTAGCTTTATTAAATCGTTTCGCGCCAAAAGAGTCACCGGGTGTAATATCGCGAAATTTTCAAAGATGCGTGCAAAAAATGGACGAAACTATCGAATCATATGTTAATAGATTGAGAATAATAGGGAATAAATTATTCAGTCCTGCTGCAGATGCGGTAGCACAGGCCGTAACTGATAATATTCTAGATCAACGGTTATTAGATCAGTTTGTAGAAGGATTATTACCTGTTTTGCTTCGACCAGTATTACTCAGTGACCCCAAAACTTTTAACGAAGCTGTAAAAATGGCAAAGAAAACAGAGCGAGTAGAACGACAATTAGGGAGTTTTGACCACGTACGTGATACGCAGGATATTATATATCAAGTAGTAGAGCACTTAACTAAAAGTCAAAATAGTCAGAACACTCATTTTGAGAGAAGTGACATTAATAAAGAACGAGACAATTATACGCGCGGTAACAATAATAATATTAACGGTAATGATAATCGCCCTAATAGTCATAGTGCTCCATCGCAACATTGGAATAGACCTCAAAATAGATACAATTAACCCGCAGATAAACGAATGTGTTTTAAATGCGAAACTATTGGTCATATCGCGAGAAATTGTAAAATGCAAATACCGTCACTTGTTTCGGAAACCGGGCAGGATTTAAATAAAACAATACCGACTTGTACGCGTTGCAACAAAAAGGGCCACAGTATTTCTGCGTGTTTCGCTAAATTAGGAAATCATAATTTAAACTACAATCAGCCGCCGGTGATCACCCCGACCGAATCGGCTTAAGCGAACCTTATTTTATGACTGACGTAGTGCCAGCGATCCCTAGTAAAGAACACGGTAATATTGTAAATATTTTAATCGGAAATAAATATTGTTCCTTTTTATTAGACACTGGTGCTAGCGTTAGCTTGATTAAGAGTAGCAGAATTAAAGGAGAGACAATTGATCCATTACCAACAAATAGATTAATAGTAGGAATATCAGGTCAGCGATTACCCGTGGTTGGATTGAGTAAACTAGATATTGGTATTGAAAGAGAAGTAAAAACTCATGAGTTCATTGTTTGCGATGATAGTCTCGATTTGCATACCGATGGACTAATAGGTATAGATTTTTTACAGAAATTCAAAGCCAATATCGACTATGAATTAAATAAGCTTACAATTGGCGAGACGGAAGTAGATATTTCAGCGGTTCAGGCAGTGGTTGAGAAACAGGTTGAATCAACAGGAACAGCGCAAGTATTAATGGCAAGAAACAATAACGTCGTGGGGACAACTTCGGAGCCTACATCTGCGAATGTAGTGCGTCTTAGTGAAAAGTTGGAGATACCGCCGCGGAGTGAAGTTATTTGTTTAGGTATGCGGAAGGCGTCGCAGATACATAATGGTGCTGTGCTGATTGAACCTGTGGAAATCAATATCCATGGAGTAGTAGCTGCCCGAGTTGTGTCACCAGCTGATGGACCTACTGTAGCAATCAAACTGATGAACGTGAGCCAGTCCGCACTGACGGTACCGCGCAAAACGATTATCGGGGTTGAAGAACCGATTGTTACAGGTGAGTATAATTTTAATAGCACGTCTCAAGAAATCATAGCTAGCATATATGAATGCGAACTAGATAGTTTATTCGATTTAAATTACTTAACCATTGTTGAAATTAGGCACATGACAGCCCTGGTTCATGAATATAAAGATATATTCATGACAAGTGGAACCCCGTTAGGATGCAAATCGAAAGTGAAACATCGGATCATCACCGAAGATGTACACCCAATCACAAGAGCACCGTATCGTGTACCTCATGCTCAGAATGACGTACTATACCAACAAATAGCGGAATTGTTGAAAGAGGGGATGATTTCCGAATCCGAATCACCATGGTCAGCACCTGTGATGTTGGTAAACAGAACACTTTCCGATGGAAGCACGAAAGTTAGGCTGTGTATAGACTTCCGAGAGCTCAACAAGGTAACGAAGAAGGATTTCTTCACGCTGCCGAACCTAACGGTGACTCTGGAGCAGCTAGGACAAGCCACTCTGTTTACGACGTTGGATCTTGCTAGCGGTTACCACCAGGTAGCTGTAGCCGAGGAAGATCGCGAAAAGACAGGATTCAGTACGCCATGGGGACACTACGAGTGGAACAGGATGCCTTTTGGCCTGGTTAATGCACCGAGTACATGGCAGAGACTCATGTATGTGGCATTGAGTGGCCTCACCGGTGAGAGATGTTTTGTTTATCTAGATGACATAATAGTTTTTAGTCGGAATAATATGTCTGAGCATTTACACCGAGTGAGAGATGTTTTCAATCGCATGCGAAAGTACAACTTAAAGCTCAAACCCAGCAAATATCATTTCGCCCTACGAGAAACATCTTATCTGGGTCATGTAATTTCGGGAGAAGGCGTGAAGCCAGATCCAGCCAAAATAAGTGCAATCCAGCAGTATCCTGTTCCAATAGACTTAAAAAGCGTGCGCTCGTTTCTGGGGCTTATCGGATTTTACAGGCGTTTTATTCCGAAATTTTCGGATATAGCCAAGCCACTTACACTGCTGACGAAAAAGGACAAACCGTTCAAATGGTGAGGAGAACAGGAAAAAGCATTTGGGAAGCTACAAGAAGCACTGCAACACAGTCCGGTGCTGCGTTAGCCTGATTTCTCTTTACCATTTATCGTGGCCACAGTTGCGTCGCAAATAGCGTTGGGTGCGGTTTTGAGCCAGAAAGTGGGTGAGTTCGAACATCCAATCGCGTACGCTAGCCGGACCTTGAATAGCGCAGAACGAAATTATAGCCCGACGGAACGTGAATGCCTCGGAATTGTGTGGGCTGTGAAATTCTTCCGTTGTAACGTTTACGGAAGAAAGTTCACTGTGATTACGGACCATCGTCCATTAAAATGGCTGATGAATAACAAGGATCCTCGTTCTCGTTTATCCCGCTGGGCGCTCACATTAGCGGAGTACGATTTCGTCGTCATTCATCGTCCAGGTCACGTGCACAATGTAAGCATTGCAAATGTTATGCTGAAACATCATAATAACATTACCTTCCGTAAAGTTACTAGGTCAACCTACCGCAATGTATAAATAACAATATATCGCATATTGTTATGTCAGTAGTTTGACCAGCTATATAAGAACTCTATGTGGACAACGATAGGCAGTTGTTCCACCGATTGTATAGCATACTAGTAAGTACTATTCAATATAACTAATTTTTATCATCCACTTAGTGTTCGTTCAATTGGTCGCCCCTATTCCCTTCTTACCCTCACGTCTATTTGGCAAGAACCCAAGTATAACCGATAAAAGGTGGCCATCCCAGTCACACTCTTACATTGGTGGCAGCGGTTTACGGATATTTGTGCCAAATAAAGATCAGCCAGTTGCCTGGTAGTATCGCGACTTGGTAAGAGATATCAAAAGAATGGGAGGCACTACTGAACGCAAACCAGGAGATAGCGGAGAGGGTATGACAGCGTCAGGAGGGCCAAAGATGGCGTATGGCAAGGTGGCTAATACCGTGGAGCAACTCACGGGAAAAGAGACGAGCGAGTTTTTCGAAAAGTTAGAATACCGAGCAAAATTAGAAGGGTGGAATGAGCAGCAAACCAAGCCGATATTATTACTACGGCTAGGGGGGGAAGCATATCAATTCATAACTCAGCGGCCAGACTTACAAGCGGAGAACGTAAGATACAAAGATCTGAAAAAAGAAATAATAAGGAGATTCGAACCACCAAGATTACCGGGGAAAATCTTCATTGTAATTGCACAATGCACTCAGAAGGAAAATGAAACAGTACAGGAGTTTGCCAACAAACTACGAAAATACAAAAAAGAACTAGAAAGAGATCTAAAAACGCAAGTAGTAGAACCAAACAGCATTGCACCGGAAGTAGTATCGGCCAACATTATTCTAGCGCAATTCAAATCGGGTCTGCGCCCACATATCGAAAGACAGACGAGAACATTAATGGAACTAACACCAAATCTGACGTTCGATAGGGCCGTGTAAATAGCGGAAAGAGAAGAACAAGCAGAAGAAAGGGAATCCAGGGATATAAATGCCGTCAGAAGAACTGAAGCGGCAACACCAAATACACGTACATCAGGATACCGGGATCAAGGCAGAAGAGAAATACAATGCTATAATTGCGTAAAAATGGGCCACATACAGAAAAATTGTCGGAGTAACCAAAACTGTTTTCGCTGCGGTAAACCAGGACACAGAGCGGCCGCATGTCGTACAAGGCTCCCCAATAAGAGTAGAAATCAGTACCAAGAGCAAAGTAACATATATTACGGAGATCGAGACAGCAGACGTTATTTAAACGCTTAAGGCCTCTCGCCCGGATACCGTCGCGAGAGGCCCACAAATCCAAAAAATGGAAAAGATTAATAGTACCAAACATAAACAGAAGACAACCAAACGACATAGCTAATCTCGACATACTAAAAGTAAACAACAGACCATTAAGGCTATTAATAGACACAGGATCAGCTATCTCTCTAGTAAAGGAAGCATACGTAGAAAAACACCGAATAAGAAGACAATGTATTGGCACATTAACTTCAATATCGGGGGGAGAGCTAACCTACAAAGGAACATCGAGGGTACAATTTAAGAAAAACAACAATGATTTTCCGTTCGACTGCGTAATCTGTCCAAACGAACTGGCATTGGAAGCAGATGGACTACTTGGCCGGGATTTTTTGGAACAATACAAAGCTAAAATAAATTACCATACAAATTGCATCACGCTTGGAAATACGTTTATAAAAATTTTCGCTGAGCACAGCATAGCGAACATAAACACGGACGCGAAATGTAGCATCAGCAAGGTTACCACAGAAATAGCAACGCAGACAGAATATAAAAACAATGTTGATACAGGTCAAGAAAGATACAAGAAATTAACAGTATCAGCAGAAAATAAGGTCAGGGTAAAAGAAGAAATAAAAATTCCACCAAGAAGTGAATATGTATGCCATGCTACCCAAAAACTTTGCAAGCCAGGTAAAGAATTATTAATCGAACCAGAAGAAACAAACATATACGGCCTCATGGCTGCCAGGGTACTAACCAAGAGCGAAAAAGTGATACCTATCCGATTGATAAACATAGCGAACACCACGGTGACAATTCCGAAGAGAACCGTAATTGGAAGGGTAGAAGTATTCGAGGGTCAGACAGAAAATAAGCAAAATTTAACAGAATTCGTAGACAAGAGGTTAAGAGAAATGGAGACCAAGGAAGTAGAATGTTTAGCTAATTTAATCGAAATAATCAACGAATACAGTCAGGCAAGAGTTTCAAGAAAACAAGATGAAGTACAAGTTAAAAGAATGGAGCTGCTACGTATCAAGGAACGTATAATGAAGATTGCACGCCAGGAAAATAGAAATACGGAAAGACGAGAAGTACCAGAGACAACAAGGAACCAATGTGATATAATCCACAATATATGTAATTGTAATTGGGCTAAACCAACGAAGGATGAGGAGGATAATAACATGGGGATACAATGGGATATCATGCAGCAAAGTGAACCACACAAACTGGAAGACCACTGCGATTTAGAACATCTCGACGAAAATACAAAAAAACAAATGATAAGCATACTAGAGGAGTACAATGTTATTTTTCTACTAAAAGGTGCAAAACTGGGGTGTACGCATAAAGTAAAGCATAAAATAATAACGGAAGAAGTACCACCAATCGCGAAAACTGCATATAGGGTCCCATTCAGTCAAAAAGAACTATTGCAGAAGGAATTAGCAAAAATGTTAGAAGAACGGGTAATCGAGCCATCGGATTCTCCATGGTCCTCACCAGTAGTAATCGTACCAAAAAAATCGGAAAAAGGAGAAAACAAGATAAGGGTTTGCATAAATTTCAGAGGCCTGAATGAAGTAACAAAAAAGGATCACTTCCCAGTAGCAAACATGCAGGAAACGCTGGACCAACTGGGAAACGCGAATTTATTTACGACGCTGGACTTAGCGTCAGGTTACTGGCAAGTAGAATTAGAAGAAAACGACAAGGAAAAAACGGCATTCACCACCGGGGGTCAACACTACCAGTTCACGATTAATGAATAGTGTACTGGCAGGATTAACCGGAGAAAGATGTTTAGTATACCTGGATGATGTGATTATATTTAACGGAGAAGGCACAGCAGATCACATTGCAAGATTGACTAAAGTTTTCAACCGTCTGCGAAAAGCAAATTTAAAATTACAACCGAATAAATGTAAATTCTTAAAATGTGAAACGAAGTACCTAGGACATGTAATAAGTCAACACGGAATTAAGCCGGAACTAGAAAAAAATTCTACAATCAGAAACTATCCAATACCAAAATCTGTGAAGGAAATAAGGGCATTCCTAGGACTAGTAGGCTTCTACCGGAGATTCATAACAAGATTTGCTAAAACTGCAGTCCCATTAACGCAATTAACAAAGAAGGATGAAGAATTCACATAGACCAAAGATTGCCAGGAAGCGTTTGAAACATTACGAGAAGCATTATGCACAGAATCGTTATTAGCGAACCCAGACTTTAATAAAGAATTCATATTATCAACAGACGCAAGTGGATTAGCAGCTAGTGCAATTCTCAGTCAGAAGCTGAACGGATACGAAAGACCAATTGCATTTGCAAGCAGGCAATTGAACAAGGCGGAAACAAACTACGACACGTCAGAAAGAGAGTGTATAGCTATAATTTGGGGTGTGAAACACTATCGCTGCTATCTGTACGGATGAAAATTTACCATTATAACCGATCATAAACCACTAAAATGGTTAATGTCACTAAAAGATCCGAACTCTCGTCTGATGAGATGGGCTCTACTTCTGAGTGAATTCGAATACGAAGTATTGCACAAGCCGGGAAAGAAACATATAAATGCAGATGTGCTGTCACGAATACCAATTAATTCAGTGACAAACACAGACAATATATATTTACCGATCTGGGACAGAGATAAAATTAAGAAGCTGAAAGGAAATGACGAAGAAATCAGGAAACTCACATCAAAAGAAGGTTTCTTCCAGGACGAAGAAGGATTAAAATTTAAAGAAAAAACAGGAGAAGAGAGAAATCACAAGTTAGTCATACCCAAAGAGATGTCGTTCCAAGTGATACACGACTATTTGAATCTACCGTATGCAGGCCATCAGGCACACGATAAAACACTAAAAAGAATTAAAGACAAATTTTGGTGGAAGAATATGAACACAGAGATAAAAGAATATTGTGGTAAATGCCACTCATGCAATGAGAGAAAGACACCATCAAACATAAAACCAGCTCCACTGCAAGTATTCCAAGAAATAACTGCACCATTTCAAAGGACGTCAATGGATATTGTAGGTCCACTAGTCACATCCAGAAAAGGGAACAAATACATCTTGACATTCCAAGACCATTTTTCCAAGTATCCAGCAGCATTTGCGATTCCAGACCAAACAGCAGAAACGATAGCAAGGATATTTGCGCAAGAAATTATTGCCAGACACGGAGCACCAAGGCAACTTTTAACGGATCAAGGGAAAAATTTTATCTCGAATACTATGGAAGAAGTGTGCAAATTATTCAACGTTGAAAAACTACAAATAACAGCATACCGCCCTCAAACAAATGGCGTGATCGAAAGAAGCCATAGAGTATTTAAAGATATGTTGTCTCATTTCATAAGCCGAGACCAAACCGATTGGGGTTACCATATGTTCTCATGGCATATAGATCAGCCGTACACAAGTCGACAGGGGAGACACCATTTTTTGTTATGCATGGCAGAGATATGGAGATGCCCTACGATGACATATCACGGCCAAGAACGTTAAGATACGATTACGATGACAACTATGCGGCCGAGTTAAGAGAAAGAATGCGAATTGTGTTCGAACGAGTAAAATCACAGTTGAAAGAAA
Organism: Nebria brevicollis; assembly: GCA_944738965.1. Taxonomy (NCBI): domain Eukaryota; kingdom Metazoa; phylum Arthropoda; class Insecta; order Coleoptera; family Carabidae; genus Nebria; species Nebria brevicollis. Next base: position 5,507,313 of record OX122902.1, on the reverse strand, counting down.
CAACTGAACAGCGAAACAAGCAGTTTAATAAAAAAGCCGAGCAGACAGATTTCGAAATATTATTATTTTCATGATCCGACAAAAATACAACTTGCTGGAACATCAAAAAAATTAGTAAAACCGTGGACAGGGCCGTACCGAATAAAAGAATAACTGAGTGCAGTGAATTACAGAATTGTTGAGGAAACTGGGAAAAGGAATATGGTAGTACATGTGAATAGGCTCAAACCATTTAAAGCATATATAGAAGAGGCCCAGGAAAAAGAGAAAGAGATGTAAAAATCCCCACAAAGCGAAAATACAAAAATTCCAACCACGGCAGAAATCCAAGAAATACACAGACAAATTGAGATAGAAGAAGGCGAAAAACTTCCCATGCAACACAATTCCCATCCTAGAATTCATACCCGAAGTAGGGGACTTGTTACTGAACAACCCTGGATATGGTCACCCACCAATCAATAATCCAAAAAAAAAAATAGGGGGTTTGGTTTAGGTATAAGCAATGCATAATATGTTACAGGAATGGAAGCAATAATAATCATCGCCATAATAAGCAGCGCAGAAGCGCTAATAGGATACGATTGCAGGGGACCAAACACAAATATCACCACCATATCGCTAAAATGTGTCGCGGACTGTCCAAACCTGGACGCGGGGTATACCGAAACACAGCAAGAGATTCAGATACTTCAGGACAACGACTACCAAAGCGTGCAGATCCAAACATGCCTAGTAGAAGTAACCCGGTTAATTCAGTACTGTGGGATGCACAGCCATACATCAGCAGTACACCAGGGGTTACTAACTTACGTGCACGCTGTAGGAGCCCAGGAATGCAAAAACATGCATAGATCGAAAATGTTTATTGGGTTCACAACCAGATAATAAACAATTTAGTGTTAAATGGAACAACGTCATTTTCATTAAATCTGGCCGGATCAATATCACTGGACGGCAAATGCAACGGAGCAACCTACATCGAAAATGGGATCAACTGGGCACAAGTATTTGTGTCAGCAACACTGAAGATTTCCCTCCGGGAGTGAAGCTAGAGACAAACGAAGTAAGCTTGTTAGGGGGCGTTACGTGTTCATTTACTGAAGGATACTGTATGGACATGGAGATTGGGGAATCCGTGTGGGAAAGAACCCAATCAACAGGGTGTGAAAATTCCAAATTCACTGTAATATACGAGGGAAACGCCGGCCTAGTAACAGAGAAAGACAGCAAATCATTGAGAGGGAGACGCTACATAGTGGTAGAGCAAAAGGATAAGGTGTTTGCAGTCAAACTAACAGAACTCTCACACAAGTGTAACCAGGAAATTTGGCTAACAGAGCACCCCAAGTAGATAGTAATAAAAAAAAAAATTCGGGTTCAAGTACTCCGCACAGGGTATTGAAGCTCGGAACGTTGATATGCTGGCATACGTGAATACAAAATTTCTGTACATAGAACAGGTATTCATAAGAGAAATACGGGATATGTACAGAGATATAATTCACAGACAATGCCTCCAGCAGAGAGAAATTTGAGAAAATTGCCAGTTATGGCAAACCAGGAGGAACTATTTTTAGCTCCTCTCACGCATATTCTGCAGAAGAAAGCAGAAGAAGTGGACTGTAGCAATTTAGCACCACCACTCTATCACATTGACAATAACTGGATTGGATTCAGCCCAGCAATACAGACGGGGATCCAACCGGAAGTGCTACAAATACGTCAGGAGCCAGTATTCAATTTCCGTCCGGCACAAGAACTGGGGTCCGCCGGGATATATACAGAGAACGAAATCAAGACACTACAGGAATCCATAATTTTCGGGGTGGAACAGAATGCAGTAGCGAATTTGCTAACCAGGAAGTTAGCAGGACTAGAATCAGCCAACCAAGGAATGTCTGCACTGAACCTTTTTACTTCCGGGGAAATAATAAAATTAGCAAATTCGGTAGTCAAACAGGCATGGGGGTGGTTTTCCGACATAGGAGTATTCGTATCCGGTTTTATTGACTTCTACGCAGTATTTAAAATGGTTAAATATGTGCTGGGGTCAATGCTAAACGGATATACGTTATACCGATCCATAGGATACGGTATTGGAATACTTGCATGTGTCTGGGACACCCTCACACATAACGTGGTCCACCGACAAAACGCCACCACCCGAAACATGGACAGGCACACTGAGCTAAGAGAGGTCTTGACAACTAACGAATCAAGTGCCCCACCTCAGTGCTGGATAGAGTAGGAAGATAAGAAAAATAATGTCAAAATATTGTAAGGAGTTCATATATAGTCCAGCAAAACTGTATCGCGTAATAGTAAATTGTTCTCCCAAGGGAAGCTAATTTTTTAAGGGGGGAGGAATGTAAGCTTTGCAAATGTTATGCTGAAACATCATAATAACATTACCTTCCGTAAAGTTACTAGGTCAACCTACCGCAATGTATAAATAACAATATATCGCATATTGTTATGTAAGCAGTTTGACCGGCTATATAAGAACTCTATGTGGACAACGATAGGCAGTTGTTCCACCGATTGTATAACATACTAGTAAGTACTATTCAATATAACTAATTATTATCATCCACTTAGTGTTCGTTCAATTGGTCGCCCCTATTCCCTTCTTACCCTCACGTCTATTTGGCAAGAACCCAAGTATAACCGATAAGAGGTGACCATCCCAGTCACACTCTTACATGCGGACGCTCTGTCACGAATCATGATTGGGCTAGTTTCGGACGGAATGGAGCCAATTTGGGACCGTCACCACATTCTTAGCGAACAACTAAAGGACCAGAACATCATCAAATTCGTTGCGAAATTGGAGTCGAGACAAACAGATGAATTCTTTTTTGATGACGATGGTATCCTTTATAAGCTCCGGGTACCTGGTGAGCGAACCGATAAGTTAGTGGCACCAAAATCAATGTGGCGTAAAATCATGCAGCTATGCCACAAGCAGGGCACCAAGGATATGACAAAACCTTAGCAAGAGTGAAACGTGATTTTTACTGGAATGGAATGTCAGTACATATCCGAAACTATGTGAAGGAGTGTGTGTCATGTAACCAACGGAAAACATCACCGCACCTCCGGCCCGCACCATTGCAACGATACCAGGAAGTACTGGGTCCATTCGAACGCACTTCTTTGGATATCGTTGGACCGTTGGTAACTTCGAATCGAGGTAACAAGTACATACTTACGTTTCAAGATGAATTCACTCGCTACCCAGAAGCGGATACTGTGACGAAAGCGTTCGTTACAGAGATCATCTCACGACACGGAGTGCCAAAACAACTGCTGACGGACAAAGGGAGCAACTTTGTGTCCGCGATGTTTAGCGAGGTATGTAAACTGTTGCAGATTCGAAAGTTGCAAACGTCAGCGTATCACCCAATGTGCAATGGTCGGCTCGAGAGGTTCCACCGGACATTAAAGGATTGCCTTTCACACTACATTCAGAAAGACCAACGAAACTGGGATGTATGGTTGCCATACGTTCTCATCGCATTAAGAAGCTCAACCCACAATGCAACCGGAGAAACGCCATTTTTCTTTCTGCACGGCCGAGACTTTGAAATGCCATTCGATGACGTCCTTGCATCACAGCGAGTCAAATATAATGTGGATGAGCATTATCCTTCGGAGATCATGTCCAAGTTACATGATGCATATCTCCAAGTCCAAGACAAGCTGCGGAAGTCTGCTGAGATGAATGAAAAGCAGTACAACAACAAATCGTCGCCAGTGGATTTGAAGGTAGGAGATTTTGTGTATTTGTTTGATTTGACAACCAAACCAGGTTTGTCACGTAAACTGGGTAAACCGTGGATTGGTCCCTATCGCATAATCAAGCAAACAGGGCCAGTCAATTTTGTGATAAGAGACCAACAGACAGGAAAGGAACAGCTGGTGCACGCAAACCGATTGAAATCCTGCCTGTCAGAAATCACAGAGCCACCCCAGAGAGCAGATACACCCGATTCAGATGTCGACAAGGTTATTCGATTTGATAGATTTGCTGCAAACTCCACCAAATCTAACAGATGAAAACCCAGACAAACCAGCGATCATACTGAGTGATACGGAATCCCAGTGTGATATTGATTCAGACGACGAACCGGATTCAGAGGAAGAAAGTGGTTCGGATGATGAGCCAAACGTGCACGAAGAAGAACAATATACAGACATTGGAAGTGAAATAAACACAAGTGAAACAAACAACCTCGGTGAATCAGAAGATAGTGGTAGTGACAGAAACGAACAAAATATGGCCGATACGAGTACGCTGGATCCGAAGAATGAAATAAGTGAAACGGCGACACGCAAGTATCACACCCGTAGTTCTGAACTACCGCCTGAATCACCGTGGACATCTGACAGTAGCATTTAAGATATAAATCGTATAGAAATTAATTATTTAGGATTTATTGTAAGCAATTTAGTAAGTAAAATTATTGACAATTATATTTTTTAAGGATTGGCTATATCATTGTGTTAGCGTTGTTTACCTATGGAGGAGCGGTCGATCCAAGCAATGACGTTCTGGATAAAGGGATTGTTTTCGTGATGGAAGAGGAAATTTTACTCACGGGGGACAAATGGATTCTAACGACTGACATCGACTTGAAAGAATATCGGCGAGCCTTGGACAATTTCAGTGATCTACTAAGCAACATCACAAGAATCGACACTGATTTTGGCGAAGACCTCGAGTCTTCACTGATCTACAGTCTCCATGAAATTGTGAAAAAAGAGACAAATATTATAATGAACGATGTCGCGAACTTAAAATTGAAATTGCATAACATAATTAAAACAGTTGCACCATATGGAAACTCACGTACGAAGCGTGGATTGATAAATTTGTGATAGTAGTGAGTTAGATTCGATAAATGATAAAATCGGAAATTTATCTGCCACTTCTGATGGTATTATTAATGTTGTAAACGAACAAGTTATGATTGTAAAGAATTTGAACTACAATAACAAAATTATCAATGATAAAGTAGAGAAAATGAAAACGGTTGTTCAGAAGTTAAATACAAAAATTGCATATCTGCTCGAAGAAGCATTAGTTAAAACTGAGCACACGTTAGAAACAAAATTGTTAAACTCAATAAATTTAAATTCAGCCTTCCGTACTGTAGAGTACATTTTAAATGACATAAAAGAAAGTGTGTCTGAACTGGCAAATGCATTAGAAACAACTGCGTTAAACAAACTTAGCCCAGTATTTATCAATCCAACGCTACTACTAAAGGCTCTTAAAGCAATACAAAATAATCTTCCAGCTGGTTTATCTCTGATGACGAATTCTTTCGACACAGATATATACCTTTACTACGATGTCGCTGTAGTGCGAGCCGCGTATTTTCGAAATGTAATAAGAGTTTTTGTTGAAATGCCACTCAAAGCACCGGGTCGCTATTTTACTTTGTATAGGGCACTTTTATTACCATATTAAATGGAAACCGCAACGACGAAATTATTTGTTATGTCTGAATTTTCTTATTTTGCTATTTCTGGTGACGGACAATATTGTTTAGAATTGAATACGGATGATTTGATAAAGTGTCGTGATGGTATTGTAAGAGTATGTCCTCCTTCGAAACCGGTACGAAAGATTACGGACGTTTCGTGTCTTTCTGCGCTCTATACCGGAGATACGGAGCAAGCCTCTTTACTTTGTAAATATATTGTTATTCAGGGAAACAAATCAGTTTTATATCGAGCGCGGAATAGCAACTCTTGGATATACAGCGTTCATAAAGACCTATTAACTTATAACTGTCCAGATAAATTAAATAAAAATAAATTCAATGTAACTTCAAGAACGATATCGGGAACGGGTATCATAAACATACCGGCCTCGTGTATCGTTTACGGTCCGAATTATTTGCTAATGCCGCACACAACAACAACGACAGCAATTACATCACAGAGTAGGAACATAGTTATACCACCGATTAGCGAGGGTATCCACGAAACGATTAATTTTAAAAATGGCAATACTACGAATCGACGCGAAATCATTGAAAGAGGGAATCTCCATAGACTCATGGCATCAGCATATACAAGAATTAAGACAACAAAAGTTTGGAAATACGATAAAACATTATAGTTTCGGATCTTTCATTTTTATTGCCGTAATAATAGTTGTAGGAGTAGCAATCTATAAAGGCATGTCTAAACGCAAAAATTCTCCTGTGATACGTTATGTGCCACAAGCCGCAGAAGAAAATATCGAGCTTCCGGTTTTACTAATAAATGAGAATCCGCCCAAAGTAAAATCACGGTCTAAGTTAGAGACTTTTTAAGCATCACCGTCAGATGCAATATATATAGAATTATTACCGTAATTTGGATGCCAGGGTCGATAGGATGAAAGACTTAGGAATTTGGAGCTCCTATCCGACTGGTAGCCAACCGAAGTTTTAGATTGTTAGAATCACGTTTTTGATTTAGTCAATAAGGAAAATAACCTAAACCCGCGGTGATTAGTAATATAAAATAGATAGGAGGTTAATTAGAAAATAAGCAAACTAGAAATTAGTATGTATAGGAAAAAGCGAGACCTGTGTAAAAGCAAAAACAAAAATGTCCAAATTTTATCCTTGTTGAGTTCCTTCAGAACAGTTAACTGTGTTAAGACGTCGATATTACCAAGTCCAATTGTTGTTTTAGCTTCGACTGCAGAAGATACCATGGAACACTCGAGTCAGGAATACATCTTTCAAAGGCACTTCTACCACCTTGGATTTTAAGCTTCAGCGTAAGCAAGCAGAGGAAAAACGGACCTTCCTAATGTACGAATCGATCAAGGATCTCGATTCGTGTGACCGTGTTGTCACAGTTTTGTGCAGGCTGCATAAATGCACGGCAGAGGCGAGCCAGATCGTCGGGATTTTAGCGTGTATCGCAAGGCAGAGGCGAGCCAGATCGTCGGATTTTTGCGTATATCGCTAGGCAGAGGCGAGCCAGATCGTCGGATTCAACGGCAACTGAGTGGTGGATCGTTTAGCAGATGGATGTGGGTTACACTACCTGATAGGTGACAATACGTTCATCAGCAACTTAACGTGGAAGATGGAAGTACCAACAACATGCAAAGGAAGAAAGTTAGTGTAGAAACGTCACAATCCACATTGGGATTGTGAGTTGTATCGAAGGTGGGAGGGGTTGTAGCAGTCGGGCTGACCAGCAATTGTTCTTACACGATATCGCGTTTTAAATTTTAGGTTTATATAATGTTTTAAGCCGGGTAGTAGTTCTAAGTTTTCAGAATTACTATCTGACCGAATGTTTTTCAAACGGACGTTGCATTGGTCATTGTTGCGACAACGTACAAAGAGTCCCTTACATGATAAGAGAAAGTTAGTTGTTTAACTATGTTTTTTTTTAGAATTTCTTGAGTTTTTGGGTGGGTTTAGGGACTCGGCGTAATGTCTAGCAACTGACCAATGCAACAAAATGCAATTTGTATTTAGATGTTTTAAAGAGGGGGAACCTCCCTTATTTGTTATAAATACAAGCGTAACACCAAAAAGGCTCTCGATTCGGCGTTGACTTTTTGGTTGGTACACACTAGTTGCTATATGTTGTATAGCTGTACTAAAGTTAATTTAATAGAGACAGTGTTTAAAACCATGTAAGTAGAAGCCTAAAGTTTACATGTGAACAGAACGGCCATTTATTATATATTTCATTTCATGTTATCTTTTTTGTGTTAATCAATTTTCTTAGCCAATTTATGTTAAAAACCATTTCATTCATTGTACGTTATTCGTTTCATTTTTCAATATATACATATTTCATATCTCGCAAGAACTGTTTCTGTATTTACTGATCCACCACGTGTCAATCCTAGACTTGTGCCTCAAATACACGCTACCTAAATTAAATGTTACGCTAATGTCCGCGCTGCTATAGCATCCCGGCGAGTCCTTCTGCGCTAGCATCAGTGTGTAGCTCCGTCGTCGCTCGAGGGTTATACAACCGCAGCACTGGATCACTCTACAGTGCCATCTTTAAGTCCTCTAAAGCATTCTGTTGCTCATCTTTCCATGAAAATTTAGCATCCTTACCAGTCAGCTGACTGAGTGGTTAAGCTCTCTCTGCACATCGCGAGATGAATCGTCGGAAGAATCCAATCAGTCCACGAAACCTTAGCACTTCGTGTACATTCTTGGGAGCTATAAAATCTTTGATCGCTAAGATTTTTCATTCTCCTGGTTGAATACCGAAGGGCTGAAACCCGAAAACCAAGAACCCTACCTCTCAGCGGCCAAACTCGCACTTACTTGGTTTCAACGTCAGTACAGCGTGCCTCAACGCCTCAAACACACGTTATATACGATATAACATGTCGTTCCAATCTTTAGCCGGTATCATCAGGTCGTCCATGTAGCATAGCGCGATATGATTTCGCAGATCACCTAGAGCATGATGCATCAGACGAGTAAATTCATAAGCCGCATTTACTAGTCCAAACGACATTCGTTCGAACTGGCCTGTCTCGTCTGGTATTACAAACGCCGTTTTTTCTTTCGCTTCAGCGTTGAGTGGTATCTGAAAGTACCCATGAGCGAGGTCAAGTACTGTGAACATGCTAGCTTCAGACAGTTGCTCCAGCAGCTGATCGATGTCAGGTATCGGCCCCGGTTGCTTCTTTGTCTGAGCATTCAGACGCCTGTAGTCGACGACTACCCTCAGTTCTCCATTTTTCTTCCATACCACGAGTACGGGACTAGCATAAGCGGATTTTGTGTTGATTGCTATGTCACACTCTTTCCACTGCTTCACAATATTAGCAATAATCTCACGGTCTGCTTTCGCTGTTCGGTAAGGCTTTCATCGCGCAGGTTTGCTATTGTCCGTCTCTTCGATGGTCATCTCCGAGCTCTTTCATGTTTGTAGCGAAGCAATCTCTATATTGTCGCAACAACTTGACAAGCTGCTCGCGTTCACTGGAAGATACTGTTCTATCGATTTGGATCCCGGCAACTCGTCTTCATCGTTCTACCGTGTGTCGTTTGTCTGACACGTCAGGACTTCTTCGGCTAGCGTAATCACTTGGCCCTCTTCAACAGTGATGGTGTGATTGGTAAAGTTCGCGACAGACACTTCTGCACGCCTAGTCTCCGACGTATGTACTGTCTTTCCGTTTGATCCGAATACTAGTTGTTGCGGAATGTCAATTTCTACATGATTCACAGTTCTCGCTAGAATTGTGGTTTCTTTCGTCGCACGTAAATCAATATAAGTTAGCTTCTCGATATCCGCGTATTGAAAAGCCAACTCTGTTGTATCTCTAATCTCTAGTTTGTCTCCGATCTTCATGTGTGTGACGTGCGGTTGCTCTGTCCACGAACGACCTATGATCAACTCTACTTGTTGAATCTTATCCGGAACAATTAGTATCTCCACTTTTCTTCTGATACCATCGACTATAATATCTGCCATCGCGGTTCCCAGCGTTTTCGCCGCTTCAGATGTCGTATCTCTAAATCCATATATTGCGTAGCTATTTGGTTGCATACGTAAACCTGCTTGAAGGGCTACGGTAGAACGTACCACGCAGCTCGAACTTCCAGTGTCGATGAGTCCCTGGAATTCTTGTCCGTTAATATTTACAGATTTCCTGTACTTACCCGCATCCGTGACGGGTGTCGAAATCAGCAACGCTCCTGGTTTGGTGTGATTCATATGCGGATTTGACGGACAGTTTCACTGCAGATGGCCTTCTGGATTACAGCTTCTGCAGCGCATCGGTATTCTTGGCTCCGGAAAATCACGAGCGAGGTGAGAGTACTGGTTGCAATTGTAGCAACGTCGCTCTGTTATTCTGGACTATGCTGATTGGTGGACAGCGACTTTAACATCAACCTTCGGAGGTCCCATCGTTCTCACTTCATGGTTCGCGATGGTTCGTGTACTTGTTGCTCGTTTAGCACGGTTTTTGTCGACGCGTTCACAACGGTGTAACGCTTACAACAACGCTTCTTCATTGTCGAACAACTGACATATGAGTTCTGAACATCGAGTTCTGGATCGCAAGCCTATCAGGATTAGCTATTGCGCTTCAGCGAATGGAAGGTTCAAATCTCTGCATAGACGCATCTTTGAATAAACATATTCTGTTGCTGAATCAACATTTCCCTGCATCCTCGCAGTCATTCGTTGACATCTCTCTGGCAAGGATCTCTCTTTGGAGAATGATGTTCGAAACTCCGCCTCAAAGGCCGCCCAAGTGCTGATACGATGTTGACGACCAAGGTACCACTCACGGGCACCTCTCGCAAGATGGAGTTTAGTGGTTTCCAGCTTGAAGGCATCTGGCCACCGTTGATTGCTGGCAGTGCGGAGCAAAGACTCCAACCAAGATAGTACGCGACCCGCGCCTCCTTCACAATCGTAATCTTCAATTGATGATGACTGGTCGGACATAAGGCAGTAAGTAACAGCTGAAGACTCATTTGTACCCGCGAAATTCGGAGTAGGGAGAACCTGGTTGCTCACATTCTGCTGCATTTTCGCCATGGATGAAATCATGGATTCCATCATACGCATCATGTTTGTCGTGAAGTCCATGGTTGTAGAAGCTATAGGAGAAGCGCCTATATCCTGTACGCCGGATAAGACGCTGTTTTTATTGGGAGACGCGTCGTTCGGCAGTTGGCCGTCTTGCATGCAGGAAGTGACTTTATTTTGCGGCTCGGATAAGACGAGCGCATTGTCGTCCACGCCATTCACAGCGGTGATTCGGGTATCTTGATTGCTAGTTTCGCCAACCACAGATTGTTGACTTCTGGTTCGCATCATCTGTACATAGAGATCCTTTTTTTTTAAACACGCCTTAACACAGCAGGTGTATATACACACAGTAAAAATTTTTATTTCGATTTTTCTCTACTACGTTCACTAAGCACGTTATCCCACTTCTAGAATTGTTATAAACTCTTTAGATCGGTTTTAATATTTTATTATTAATATCTAAATTACATATTACACAGTATTCATTTTCATCATCCCTGCTGTCGTTACTCACAACAACCAAAATATTAAAATTACATATCACACAGTATTCATTTTCATCATCCTTGCTGTCGTTACTCACAACAACCCCTCTGTTCTTTTTTTATATAACAAGAAAACACTCTCCACGCCTGCCTTAATTCTAACAAATTTTTTTGTGTCACTTAGGTCGAAAGTCGACCCATTTTTATCGGGTTTCATTCTATTGTCCAATATTTGTTATATATTTCGTGGTATTGTGATACTATTCAAAAAAAATTTTCAACCTACACGTAACTATGGAGGGCGGAGAATACGGAAAGGGAGATGAGATGAATATAACAATTGACCAAGGAAAACCCAAATATCCAGCAGAAATTTTTTTTTTCCAAAAAGGGTACTGGTTTCCAAATAACGGCTATTTAAATTTCTTATTATATTTATTTATAAATAAATCGTATCATCTGTCAATTGTGTAACAAAATAAATAGACTTAAATAATTTGAAGTTTGACATTTTATATTTATTCTAAGAAATACATGTAGTGTAAAAGAGATCCAAAGGTTAGAACAAATATTATACATTAGAAAAATAATGAAACTACGATGTGGTTTAACCTAAATGCATATAAGAAAGTTCAGTGCATGACACTGCAGATGCTGTTTGTTAATTAACGTCCGACATTTGACTTCAAATTGGAGACATGCTAGACTCCAAGATAACGATTATTCAAGTCGTCTAATTCATGCCGTTTACTGGAGAGGCGCTTAGATCTACGCCATTTAATAACCATAGGGGCTAACTTTGCTGAAAAGTAAGTACCAACATCACCTAAATCAGGATTTTGCTTCCAGACCAATTCACCAACAGTGAAATTAACCGCTTTGCGACGCAAATTGTAGTGGCGGCTATTTTTCTCATATGCTAGATTAAGCTTATGACGAATGAAGACTTCCAAGTCATGTAGTTGAGATAGGTAGGTTGCTTTACTTTTACAGGAGGTGGAATGAACTTGGTCAGAAGTTGACACAGATGGTGGTTTGCCGTGTACATTTAATTCACGGCCAAACATGAGAAACGCGGGAGTAAATCACGTGACTTCATGGATTGCAGCGGACAAAGTGAAATGAAATTTGGGTAGTTGTCTCTCCCATTCTCGGTGATTTTAAAATTATCAGTATCATTATCATCACACGATAGGTTCAAACTTTTAAATTCACCTAATTTTATACTATTACAGCCACTACCCCTATCAATATATACTTCTGTTGGCTCACCATGTATTGTAGCATCCATAAAGTATTTTTCATTATCCTGAAGACTGATGTGCAGTATTTTCTCCACTTGTTGTATCTGATGTAGTTTCCCGCACCTGGTTGAGATGTGGCCCTGTTCTCCACAATTGTAACAAGTGATGATGGGTTGGCTGGGTTGCTGAACCTTAGGTGAAGCACTATGTAGAGCATCGCGCAGACGACGGGGTTTAAAAAATCTAATCGATGTATGCCCTTTTCCTCCATAATTGTAACAAATCGTTTCCGATTTATTAGATGAGTCCCTCGATGTAGTGGCATACTCAAACTTGTCGTAAGATGCTGAAGGCATACCTTTCTTTTCGTCAGCGTGAAATAATATAACAAAAGCAATTCACTTGGAGAATTAAATGTACTCACTCTTGCTGCTGCTTGCATTGCATAATCCTTCAATCCTCTTATCATGCAGGATACAGCTTCTGTGCCTTTCATATTTCACCTAGACAGAAACCGTTTCTTATTATAGAAATACTGACTAATGGTTTCATTAGGTAGTTTTTCTTTTTCATCATATCATGGAGTCGTTGCGAATAAACAACACGAGTTGGGAAGGCTTCGATGAATAAAACCTTCCATTCATCCCAGGGGTATTTCAAAGTAGGTAAGTCTTCATACCATATAGCTTCTAAACCCTTTAGCTTCGATGTGCAATGATGTATAGTGGCAGTATCATTCCAATAATAAATGCTTCGAAGATCATGTATTTTTTAAACAAATATTTCACACTACGAGAACGATCTTCAGGTTCAAAGTAGGGCACCGAATTATCCCCAAAATGACCACTGGCGTGGACATTTGCACAGGCACTGATGGAACTATTTGGCGTGGTCCCAACATCGACAGGTTTTGCGTTAATTCTTTCATTAAAGACACCACTTGCATTAGTACTTGACGTAGAAGGTATTGATTCCTCTCGATGGGAATCATTCTTCTCTCGGCCAGGAACAATTATTGGTGTCACTCCGAGTGCGAGGCAATAGTACATCATTTATTAAATGGCGTACATCATCGCTATCAAACCAGATGAAGCACGAACCAAACTTCTTTTAGGAAACATTTCTGTTTGGTTTAGCGATGAGAATATTTTCACTTCACAAATTACACAATACACGAATATATTTTGAGATTTTTATTGTTAAACACAAACTGAATGCTTTGACTATGAGGCAAAAACTGAAGAAGTAAAGTTTAACATTTATATCTCACACAATGTTCAATTTAGTTCACACCATGTTCTTCAAATCTGAAGTACACGCAAAAATTAAGGAAACTATACGTGCCTAAAACCATAAAGGTGGATTTATAAGTAGCACAGAGCATAGAACATAGCATAGCATAGCATAGCACACACTTTCGTCATACGGGAAACAGTATACTCATTTATAAGACGCATCGCACGCATAGAGAAATTTAGCATAGCACAGGAATTGACCAATGTTCATATTCTGTGCGTTATGCGCTGTGCTTCGTGTATTTTCGTAGGATTTCGGGATAGTACGAAGGAATACTTCTAATAATCAGAAACAGTGGCTTGTCACGGCGGGCGGGAAATACGATTGCATGGATCTGAATATTTTTCTGTGAAAAGTCCCATGTTATTCTTATGGAGAAATACCCTTTTTTACAAAATGAATACATTTCAATAAGCAAAATAATTTTTATTTAATACACAAAATGAACAAATAGAAGCAAACAACTTCAAAATTTCTGGGCATGTTAATGTCAGAGTGATATTAATTAATATTTTTTGATTTTATATTAATTTTGATTTTTCTATAGCAATTTCGGCGATTTGAATAATAGATTAAATATTAATTTACATCCAAACATGTGTTTCTTAACGCATACATCGAAACTATCAGTTCCGGACGTTTAAAAAATCGCTAAATTTGTATTTCTAAATATTTCAAATAGCAATAAATCTGTAATTATGGATGGGCCCCGTTAATATTTAATAGTAACTGCCACTTTAACTATCTAGCTTTATGCTAAGACTAATGATTAGGCTACTAAAAAGTAGTTAGTGGGTATATTTGCATTTAAAAAAAAAGTGAATTCTCCATAAGAATAACATGGGACTTTTCACAGAAAAAATTTCAGATCCACGCAATCGTATTTCCCGCCCGCCGTGACAAGCACTTTTTCTGCCCATAAATGTCATCGAAGACGCGTTGTTTCATAGGTTAATGCATACAAAGCAGCAGTTCATAATATCGCATTGTAATAGATTGAAATTAAATTAAATAACCAAACAAAACGTGAAATCAAATCTGTCAAAACAAATTTTGTTGGTTAGTTTATGGCGTTTATGGAGAAAAAGATATATTCTTCTTTTTCTTCACATTGCTGCTGAGCTGTGCTGTGCGTCTTATAAAACCCCCCAAATGTTTTATGTTCTGTGCTATGCTATGCTATGCTATTTTCTGTGCTCTGTGCTACTTATAAATCCACCTTTTAGGTGGATTTATAAGTAGCACAGAGCACAGAACATAGCATAGCATAGCATAGCACACACTTTCGTCATACGGGAAACAGTATACTCATTTATAAGACGCATAGCACGCATAGAGAAATTTAGCATAGCACAGGAATTGACCAATGTTCATATTCTGTGCGTTATGCGCTGTGCTTCGTGTATTTTCGTAGGATTTCGGTATAGTACGAAGGAATACTTCTAATAAGCAGAAACAGTGGCTTGTCACGGCGGGCGGGAAATACGATTGCGTGGATCTGAAATTTTTTCTGTGAAGATTCCCATGTTATTCTTTTGGAGAAATTCCCTTTTTTACAAAATGAATACATTTCAATAAGCAAAATAATTTTTATTTATTACACGAAACGAACAAATAGAAGCAAGCAACTTCAAAATTTCTGGGAATGTTAATGTCAGAGTGATATTATTTAATATTTTTTGATTTTATATTAATTTTGATTTTTCTATAGCAATTTCGGCGATTTGAATAATAAATTAAATATTAATTTGCATCGAAACATGTGTTTCTAAACGCATACATCGAAACTATCAGTTCCGGAAGTATAAAAAAGCGTTAAATTAGTATTTCTAATTATTTCAAATAGCAATAAATCCGTAATTATCGATTGGCCCCGTTAATTTTTAATAGTAACTGCCACTTTAACTATCTAGCTTTATGCTCAGACTAATTATTAGGCTACTAAAAAATTGTTAGTGGGTATATTTTGCATTTAAAAAAAAAGTGAATTCTCCATAAGAATAACATGGGACTTTTCACAGAAAAAATTTCAGATCCACGCAATCGTATTTCCCGCCCGCCGTGACAAGCCACTTTTTCAGCCCATAAATGTCATCGAAGTTGCGTTATTTCAGAGGATAATGCATACAAAGCAGCAGTTCATAATGTCGCATAGTAATAGATTGAAATAAAATTAAATAACCAAACAAAACGTGAAATCAAATATGTCAAAAAAAAATTTGTTGGTTAGTTTATGGAGAAAAAGATATATTCTTCTTTTTCTTCACATTGCTGCTGTGCTTTGCTGTGCGTCTTATAAAACCCCTCAAATGTTTTATGTTCTGTGCTATGCTATGCTATGTTCTGTGCTCTGTGCTACTTATAAATCCACCTAAAGGAAGCCACCGTGCCATTACTGGCATTTTAACATCAAATTATAAATTGTGAACAAAATTACCTAAAACATCAATAAACAATTTAATTTTTTTATTTTACTTTCTAAAACACTTAGACTTTAAAAAATTTCAATTATTATATAAATATATTAACCACATTATTTTTAATCTTCAAAAAAGTAGAGAATTTTCTTAACTGTGCCACTACTGGTCGTTTTACCCTAAACCTAAAATAAAAATCACTATTGAAACAATACCAATTGACACTGGTATTCTTTCATCTACCAGTGGAGGAATTATATAACCAACAACTCTGCAGCATTAGAAATATATCGGTCACACAGTACTTTTCCATAACATGAGACGTATGTAACAAAACACTAGCTGTAACATAGAAATAAGCCAGAAAGTGTAGAACTCTTGTAAAAACAAGTCGCATTGTAACCTTGCTTAAATATAAAATAAATTTTTAAAAATCAAACTCTCCGAGTAATTGATTTATTTTATTTATATATCTATAAACTAATGAAATTTTATTTTCATTTAATGTTTGTTCATTCATAGTGCAATGAGCTTCATACATTTTCTATAGGACAATATCTATAGACTCCTCACACATCACATAAAGTTAACCAGCGATACAAATACCGACCTATAATTATTTCATGCTTGTTAACGTACTATATATTTTATATAGCAATATATTTCGTTATAATAAAGAAAATGAGTTTGTTATTCGATATTAAGGCGATGTTCCAATTTTTTTATTATTTATAATAATTCTTTCTCTCTTATTTTATTAGATAGAAAATTTAATTTTTGTTTACAATATTAAATAATTCATGCAAGATACAAAAAAAAATTATTTTTCATTTTTATGCATAAAAACTTATGTAGGAGGTGACAAAGTAGAGGCCGCGGAGATGAGGTGTTTTGCGGTGTGCACGATAACGCCAGTCCAAGATTTCTAAAACAAAAAATTCGAACGGGGTTTTATTAAGAACAAAACTACCTTCCCCGTGAACCAATAAAAAGTTAAAAATGAAAAAAACCTAGAAAATAGAGTGAGCTTAATAAAAGTTCTATGTTTTGTACACAAAATTGGACCTTTGGGATTGAATAAAAATGGAACAAATGTATATTTATGTCAAAATGTCAGTTTTCGTTCTGCATTATAAGTTAATTAATAAAATAAAAAAAGGTTTGAGTCAATATCTTAATTATTTTTTGAGTGCACACCGTTTTCAAAAATGTAGTTTCGAGATAAACGTGTTTAAGGTTTAATTTTAGTGTATTTATTACCGGGTTAATACTTATGGAAATGTAAATATATTGGAAACGGTTTGGAAATTTACCTTAAAATTTTTATTACATATTTTTGAAATTTTTTTGAATTAAATTATTAAACAAAAAAAAATCGATTTTTTTTTAAATTGGATTATCGCCTTAATAATTAAATTTGTTTGTAATAAAAATAATGAAAATTAATCTATTCAAAACAATGGCAATATCTATCGATGATATATTTCTAAATTCACGGAGTTGGATGAGGGGGCGCCAAATAAATTATTGCACACGGGCGGCCAAATGCCTAACGACGGCCCTCAGTATAGTTTACATTTTAAGTACGTTTCCATTCTCAAATCATGAACTAAGTGAGTCGAGTGGCTTATTTGCATATATTTCTACAAACATACAGTTAGCGCAATAAGTATTCGTACAGTTAATGTTTTCAAATAGAAACTACTTTTACAGGAAAACAATTGAAGAGAAGTAAAAAATAAAAATATGTAGAGTATTATGGATATACACATTCAATATTTATACACAAATGAATCAACAAAAATTAAATTATAGTTAAATAAGCATTAAAAACCAATAACACAAGTCAAATTAGCGCGCAAAAAGTATTCGTACACGTTAGTTTATTGTTTCAGCACAAGTTATTTTATAGACTAGTGCCAAATGGCACGAATAACAATAACTTAGGAATTTCCCCGAACACATTATATGAAATTTTCCATAAATCAATGTCATTTACCAATTATCTGAGCAATATAAGAAATAAAAGCAAAGAAACTAGTCATTGCTGAAAGAAAATTTATTATTTCATTACATAATTATTGCATATCGTTGAGAAAGATTTCAAGTATAGAACTTAGACCGCATTAACTAGTGTAAAAAAGAATTAATAGCTTTCGTGTAACTAAGACTTTGAAAAATATAAGATGTTAGTTGCCTTGATCGTCGGAAAATTGTAAGGAAAATTAAAGAAATTCCATAAATTATTGCACAGACATTTACTGAAGAAATGTAAATTACCATTGAAATATCTTTGTGTCCGTGTACTATCCGAAATGTACTACGATATACTGGGTATCATGGACGATCTGCTCGAAGAAAATATTGAGATTACGAGGTTAATTGAAAGAAGCGATTGACGTTTGTTAAAGATATCATAAAATGATAATCGAACTCTGGAATAAAGTTATATATCCTGATGACTCAAAATACAATAATTTTGGTTCGGATGGTAGGGGCACTTACGGAGAAAATCACAAACAGAATTTGGCAAAATACGCTTACTTCGGTTAGTAAAACACGTTGGAGGGTATACAGTGAGCGCAATAAGTATTAGTACAGTTAAAATTTTCAAAAAGAAACTAATTTTACAGGTAAAGAATTGAAGGTAAGTAAAATATAAAAATATATAAAGTATCATGGATAAACACATTCAATTATAGTACATAAATTAATCTACAAAAATTAAATTATAGTGCCAATAAAAAATAAAAACCGATGACACACGTCAAATTAGCGCGCAAAAAGTATTCGTACACTTTAGTTTTTTTGTTTCAGCATTAGTTATTTTATAGACTCTCGCCGAATGTCACGAATACAATAACATGGGACCTTCCCGGAACATATTATATGAATTTTTCCATAAACCAATGTCATTTACTAATTATCTGTGCAATATAAGAAGTAAAAGCAAAGAAACTAGGGTAAAACGACCAGTTTTGGCACAGTTAAGAAAATTCTCTACTCTTTTGAGGATTAAAAAAAATCTGGATAATATATTTATATAATAATTGAAAATTTATAAAGTTTAAGTGTTTTATAAAGTTAAAAAAAAATTAAATTGTTTATTGATGTTTTAGGTAATTTTGTTCACAATTTATAATTTGATGTTAAAATGCCAGTAATGGCATGGTGGCTGCCTTTAAGAGAACAGTCCTTTCTAGTAGTAGCACGGCAAATATAGTTATAAATTTATATATTTTAGCTTGGATTTCCTAAAATTTATTTATATATTTATAAAAAAACTCTTGCAGTAGCTTTATTTTATAAATTTTTAAATTATAGAGGTAGGTACTATACCTATCTAAAGCTAAATTTAATATTTATAATGTTCTAAATTATAAATGTTGACAACAATATTATTCTTTATCTATAATGCAAATGATATTTTAATTAAATAATAATTTTTAATCGAAATATTAAAATTACTTATAAATAGGTATATTACATCAAAATTTTTAATACTTTTCTTGCATTAAAATTTTGTGAACAATGAAAAATTGAAATCTTTTCTAGTTTTATTTTTTTAGATAAGAATACTTTTCATCTTGTAATTTCAGATAAAAGTATTTTTTCAAGTGTACCGGGTGGGGCAAAACAACCTCCCTAGTTTTGCAAGTGAATTAAAGAAAAAGGAGTCGAGATACAAAAAATTTATTTCAATAAAATAAAGTAGTTACATGGCCAGTTTTATCTTATGTAGTTTTAAAAATCATATCGGCCAAGTGTTGTCCTTCATTGTCTACACACTGCTGCAAGCGACTTTTGAAGTTTTGCATAACCCTTTCAAGCATTTCTTCAGGTATACGGCGAATTTCCGTGCGGATTGTCTCCTCTCAGGGAGACAAAGCACGCGGGGAACATTTCCTTCAAAACCAGCATTGATGCCCGCGCTGTGTGGGCTGTGGCTTCCCCCCCGTCCTGCTGAAACCAGACATTCTCGAGACCAAGTTCTTTAAGAGCAGGGGCAAAAAAATTCTGGAGCATGTTCATATAGCGCCCAGAATTGACGGTAACTGCCCGATTTCTTTCCTGTAGTAAAAGTAAGGCCCGATAATCCCTATTCGGGAAACTGCGCACCAAACTGTGACACGATCACTATGCAGAGGCTTCTCGTGGATCACTCTCGGATTGTTTTCGCACCAATATCGAAAATTTTGTTTATTTACACCGCCAGAAAGATGGAAATGTGCTGGGCGGCGATTACAGACTCCTTTTCGCGTATGTATGCTTCCACGGCAAAAGCGCGCTGCTCGTTCGTCCACATTGTGTTTACGACTGAATCCTTTTGTAACACATACACACGGCATATCTTTCTGCCGCCATTCACGCCATTCCTACCCTGTTACGACCTCTGCTAGCTTCACAATTCTCTGTTGAAACTAGGGAGGTTGTTTTGCCCCACCTGTATAAGAGGTTTTGGTTCTAATTCTTGATTTTTCACACTTCTTTTTACCCTTTTTATTAACGGTGTCATTGTTTTTACCAGTTTTCACTAAAATAAAAATAATTTATTCAAACGAATACAAAAATAAATTAAATAGGTCATGTTTTAGATTTTTATTTTTTATGAGATAAACAATAAAATTTCAGTGTACGTATAATGTAAATAATAACTGATACATACCTTTTAAAGAATTATTTATCTGTAGTTAAAATTTGTTCTTGTTATAAGAAATATGTAAAAACATTAATATTCTAACCTCACTTGCTTACTGTCAGAGAGTCTCTGTTTACTATTTTATTTATAGCAGCGGCCGCTCAATAGAAAAGCGCTGTAAGCATAAAGTGTTTTTTTATTGGTGGCTCTTCCAAATTTCATACCAATTAATGAACACGTGTTTTTAATATTAAAAAATAAAAAAAAATCAATATTTAGCATTTGAAATGTTTCGATGAACTATTCATTTAGTTTATTTAACCAGGTACATATTAAAAAAATACGTTTTTCTAGTAAATATGATTGTAATTGCTTAAGCTATGGTAACCGTAAACTAACTAGAAATGGCTGTGAAAAGTACAATTTTGATATCGCTAAACAATATTCGTTTTTTTTTTTAATTAATAATTTTAAAATGGACGTTCTAAAGGTTTTTTCTTGTTTAAAACTATATATAAATATTTAAATCGTTGTTATACCTACGCATTTGCACAGTTTTAAACGTATAAAACCAAGTTTTTGATACCTGTGCCATTACTAGCGATGTGCCGAAACTGGTCGTTTTACCCTAGTTAAACTGAAAGAAAATTTATTATTATTAATTTATTTCATTTGCATAATTAGTGCATTTCATTAGGGAAGATTTCGAGTATCATACATAGACCGCATTACTTACTTAGTGAAACATAGAATTAATAGCTTTCGTGAAACTAAAACATTGAAAAATAAAGACAAAAATTGCCCGGTCGCCAGAGTCAGTTGCCTTGATCGTCGGAAAACTGTAAGGAAAAGAAATTCCATAAATTATTGCACATGAATTTACTGAAGAATTGTAAATTACCACTGAAATATATTTCTGTCCGTGTACGATCCGAAATGTACTACGATATACTGGGTATCATGGTCGATCTGATTGAAGAAAATATTGAGATGACGAAGTAAATTGAAGGAAGCGATTGCGTTTGTTAAAGACTACATAAAATGACAATCGAGCTCTCTCTCTCTCTCTCTCTCTCTCTCTCTCTATATATATATATATATATATATATATATATATATATATATATATATATATATTAAAATTGAAATGTGTGCCTACCACATCTTCAATCAATTTAATATATATATATATATATATATATATATATATATATATATATATATATTTATATATATATATATATATATATATATATATATATATATATATATATATATATATATATATATATATATATATATATATATATATATATATATATATATATATATATATATACATATTTGAATGTTTAATTGTACAAACAATACTATTATTTTATTTACAAATTCCAAAAACTGTTCATAGTGGCAAGCAAATCGTTGAGATTGCTGCCGATATGGCCGCCTGCAATTTCAATGACGGACTTACGGGGATAATGCAGATAATGAGGGTGTTGCAGCTCGAAATCGGGACAATTTGCTACGATTTTTGCCAACTCGCCGACACCGGGCGCGTCGAGCGCGCTGAGGCGCGGCTGACGGAAGGCGCAAAAGAGGCTCGGAGAAGCAGCACGGCAGCCAGGAAGCATTCCCAACACCTGGAAATGAACGTCGAAGGAGTGCTCTATGGACCATATCGTAGTTTCATTATTTTTCTAATTTATAATTTTTGTTCTAACCTTTAGATTGCTTTTACACTAAATATTTGTCTTAGAATAAATATTAAATGTCAAACTTCAAATTATTCAGGTTTATATTGTTAAACAATTGACAGGCGCAGATGATACGATTTATGTAAAAATATATATAATAAGCAGAAATTTATTTTGAAAACAGTACACTTTTTGGAAAAAAAGGTGAAACAAAAGTTGTGCTAAATAGAAATACCTTTAATTTTTGTTCATGCAATTTTTCTGTTACTGTAACCATTTTTGAGTAATTGCAGAAACTTCAAAAATTGACTAGAGTAAACAGGCACTTCCGCGTTGAATATTTTTTTCAAAAATAGGCCGTGCACACCTCAGGCATATGAAAATCTTATGTCTTACTTATACTGCGTATAAGAAAGTAAAAATAAGAGGTATTCTGGTCAGACATATACAAATCTTAAGTTTGAAGTTTCATAATCTTAGTTTCAACCGTTTAGGCTGTAGAGAGCACAGACACCCACACACACACGCACACACACACACACACACACACACACACACACACACACACACATACTCATACACACACACATACAGACACACACACAGACACACACACACACACACAGACACACACACACACAGACACACACACACACAGACAGACGTCATTCCAAAAATAGTCGGAATCGATTCAGGGAAGATCAAAACGTATATTTCCGTTAAAATCTCGAGATCGAAATTTTTACTTTCTTATACGCAGTATAAGTAAGTATTGTAATCATGAAAAATTTCGAACTCGAGATTTTAACGGAAATATACGTTTTGACCTTCCCAGAATCTATTCCGACTATTTTTGGAATGACGTCCGTCTGTGTGTGTGTGTGTGTGTCTGTGTGTGTGTGAGTGTATGTGTATGTGTATGTTCTCTACAGCCTAAACGGTTGAAGCTAAAATTATGAAACTTTAAACTTAAAATTTGCATATACCTGAGGTGTGCACCTCTTATTTTTGAAAAAAATATTCAAAGCGGATGTGCCTGTTTACTCTAGTCATTTTCTGCAGTTTCTGCAATTACGCAAAAATGGTTACAGTTTCAGAAAATTTTCATGAACAAAAATTAACGGTATTTATATTTAGCACAACTTTTGTTTGAAATATTTTTCCAAAAAGAGTACTGGTTTCAAAATAAATTTCTGCTTATTATATTTATTTTTACATAAATCGTATCATCTGCGCCTGTCAATTGTTTAACAAAATATACTTAAGTTTGACATTTTATATTGTTTCTAATAAAATATTTACTGTAAAAGCGATCTAAAGGTTAGAACAAATATTATAAATTAGAAAAATAAAATAACTACGATTTGGTTTAGCCCATATGCGTATAAGAAAGTTCGGTGCATGACACTGCAGATGTTTAATGATTACAATACTTACTTATACTTCGTATAACATAGTAGAACTAACCCTACACTTAGTAGTATATACCATGAATAAATTTTTATGGTTTTTACTTTCTTATACGCAGCATAAGTATTATAATCATGAAAAATTTCGAACTCGGGATTTTAACCGAAATATACGTTTTGACCTTCCCTGAATGGATTCCGACTATTTTTGGAATGACGTCCGTCTGTGTGTGTGTGTGTGTGTCTGTGTGTGTGTGAGTGTATGTGTATGTGTATGTTCTCTACAGCCTAAACGGTTGAAGCTAAAATTATGAAACTTTAAACTTAAAATTTGCATACACCTGAGGTGTGCACCTCTTATTTTTGAAAAAAATATTCAAAGCGGATGTGCCTGTTTACTCTAGTCATTTTCTGCAGTTTCTGCAATTACGCAAAAATGGTTACAGTTACAGAAAATGTTCATGAACAAAAATTAACGGTATTTATATTTAGCACAACTTTTGTTTGAAATATTTTTCCAAAAAGAGTACTGGTTTCAAAATAAATTTCTGCTTATTATATTTATTTTTACATAAATCGTATCATCTGCGCCTGTCAATTGTTTAACAAAATATACTTAAGTTTGACATTTTATATTGTTTCTAATAAAATATTTACTGTAAAAGCGATCTAAAGGTTAGAACAAATATTATAAATTAGAAAAATAAAATAACTACGATTTGGTTTAGCCCATATGCGTATAAGAAAGTTCGGTGCATGACACTGCAGATGTTTAATGATTACAATACTTACTTATACTTCGTATAACATAGTAGAACTAACCCTACACTTAGTAGTATATACCATGAATAAATTTTTATGGTTTTTACTTTCATATACGCAGCATAAGTATTATAATCATGAAAAATTTCGAACTCGGGATTTTAACCGAAATATACGTTTTGACCTTCCCTGAATGGATTCCGACTATTTTTGGAATGACGTCCGTCTGTGTGTGTGTGTGTGTGTCTGTGTGTGTGTGAGTGTATGTGTATGTGTATGTTCTCTACAGCCTAAACGGTTGAAGCTAAAATTATGAAACTTTAAACTTAAAATTTGCATACACCTGAGGTGTGCACCTCTTATTTTTGAAAAAAATATTCAAAGCGGATGTGCCTGTTTACTCTAGTCATTTTCTGCAGTTTCTGCAATTACGCAAAAATGGTTACAGTTACAGAAAATTTTCATGAACAAAAATTAACGGTATTTATATTTAGCACAACTTTTGTTTGAAATATTTTTCCAAAAAGAGTACTGGTTTCAAAATAAATTTCTGCTTATTATATTTATTTTTACATAAATCGTATCATCTGCGCCTGTCAATTGTTTAACAAAATATACTTAAGTTTGACATTTTATATTGTTTCTAATAATATATTTACTGTAAAAGCGATCTAAAGGTTAGAACAAATATTATAAATTAGAAATATAAAATAACTACGATTTGGTTTAGCCCATATGCGTATAAGAAAGTTCGGTGCATGACACTGCAGATGTTTAATGATTACAATACTTACTTATACTTCGTATAACATAGTAGAAATAACCCTACACTTAGTAGTATATACCATGAATAAATTTGTATGGTTTTTACTTTCTTATACGCAGTATAAGTATTATAATCATGAAAAATTTCGAACTCGGGATTTTAACCGAAATATACGTTTTGACCTTCCCTGAATGGATTCCGACTATTTTTGGTATGACGTCCGTCTGTGTGTGTGTGTGTGTGTGTGTGTGTGTGTGTGTGTGTGTGTTCGTGTGTGTGTGTGTGTGTGTATGTGTGTGTTTGTGTGTGTGTGTGTGTGTATGTGTATGTTCTCTACAGCCTAAACGGTTGAAGCTAAAATTATGAAACTTTAAACTTAAGATTTGCATATGCCTGGTGTGTGCACCTCTTATTTTTGAATTAAAATATTCAAAGCGGAAGTGCCTGTTTACTCTAGTCATATTTTGCAGTTTCTGCAATTACTCAAAAATGGTTACAGTTACAGAAAAATTGTATGAACAAAAATCAAAGGTATTTATATTTAACACAACTTTTGTTGGAATTTTTTTTTCAAAAAGGGTACTGGTTTCAAAATAAATTTCTGCTTATTATATAAATTTTTACATAAATCGTATCATCTGCGCCTGTCAATTGTTTAACAAAATAGACTTAAATAATTAGAAGTTTGACATTTAATATTTATTCAAAGAAATATATTTAGTGTAAAAGCAATCTAAAGGTTAAAACAAATAGTATAAATTAGATAAATAATGAAACTACGATGTGATTTAACCCATATGCGTATAAGAAAGTTCGGTACATGACCTTGCAGATGTTTTTATTTCATTCCCACTCACACAGAATACGCATATGTGTGTTTGTGTCCCATTCACTGATTATATGGGAAACACGATAATATATTTTGTTTTATATTTATATAATTAACAATATTACTAATATTATATTTATAAATTCATAAACAAATTTAAAAATGTTGTAAAACTAAATTTAAACCAAAAGAATCGGTATTTATAGAAATATAAAGGCACTTGATAAGTTTCACAATAATTGTGAAACTTATCAAGTGCCTTTATATTTCTATAAATATTGAAAAATGTTTCACCAAGTGCCCACCAACGAAAGTGTTAATCTAATCAAAAGAATCGGCTTATATTTAGTGAAAATTTAAAGAATAATTCCAAAAGGATTAAAATGCACAGAAAAATAAAATGTTTTAAAAATAAAATCTGTTGTCTGTTCTATCTCCTCCAAAGATATATTCTATATTTACCACTAAATAGTACTGAATTTAAAATGGAGAACATAGGCGGTGGCAGAAAACCCGTTACATTTTTTCACATCTTTACAATCTTTCGCCATTCAACTCTATCCTTGCACACCTCTTTCGCTTCATTCATATTCATACATGCTCTTATATTCCGCTTGCTCGCAACTTTCTTCTCACGCAGCTCATTCTCAATCATGTTTATCCATTTACTCCGAGGAGATCATCGCATTCTCACATCATTCATCTCTACCACATAAATCATTTTTGTTAATTTTAAATTCGGAATTTATTCGATATGGCAATATAATCTCATTTTACTCGCAACTATTTTAGGTACATTTTTCTCATACACCCACGTATTCCGCTTTCTGTCTCTCCTAGATACACCACAAATAGCTCTTAAAAATTGCATTTTCACAGCAGTTACACGATTTTTATGCTTGGTTTGCCAAACCTAACATTCACTACCATACATCAAGGATGACAAGTACACCATTGTATACGCATAATCTTGCATCCTTAAAAATATTAAAATTTTTCGCAAACATTCCTAGAGCTAATAAAATCTTACAGCCAGCAGACACTCTTCTTTCAATCTCGTAATCATACTTTTCATCACTAAAAATATTCAAAATGTTATTAATAGCAAATTCCAGAGATACATGAAAATTGCACGTTACAATTCATGACATGCACTGCGCTCTTTTAGTAGCAGTTGAAACTAAAATTAACATGTGTTGGTATAGGAGAAGTTTAAAAATGTACCTTTCTCTTAAATTCGGAAGAATTGTGTAACAACAAAAATTATACATATTCTCCAATACACGAACAAGAAAGTAAGATTGTTTTTATCCCGGAATTCATTCCAAAAATATCAAAAAAAAAATTGATTCTAGTAGAAGTTGTTCGCAAAATGTATTACATTTTTTTGTGCAATTAAAATAAAATCATTATAAATGAAAACTATCTTACTAGGGTAAAACGACCAGTAGTGGCACAGTTAAGAAAATTCTCTACTTTTTTGAGGGTTAAAAAAAATGTGGTTAATATAATTATATAATAATTGAAATTTTTTAAAGTTTAAGTGTTTTATAAAGTAAAATAAAAAAATTAAATTGTTTATTGATGTTTTAGGTAATTTTGTTCACAATTTATAATTTGATGTTAAAATGCCAGTTATGGTACAGTGGCTGCCTTTAAGAAAACAGTCCTTTCTAATAGTAGCACGGCAAATATAGTTATAAATTTATATATTTTAGCTTGGATTTCCTAAAATTTAGGTATATATTTATAAAAAAAACACTTGCAGTAGCTTTATTTTATAAATTTTTAAATTATAGAGGTAGGTACTATACCTATCTAAAGCTAAATTTAATATTTATAAAGTTCTAAATTATAAATGTAGACAACAATATTATTCTTTATCTATAATGCAAATGATATTTTAATTAAATACTAATTTTTAATTGAAATATTAAAATTACTTATAAATAGGTATATTACATCAAAATTTTTAATACTTTTCTTGCATTAAAATTTTGTGAACAATGAAAAATTGAAATCTTTTCTAGTTTTATTTTTTTAGATAAGAATACTTTTCATCTTGTAATTTCAGATGAAAGTATTTTTTCAAGTGTACCGGGTGGGGCAAAACAACCTCCCTAGTTTTGCAAGTGAATTAAAGAAAAAGGAGTCGAGATACAAAAAATTTATTTCAATAAAATAAAGTAGTTACATGGCCAGTTTTATCTTATGTAGTTTTAGAAATCATATCGGCCAAGTGTTGTCCTTCATTGTCTACACACTGCTGCAAGCGACTTCTGAAGTTTTGCATAACCCTTTCAAGCATTTATTCAGGTATACGGCGAATTTCCGTGCGGATTGTCTCCTCTCAGGGAGACAAAGCACGCGGGGAACATTTCCTTCAAAACCAGCATTGATGCCCGCGCTGTGTGGGCTGTGGCTTCCCCCCCGTCCTGCTGAAACCAGACATTCTCGAGACCAAGTTCTTTAAGAGCAGGGGCAAAAAAATTCTGGAGCATGTTCATATAGCGCCCAGAATTGACGGTAACTGCCCGATTTCTTTCCTGTAGTAAAAGTAAGGCCCGATAATCCCTATTCAGGAAACTGCGCACCAAACTGTGACACGATCACTATGCAGAGGCTTCTCGTGGATCACCCTCGGATTGTTTTCGCACCAATATCGAAAATTTTGTTTATTTACACCGCCAGAAAGATGGAAATGTGCTGGGCGGCGATTACAGACTCCTTTTCGCGTATGTATGCTTCCACGGCAAAAGCGCGCTGCTCGTTCGTCCACATTGGGTGCTTTCCAGCTAGGTACAAAGTTAACACTGTGTAACACAGTGTATGATACTTGCGTTCCAACTACGCCAGAGTACGACTCTACTCGACTCTGCCATACTCTGCTAAAAAGCAAAGTCTGGTGCAGTATTGGTAATTCGCATACCAACTTTTAGAAAATTTACATGTATGGTATCACTGCGTCCCGCGTAAATTACAACAAAACCATATTGTACTTGTGCATTTTCGGCTTGGATTGATATGTTAAATATTTAATTAAATTGCACACTTCGAATTTGATTAATATAATTCATTATTAATAGGTTCTTATTGAATTTGTCAGGATCTAGGGATAAATGACTATCGCGCACTCTATTGGGTAGAGTACGTAACTCCTAAAGTGTTCCAACTAGCAATCGACACATTGTTTGAGAATGTCTGACGTTGTTTGACAAAGTTCCCTTGCTGGAAAGCACCCATTGTGTTTACGACTGAATCCTTTTGTAACACATACACACGGCATATCTTTCTGCCGCCATTCACGCCATTCCTACCCTGTTACGACCTCTGCTAGCTTCACAATTCTCTGTTGAAACTAGGGAGGTTGTTTTGCCCCACCTGTATAAGAGGTTTTGGTTCTAATTCTTGATTTTTCACACTTCTTTTTACCCTTTTTATTAACGGTGTCATTGTTTTTACCAGTTTTCACTAAAATAAAAATAATTTATTCAAACGAATACAAAAATAAATTAAATAGGTCATGTTTTAGATTTTTATTTTTTATGAGATAAACAATAAAATTTCAGTGTACGTATAATGTAAATAATAACTGATACATACCTTTTAAAGAATTATTTATCTGTAGTTAAAATTTGTTCTTGTTATAAGAAATATGTAAAAACATTAATATTCTAACCTCACTTGCTTACTGTCAGAGAGTCTCTGTTTACTATTTTATTTATAGCAGCGGCCGCTCAATAGAAAAGCGCTGTAAGCATAAAGTGTTTTTTTATTGGTGGCTCTTCCAAATTTCATACCAATTAATGAACACGTGTTTTTAATATTAAAAAATAAAAAAAAATCAATATTTAGCATTTGAAATGTTTCGATGAACTATTCATTTAGTTTATTTAACCAGGTACATATTAAAAAAATACGTTTTTCTAGTAAATATGATTGTAATTGCTTAAGCTATGCTAACCGTAAACTAACTAGAAATGGCTGTGAAAAGTACAATTTTGATATCGCTAAACAATATTCGTTTTTTTGTTAATTAATAATTTTAAAAAGGACGTTCTAAAGGTTTTTTCTTGTTTAAAACTATATATAAATATTTAAATCGTTGTTATACCTACGCATTTGCACAATTTTAAACGTATAAAACCAAGTTTTTGATACCTGTGCCATTACTAGCGATGTGCCAAAACTGGTCGTTTTACCCTAGCTTCTTGATATTCTAAGGTTTCTTTTGGTATATCGTACTATTTAGTCGATTTGATAAGAAATGAGATCCGTATGTTTTTAATACATGCATGACGATGAGAATTGCGGAGTGAGATTAATTCAATAAGTTTAAAACTGATTTTTTTTTAAATTATTTAAAATCATCTATGGTTTGACCATAGATTAAACTTGAACTACAAATAAAAATTATGTCTCCATGTGATCCCAATTAGTAATTACACATGCCAGAAAACAATGAAAATCGCCGTTTTTGGTGTCGCCGGCCCTTAAGTGATCCGGATTTTGCTTTAAAGAATTTGTCTTACTTGCGTATATTCAATAATTGCACTCAAATGTTATTACCTATGCTATTACAGAAGATTAGTGTGTTGCAAGTTGGTCGTATTGTATGGATTTCTTTAATCCGGGTGTTTATTTCCTGAAATTGTCTTACTTAATTTTATGTTGGGATTAAGATATTGTTAACTGTCCTATTATATTATCTAAAGATTACTTTGCAATGCGACTAACCAAAATCGACAGCTTTGAACTTATTTTTACTTTCTTATATAAGTAAGTATTGTAATCATGAAAAATTTCGGTGTCGAGATTTTAACGGAAATATACGTTTTGACCTTCCTTGAATCGATTCCCACTATTTTTGGAATGACGTCCGTCTGTGTGTGTGTGTATGTTCTCTACAGCCTAAACGGTTGAAGCTACAATTATGAAACTTTAAACTTAAGATTTGCATAGGCCTGGGGTGTGCACCTTCTATTATTGAAAAAAATATTCAAACCGGAAGTGCCTGTTTACACTGGTCATTTTTGGAAGTTTCTGCACTTACTCAAAAATGGTTAGAGTTACAGAAAATTTTTATGAACAAAAATTAAAGGTATTCATATTTAGCACAACTTTTGTTTGAATTTTTTTTCCAAACAGTGTACTGGTTTCAAAATAAATTTCTGCCTTTTATATATAATTTTACATAAATCGTGCGCCTGTCAATTGCTTAACAAAATAGACGTAAATAATTTGAAGTTTGACATTTAATATATATTCTAAGAAATATATTTAGTGTAAAAGCGATCTAAAGGTTAGAACAAATATTATAAATTAGAAAAATAATGAAACTACGAAGTGGCTTAACCCATATGCGTATAAGAAATTTCGGTGCATGACACTGCAGATGTTTTTAAACTGGGTATCGGATTGTGATTACCGATTGTTTCCAATGAATTTTGAATTCAGTCAAGATATATAAATTATTTTAAAATAGCAATTCAAAAGTTTATAAATATCATCCGAATTTTATAATTCAAATATCTCTATCTATTATTTTTGATTTCTTCTTGTTATATGAATTTGAAATTTTATTTCAAGAGAAAATTATTAACATCATCATAATATAAAATAATAACGAAATTTAATTAACGCTAAGCAGGTCTCAAGCACCCGATACTTTACCGGAACTCAGCCATTTTTAGCCACAAAGCTTTCCAAAGGCTTTTCAAATGTCTAAAATCTACTAAGCCTAGTTTACAATTTAAGATACAAAGTAAACGTATGAAAAGATTCAAAATGACTAAAGCTACGTTTTTTTGACAACGTAATTCTTTCGTTTCCGGATACCATTGTCAATTTGTTTATTTATTATAATTTAAACACTGTGTTTTATATTTGTTTTATCCCTGGATTTTACACAAACCAAAACAGCCTGTAGCTATATTTAAATGTCAAACAGACCTGCGAAAATGGTTGCCTGAAATTATCACTGACGCCATGTTTAAAAGCTATTGACATTAGTTTTAAGAAGCTCCCCCCTTAAAAATAATTTTCTGCACGTGCAGAAATTTTTTTTTGAGCAAAATATTTATTTTGCTTTAAACTACTTCTTATCTATCTGAGAATAAGTCCATAAAAGCATATGGCCATCCGGAACTTTTTTGCAAATTTATAAGCATTTTAGTGAGTGCCTGTCCGACGGCTGAAATACGCCTGTGGCGCACTGACCGAAATTCGCCTCTTTCGACACCTAGCGTTAACTGTAATAGGAAGCTATATTGACTGTTGATAAAGTAGATTCCTAGAAATGTTTTCATCGTGTTTACAAGCCGCAACCACGTCTGCAGTGCGATGAATCGGAAAAAGGATCAGGATCGTCCCAACTTTCGCCCGAACCGATCTCGGAAGGCGCAGTTCAAAGGGAACCAGTATTCAAACACTGACCATGGTTCGGAGGGCAGCACCGCGTCCGCTAAAAAGTTAAAAACCAGCAGTACCAACGATGTCATGGTTTCTTTGACTCATTTTTATCGGATCATCGAGTTCGTGAGTGTTTTCAACGCTCTCGCGGAAATGGTGATATGCAAGCAGTGCAAGCAGAAAGTAAAGTTCGGCGAGAGTGGACAAGGAGGCCTTGGTTTCAAAGTGACGGTTCAGTGTCTTTGCGGCTTATCTTATATAAACTCCGGCCCCTTTGTTAACAATGGGTACGAAATTAACAGACGGATAACTTTTGTAATGAGAATGCTAGGACTCGGACGGCAAGGGATAAACATTTTTTGCGGATTAATGGACTTGGGTATTGGTTTGAGCAAGAATTGTTATGAAGGCGTGTCAAAGCATTTATTGGAAGGGGTTGAAGGTGTTTGGTCTGACACGCAAAAAATAGCAGTACGCGAGGAACAGGACAAGATGGAACAAAACGGACTAGACAGAAACACTTTGAAGGTATCCGGTGACGGTTCGTGGAAAAAGCGCGGGTTTTCGTCCTTGTACGGGGTTACAACTATAATCGGAAATTTAACAGGCAAAGTAATTGACTTTGTGGTGAAATCGGCCTATTGTCAAGAATGCACTTATTGGAAAAACAAGAAAAACACGGAGGAGTACCAACAGTTTCTTGAGGAACATTTACCAGAGTGTAATATCTACCACGACGGCCCGGCTGGTGCGATGGAAGTCAAATCGATGCTCGAAATGTTCTCTCGGTCTGATGAATTGGTTGGCGTAAAGTATGGTACATATATCGGGGACGGGGACACAAAAACTTTTAAAGCAATTCTAGAATCAAAACCTTACGGCAACGAATTTAAAGTGACAAAAAGCGAATGCGTCGGTCACGTCCAGAAACGTATGGGTACCAGATTGCGAAACATCAAAAAGAAAGAAAAACTTGGGGGCCGGGGAAAATTAACCGATAATCTGATAAAGAAACTGGCCACCTACTATGGCCTGGCGATAAGGAGAAATAGTACAAGCGTCGAAGACATGAAGAATGCAATTATGGGGACATTTCTGCACCTCACTTCTACGGATAAAGAGCCGCAGCACGAACATTGCCCTCCCGGTGAGAATTCGTGGTGTAAGTTTCAAGCAGCACAGGCCACGAATTCCACGTACAAACATCCAGTGCCTCTCCATCCAGACGTCGTCAAACACATCTTGCCAATATACAAGGATTTGTCACGGCCGGATCTACTGGAAAGATGTCTTGGAGGTCACACGCAAAACGCCAACGAAAGTTTCAATGCCACAGTCTGGCGACTGATCCCGAAACACCTTAACTGCGGGGCAAATATCATGAAAATCGCCTGCATTTTGGCTGCTGGAACTTTTAACGAAGGTTATTATTTTTTTTTTTTGCTAATACGGGTATAACCTTGACACAATGTAAATAAATTACGAATTAAAGGTTATAACTTCATTCTGAGAACAATGCAGCAAGTCAATATCATCGTCGGAACCGGATGCAAGTCATTTTGTGACACCACCCAGCTTCAGCGTATCGACCGCCAGAACCGTCGCAGCCGATCCAGGAGCCAATCTGCGAGCTCGGAGCCGGAAGTTAGTCCTCCGAAGAACTACGAAGAAGAGGAGGACATTTTCTATGGCCCGGGAATAGCCGACTAAAATTGCAGCCGATTTGAGTGAGTGTAACATACGGTTTCATGAAGTTGAAACTTTAAACGCTTCTCCTGAAAAGTTGTATTTTTAAAATTGCGGGAACACTTGGAGACCAGAATTTTGGTCGAAATTGATTGCGATTTCGTGGTATGAATAGAAAATTGAATTTTCTACTTCAATAACCTCATTATTTTTGTTATATGTAACCAGAAGTTGTATTTTTTTAATAAAATAGGTGGAAAAAAAACGCGAAAAACGTGATTTTTTTTTCAACTCAAAAATTTCCTACGAAAAATTTTTTTTTTCAACATGGCATGAGGTCTCCGATATGCGCTATCATGTGAACTATAAAACCCTCTTCTTGCTTTCTGTTTTAGTCACGATCCTGAAGTGCCAAATAGGCCCGCCCAATGCGCTGCACGCGAAAACCTATATTTTCATATGTAAATAAAACATTTAAAATAAAATATTTTCCAATAAAATTTTACATGGTTTTACTCTTAAATATATGTCCAAGAAAGTGCAAAAACAAGGACTTAGTTTCATTCATTTACCTACCCGCAATCTACTCCCAAAGTTAGTCGAATTTTCGTGCTTCTACACGAGGCCCCCCCCTTAAATGTTAGCTGCGAACTACAATCAATATATATATAAATATACTGTAATCGAATTTCGAACCTAAAATTGACATTGCGAAACGTACACAAATTTCCCGGAATTAGAGTTTTAGTTCAAGCTTTTCCCCTTCCAATTTATATAGTTTATGCTTTTTCATTCGCACTCATAGAATACATATATGTCTATTACGTTTTACCCACTGAATAAATAGGGAAGATATTGTAACCCTGTTCGCCATAAGACTACATGCTGCCATTTCGACAAGAAATGGCCTTTAGACTTATGCGTCCCGCGTGACGCTTCATAAAGCTGCGTACTAACATACTAAAATGTAAAGGGTGCAATAAACCAATGGATAATAGTCGAAGGTTGACTGGAGGTGTACGTGTGCTCGGTACAAGTACATGTCAGTACGCACCTAAATTCTCTTTATCCCGTCCGCACTGAGCATTGTGTGCGCGTACATTTCTTTGATCTTGTCGTTACAATGGACAACCGTCGGAAAGTATTCGTGAGCCTAGACGCATGTGGTTGCGGATTCACTTGAAAATGAGTACGCGTAATCTGTTCGTGCGCGAATAAATGTCAGTACGTAGTATGGTTTAGGATTTAACAGATAGTGTGAACTTACAAAGTTAAATGGGGGACGTATTTTGTACAGCTTTGTCCTTTCCATGTCCTTTACTAACAACAGTTGACACACTTTTGCAAACCGTAAGCAAACAATCTCTAAGTTCCAAAATAATTATGAATTATGTATGAATCTACTGTATAGGTAGTAAAAGAATAATAAAATAAAAACAAACAAATTTTAAGGAGTAGATTTTATTGTACTATCGGTTAGCGCGTTTTATCTTATCAAAATCCGATTGATAAATGTATGCCACCGTTTTGTCGACGCACTTTAGAAACCGATCAATTTCGCGCTTACATGGTGTTATAGCATGATTTATTTTCATACAATGGAGCACTTCGCCTTTGGCCATCGGACACAGCGGTTTCCCTTCGCGATTCGTAAAATCCATTAGGTCTTTCTCCAGTGTCTTTATTTGCTCTTTGTTCATTCCCTGCCACGTACTATGGCCCTCATCCATACATTTCAATTTACTTTCCATGATCGAATCTTCCGGCCACACTTTTCGGAATCCTAACGTATACAAATCAATTCATATACATACATACATGTAAATAGATATCAACTCGCCGATATATATATATATATATATATATATATATATATATATATATATATATATATATATATATATATATATATATATATATATATAGATATATATATATATATATATATATATATATATATATATATATATAGATATATATATATATATATATATATATATATATATATATATATATATATATATAATATATATATATATATAAATATATATATATATATATATATATATATATATATATATATATATATATATATATAAATATATATATATATAAATATATATATATATATATATATATATATATATATATATATATATATATATATTATAAATTAGATAAATAATGAAACTACGATATGGTTTAACCCATATGCGGATAAGAAAGTTCGGTGCATGACACTGCAGATATTTTTTGAAAACAATATTCTGACCCGAAGTGCATGTATGCTCTAGTCATTTTTTGCAGTTTCTGCAATTTTTCAAAAATAGTTGAAGTTACTGATAAATTATTACTTCGCAAATTATAGATATCTGCATTTTGTACAACTTTTATTTCAAACTTTTTTTCCCAAACGGTACCGGAAAAAATAAAATGGCTCTTGAAATTTCTTCATATTACATTAATTTTTACATAAATCGTATCATCTGCGCCTGTCAATTGTATAACAAAATAAACTTAAATTATTTGAAGTTTGACGTTTTATATTTATTCTAAGAAATATATTTGTAAAAGCGATCTAAAGGTTAGAATAAATATTATAAATTAGAAAAATATAGTAACTACGATCTGGTTTAATCCATATGCGTATAAGAAAGTTCGGTGCTAGACACTGCAGATATTTTTATATTTATTCTAAGAAATATATTTAGTGTAAAGGTGTTCCAAAGATTAGAACAAAAATTATAAATTAAAACATCTGCAGTGTCATGCACCGAACTTTCTTATACGCATATGGGTTAAACCATATCGTAGTTTCATTATTTATCTAATTTATAATATTTGTTCTAACCTTTGGATTGCTTTTACACTAAATATATTTCTTTTAATAAATATTAAGTGTCAAACACATGTCAGGCACACACAAATCTTAAGTTTAAAATTTATTAATTTTACTTTTAGCCGTTTAGATTGTATAGTGCATAGACAAGCACACATAGACAGACGTCATTACAAAATAGTCGTAATCGATTCTCCAAATTAACAATGCAAATACATTTGGAATTTTATATGAATTTTACTTTCTTATACGCTACTGTAAGTATTGTAATCACTAAAAATTTCGAACTCTAGATTTTAACGGAAATATACGTTTTTGGAATGGCGTATGTTTGTGTGTGTATGTGTGTGTCTGTGTGTAAGTTCTCTACAGCCTAAACGGTTAATGTTAAAATTATGAAACTTTAAAATTAAGATGTGCATATGCCTGGGGTGTGTACCTCTTATTTTTGAAAACAATATTCCGACCGCTTCCAAGCTTACTCTAGTCATTTTTTATGGTTTCTGAAAATATTAACATTTTGAACAACCTTTATTTGAAATTTATTTTCATATAAGGTTCCGGAAACAAGAAAATGGCAATTGAAATTGGTTCTTATAATAATTATTTTTACATAAATCTTATCACCTGTGCCGTCAATTGCTTAACAGAAAAACAAAAAAAATCTTAAATAATTTGAAGTTTGACATTTGATACTCATTCTAAGAAATATATTTAGTGAAAAAGGGTTCCAAAGGATAGTAAAATATTATTAATTAGAAAATCATAAAAATGTGATATGATCTAATCCAAATGCGTAGAAGAACGTTTAGTACATGACACTGCAGATGTTTTCTATAAATATTAAATATAATCGACCGCGGAACAGGAAACACAGTCAATGTTTAAAAATGTGTATATGGGAAGAAAAAGTGGCGACACGGCGGGCGGAAAATACCATTGCGTGGATCTGAAATTTAATCTGTGAAAAGTCCCACGTTATTCTTATGGAAAAATACACAATATTTTGAAATGCAGAATAAACCCATTAGCAAATTTTTAGTAATATAATTATTAGTCTGAGCATAAAGCTGGATAGATAACGTATCAGCTACTATTAAAAATTACCGGGGCCCATCCATAATTCCATATTTACAGCTATTTGAGTTGTTTTTGGGTAATATTCTAAATATACTCAATTTTACTTTGTATTTATATCCGTTTCCATGTAAATTTTATGTAACATTCGTTTTCTAATCTTATTTCTTAGTAGTTTACTAATAAGATTTATATCATAGCCCTTATTATTGTATATGTTTAATTGTACAAAATTCTTTCTCAAAATTTGTGTTATTTAATGGGATGGTAATAAGACGGTGTAGCGTTCTATGAAAAGCCGAGAGTTTCTAATGGTAATTGTTACCAGCATGTTCACGGTTTACCATGGGCTCACCCATATATGAACGACTTTGAGAAAACAATATTCAATTCTTCGACTCCATTGATAAAACATCTGCAGTGTCATGCACTGAACTTTCTTATACGCATTTCGGTTAGATCATATTTAGACTATTTTTCTAATTTATAATTTACTAAGCTTTGGAATCCTTTTTCACTAAATTATTTATAGAATATATATTAAATTTCAAACTCCAAATTATTCAAGGTTTTTTGTTTTTCTATTAAACAATTGACAGGCATAGATTTATGTGAATAGAATTATAATAAGAACAAATCTTAATGCCCATTTTGTTTCCGGTACCATTTTTGAAAAACCTTTTCAAACAAAAGTTATTCGGAGTATTAATACCTTTAATTTTAATCAATTTTTCTGTATCTTCAACCTTTTTGAGTAATTGCAGATTAAAAATAAACATAATCAAATATTGAATAAAATCAATACAATCTCGTTTCGACCAAACGATTATATATATATTCTTCTGAATTTATATTTAATAAGTAACATAATTTTATCAATAATTAACATGCAATATTAACATATGCAGAAAATTATAAAAAAATTGAAATAAACTAACTTGATGAGAGGATTTATAACAAAACACTTTTATAGCAGAAAATGACACTTAAAACATTTGGTTGACTCAGATATATATTTCTTTTTGGTTGAATGCATATATATATATATATATATATATATATATATATATATATATAATATATATATATATATATATATATTTATATATATTTATATATATATATATATATATATATATATATATATATATATATGTATATATATATATATATAAGACAATCTTATGCAAGACCAAGGGGGACATCCAATTTTGAAAGAAAATATTTATTTAAACCAGTGTTTTTCAAGCAACACAAAGTTATATTTTTTCAAATGGTAGCTCGCTTCGCTGTGACACCCTATATATATATATATATATATATATATATATATATATATAT
>OX122902.1:5466159-5467670 GCA_944738965.1 Nebria brevicollis | reverse complement strand
TCTTTAAATCTAAAGGACCAGATAAGATAATTGCACCCCGTATTTTTTATGTTATTCCTGAATAAATTCTGCGTATTTTATTCCACGACAGCATATGTCTATCTTTTATAGAAACATTCATACAAAAGTCGAAACATTTCGCGCTCATATATTACGGTATATACATAATTTTAAAATACACAGTTTGAATTAATAAATGTAATAAGCATAATAAACAGTGTTTATATTAAGAGATTCGCGAAATGTATAACACTAATATACTTACAAGTATACAGCACAAATAGTTATATTAGCCCGCGAAATGTTTGGAATTTAGTATAAATATTTCTATAATAGATAGACCTATGCTGTTGCGGAATGAAATACGCAGAATTTATTCAGGAATAACATAAAAAATACGGGGTGCTATTATCTTATCTGGTCCTTTAGATTTAAAGAGTATATGGAAATATGAGCCGCGCGCTCCATATAACGCAATGCATTTCGTTTGAACATTTAGACAAACTATGGCGGCGCCAATCACAGGCTGGGAAGCTATTGTCCACACTGTTATATATCTAGTCACTCTAGTTTCTACTAGAGTGACTAGATATATAACAACAACCAACCGAAAGATTCAGTTGGTGCAAGAACGCCGATTCACCGATGTTCACGTCTATACGTTAATGGTTACCGTTCAACAGCTGATCCAGCATTGCGGTATGCATTCGCACGCCAGTGCGGTGTCGGGCGGACTCGGTCATTTCGTTCATTACATCCGAGTCGAGGCTTGCCTAAATGCGCACCATTTCCACCGGTTAGACCTATCAGGCATTGGCGTAGGGATCGTGTCTAACATTAATGTGAATGGCACCACCGAAGTTTCCGCTACAATGGAAGGTTTCTTGGATGCTAACGGACGATGCCAAGGCGTGAAGTATACCGTCATCGAAGTGAGTTACGAGAACGTCGTTGTCAGCGTGGCCATCACTATAAGGCTGCATGACTACACGACCGTAGCTAACGTAAAGGACAACCAAATTAATCTTCGTTCTGGAACCGTATGTACGTACACGTCTTGATATTGTTTTGATGATTTAGCAGAACAACGAATCCGACAGATGTGCCATAACAGGTATTGATGTCTTGACGCTTCCATCATCGGGATCTACCGATATACACCGCTACATCATCGTGGAAGCATACGAAACCGTGTTCGCTCTCCGGTTGATGAAACAGGAGTCGCTTTGTCAACAACCAGCATGGCGCACCGAGTAAAACCGTCTTCTCGTCGTCTTTGATAACAGCCTGAAATTTTTCTATCTAAAATCACGCAGGCTGGTTCAGAACACGGACCTTATGACGCAAGTGCTGAGTAAGCTGTTGTTTTTCAAAATTGCTGCTAAACGCCAGATGGGCGAAGTCATTTACGATTTAGAGTCACCAGATGTCGTGGGCATTCTCGTAAAAGATACGCCTGGTCATGTTGGTAGGGTCGTGGGCGAAGTACTATATATAGCGAAATGCAGCGC
>OX122902.1:5431159-5461159 GCA_944738965.1 Nebria brevicollis | reverse complement strand
ATAAAAACGAATTAGCGAGTATGCTAAATAGTAGTAATTCACAATTTAGAAAATTGTCAGAGTTGGAGAATAAAACGTATAAAATCGAATATTTTGAGGTAATTGAAGGAAAGTATGGTGAGCAAATTATAGTTGGTATAGAGAATTTGAAAGTATCATTGCCTGAACGCTATAATAGATTTATACCAAGTATTGAAGAGTTGAACAGTAATCCTCCTAGTTTAAAATATAACGGTAAGAAGAAAATAGGTACTTGAGAGATGCATGATATAGAATTTGTTTAAACGAATAGTTAAAAATATAAAAAAAATAAATATTGAATTTGCTTAAACAAAATAAATATATAAATTAGGTAAATAAAATTAAATATAACAAACAAATGATGATAATAATTTAATTTGGAAGGATGGTGAGCAATCGTCATAGTTAAATATATATCGTAAAAATGATATAGAATTTATCTAAAGAAAATAAATATGACCACAAAAAAGTTTTATTATAAATGCACATAATAGTAGAATGTAAGAAATGTCTTACATAAAATATAAAATTTAATAAACACACATAGTTGAATACATACAAGAAATATAAAAGTTCATACACATAGTACTTCTTCTTTCTTTTCCAATAAACTTTATTTATATAGACATATACATTTTTATACATTAAAAATATAACATATAATTGGAACGTATGCGGGTATTTATAAGAGCTCCTACTCACAGGGAATGTAAATCTTGGTGTGATTGTGTTGTGTGTAATTACAAATAATTGAGTTAGTGTCTGAGTGTTTTGATTTTTATACAATTTTGATGTGTTAGGATTACTTCTATGGGAAAGGAGGTGCCAGAAAACCCATTTTACATGTGTACCTTATAAACTAACTTATAAACTAATATTTACATTATTTACAGATATTATTATTTAGATTTTTTTTTTTTTTTTTAATTTTATTATTTTTGGTTGGCAGAATTGCTGCTGGCAACGCCAACCCGTGAACTGTCAGATTTGCCTTTAGGTTATGTTTTTGTTGTTGTGATTTTAAAAGTTTTTATGTTTCAGATTCTTCAAGATGATTAAGTTCCTCAATTAGGATTGTTTTTTCAAGGCTACGTATCCTCCTGGATGCGCTCATGAAATATTGGAAGAGTCTGATAGGGGAGCCTATGTTTCAGTCGAGACGGGGTGTTGTGTTCGCGTATTTCCGTTAAGTTGCGGGTAAGAGTGTTGTGGTGTATTTGAGTGGTGTAGAAATTTTGTGATAATTGTACTATGTGTTGTGTTAAGAATGTAAAATTTGTTTGTGCGTGTATTTCTTTCAGTGTTGTGTATCTACCTAGCCGGGCAGACAGGCGGAGAACCTTGTTCTGTACTCGCTGGAGCACCGTGAGACTAGACTTGGCCGCGCCACACCAGACCGGAGCTGCGTATGTGAGTATGGGACGTATTATTGATTTATAAATTAGGATTTTATTTTTTGAGGTTAATGGACTGTTTTTTGACAGGAGCGGATAGAGGAGGCGTATTGTGGCGTGTGCTTTAGTAATGGCTTTGTGAATATGTGGGCCGTGCTTGAGGCGCTCGTGAAGGTGAACCCCCAGGTACTTGACCTGGGTTTGTGGGATGCACTTGTGATTGTGAATTGTTAGGTGAGTGAATACCTTAATGTTGGAAAATTTGCGACGAAAGACGATGGTTTCAGTTTTGCCTGCGTTGATTGAGATTTTCCAGAGGTCCCAGTATGGTATGAGTTTGTTGATGTGAATTTGTAGCTGCGACACCGCTACCTGTGCACTGAACGAGTGCGCATAAATAGCGGTGTCGTCCGCGTACATTGCGATTTTTGTTTGGAAAAAGGTGGGGATATCGCTGAGGTAAAGGTTAAAGAGAGCGGGGCCAAGGACGCTGCCTTGCGGGATTCCTGCCACAATGGGTTTGATGGAAGACATTGTGTTATTTATTTTGACTCTGAAGGAACGGTTTTGTAAGTATGAATTTATTAGTTTAATTATTATAGGGGGGAATTTGAGTGTAATCAGCTTGTGTATGAGTCCTGCTATCCAGACTCTATCGAAGGCTTTTTCGATGTCCAACAGGACCATGGCTGTAACGTTATTTTTGTTGAAGTTAATACTGACGTCTGTTGCAATTCTGCATACCTGCTGAACAGTATTGTGTTTCGGTCTGAAGCCGAACTGAAAATCAGGTATGAGTTTTTGCTTTTTAATAATTACGTTTACTCTAGATAGGATTATTTTTTCAGCTATCTTGGACATGGTGTTTAGCAAAGAGATTGGGCGATAGCTGAGTGGGAAGGCTTTGTCTTTATTTGGTTTATGGATTGGGAACACTGTGGCAGTCTTCCAGGCAGCTGGGAAGTGTTGAAGTTTAATAATGGCGTTTATTAAATAGTGGAGGAAGACTATTGCTTTTTTTGAAAGATTTTTGAGGATTTTATTCTCGATTGAGTCAGGACCAGGGGCTTTGCGATTGGCTAAGGTGCGGATAATTTTGCAAATTTCTTTAGGAGAGGAGAGGAATTTGTGCATGTTATGTTCTGTATGATTACTACGAAGAAACGCAAGCGTTTCTTCAACAATACGGTTCTGTGTTTGTGTATTTGGTGCAGTTCGGTGAATTTGCTCGAAGGTGTCGGCAATGCTCTCTGCCTTTTGAGCATCTGTGACCGCCATCGAGCCGTTATGGTTTAGTGTGGGGATTGGTTGAAAAGGGCGTTTTAGAATTTTGGTAACTTTCCATAGGGAGTTGTCGTTGGGGTTTAGAGTGGAAAGTTTTTGTGTCCAGATGTTGTTTGAATGTGTAGAAATGAGTGATTTAATTTGTGTTGTTAGTGATTTATATTCAAGTCTGAAACTTGGAACTCTGGTCCTCTGCCATCGTCTACGTGCATGGTTCCGTTGTGAAATGATATCCGCTGTACTTTGGGGTAGGTTGAGTTTACGGGGTTTAATTGTTAGGTCTTGTGTATGATCTTTTTTAGCTCGATTGATTGCGCATGTAAATGTATTGATCTCTTGCTCCAGCTCATCTGGAGATAGGATGTTGTTGTTAATTTTGATGTACGAATCTAATGTTTCGCGAAAGTCCTTCCAGCTCGTATGTTTATATGAAGTTATCGTACGAGTGTGATTTTCTATGAGCTGATGGTGCAGCTGGAAGGTGATCGGGTTGTGATCCGAGCTAAGTTCTGGGAGTGAGAGAGGGTGTGTAATGTTTTTGACATTTTTATTAATGATTATATCGATCGTGGTAGGCCTCATACCATTCTCGGGGTAGTGGGTTGGGTCGTCGGTACATAGGACTATAGCTGCGTGTGTCTGAACGTATTTTGCTAATGTGCGGCCATTTATATTAGTATGATGACAGTTCCAGTCTGAATGTGCTGCGTTCAAGTCCCCCACAAGGAGTGTTTTGGTTTTACGGAGGATGGACGATAGGTCTTGCGTTGTGAAGTGGTTAGAAGGGCGGTTGTATGCTGCGGTGATGGTTGTATTACCTGGAAGTAATATTGAGATTACTTCCAGTGAGGATGGTGGTGAGATTATGAGGGAGTGGGGTACGCTGTTCCTCACCAGCGCTGCAACTCCTCCAGACTTCTTGTGTGTTTGTGTAGGTCTGTCCGCCCGGTAGATAGTGTAGTGTGGGATTTTGAGCGTGTTTGTGTGGTTCAAGTGTGTTTCGTTTAGTAGCATTATGTGTATTTTGTATTTGTTAATGAAATATTTAAGCTCCCCTAACTTACTCAGTATTCCATTTGCGTTCCAGGAGGATACATTTAGTGTTTCATATGATACCTTATTCGTCATTGAAGAAATTGAAGAGAATCATCATGCGCTGGTTGGGTGGCGTCACCTTCAGCTTAGCTGCGAGTGCTTTGATTTTGGCCAAGGCCTGTTGCAGGTTGATGTAAGAGTTGATTTCTTTCATTACGTCTGAAAATTCATTCATATTAGAGTATTCGTTTTCTTTCATTGGTTGAGATGGGATTGAGGGTTGGGGCTGTTGTAGGGGTCGTTCTAT
Organism: Nebria brevicollis; assembly: GCA_944738965.1. Taxonomy (NCBI): domain Eukaryota; kingdom Metazoa; phylum Arthropoda; class Insecta; order Coleoptera; family Carabidae; genus Nebria; species Nebria brevicollis. The sequence goes on along the minus strand of OX122902.1, from coordinate 5,457,118 downwards.
GACGGGATTTTTGGTACGAGGGAGTTCGGGATATTGTTGTTTATTAATTTGGGGTGGTTGTGTGGGAACGGTTGTGATAGGTTGAGTTTGTTGTTGTTTTTTGGACCAGGCATTAATAGAAGGGAGTGGTGCGGGAAGGTAAGTTTTATTTTTGTTGTTTTTATTTGCGTTTTGTAATTCGATGTTTTTAATTTTTTGTGCGTATACTGGGCAGGGGGGAGGAATGTAAGCATTGCAAATGTTATGCTGAAACATCATAATAACATTACCTTCCGTAAAGTTACTAGGTCAACCTACCGCAATGTATAAATAACAATATATCGCATATTGTTATGTCAGCAGTTTGACCGGCTATATAAGAACTCTATGTGGACAACGATAGGCAGTTGTTCCACCGCATTGTATCATGGACATTTAATATAAACCAACTACGCTATATCGACACCGTGGTAGTCTAGTGACCACCCCTTTCTCATCCTTACCCTAAACGTCTATTTGGCAAGAACCCGAGGATATAAGAGGAGAAGTGACCACCCCAGTCACCCTCTTACACAGTTTCTGCAATTACGCAAAAATGGTTACAGTTACAGAAAATTTTCTTGAGCAAGAATTAAAGGTATTTATATTTGTCACAACTTTTGTTTGAAATATTTTTCCAAAAAGAGTACTGGTTTCAAAATAAATTTTTACTTATTATATATATTTTTACATAAATCGTATCATCTGCGCCTGTCAATTGTTTATCAAAATAGACTTAAATAATTTGAAGTTTGACATTTTATATTGTTTCTAAGAAATATATTTACTGTAAAAGCGATCTAAAGGTTAGAACAAATATTATAAATTAGAAAAATAAGATAACTACGATTTGGTTTAACCCATATGCGTATAAGAAAGTTCGGTGCATGACACTGCAGATATTTTCTTTTATATTTAAGAGGTCAGTGACACACATAAGTAAAGGTGACCCGACAGCGATAACTGATAATAAGGGCATTGCTATCGCTGATAAACTACTGCCTGTAAATAAAACTTCGCCCAAATGCATACCTAGATTAATTTTACTATACTGTTTATAAGATTTACGGTAAACATATTTACGTTTTTCAAGATAATCTTCCATTTAGAACGGGAACATATTTCTTTATAAATGAGGAAAAAAGAAGGATCTGGACTTTGTGAGGCCCTTTTCGTCGTGGGCGTCACCTAGTTGGCTCTGAAATAAATTCGGGCGCCAGTCGTCCGGATAGCTATAGTGGAGATTAACATACACTCACAGAGTTCATTAGTTTATTTTCTTTATTTCTGATTATTGGGTACAGATGTCGCTAGACGACCAAACGACTTGTAATTTACAGTTCTACGAAATTTCACTCTAGTGGTGATCTACCTTATCCACTCCCCTGACTTTCTACAAGTTACAACACCGGCCGGACGGAACCAAGGCACGGATCTACTACGGGAAATAACTACGGTGTCAGGCTGAAATAACCGAAGCTCTGACATCTATAGTTCTACAAACCCGGCCGGACGGAACCAAGGCACGGATCTACTACGGGAAATAACTACTGTGTCAGGCTGGAAATAACCGAAGCTCTGATATCTACAGTTCTACAAATCCGACCGGACAAATCCAAGGCACGGATCTACTACGGGAAATAACTACTGTGTCAGGCTGGAAATAACCGAAGCTCTGACATCTACAGTTCTACAAATCCGACCGGACAAATCCAAGGCACGGATCTACTACGGGAAATAACTACGGTGTCAGGCTGGAAATAACCGAAGCTCTGACATCAATAGTTCTACAAACCGGGCCGGACAAAGCCAAGGCACGGTTCTACTACGGGAACTAGCTACGGGGTCAGGCTGGACAATAACCGAAGCTCTGACTTATATAACAGTTGTTTGCTTACCCATTTGATTCTGCATTCGGACTCAGACTCCCTTGCTCTCTAGCGTTGATTTCTTTTATATGGTTTTCCCTACTCTTTACCTGCGCGTGGCAGTCCCAGCTCAGCGCGCGCCGTTTGCGCTCTGGTGCGCGGACAGCTGTTCGGTAACGTAGTGGGGAGCGCATGCTCACGCTTCGTTACACCCCCGTCTTACTTCGGGGGGGGGTTCATTTGGCGGATTTACTGGTACGCATAATCCATAATTTTCTTCAATTCTTATATTTAATCCCTTAAAGTTACGTATATTTATCCTTATTTCTACCTTATATTACTTACATCTAAAGTCAAAGTACTTAAAATTATAACACTCACAACACGAAATCACTTTGTTTTGCGTTTTTGGCGGGGGGTGGTCATCCACACAGGGGGGTTGGTTTGGACCAATACCCGGTATCGCTTCCACGGGGCAAGATGGGGTGGGCGCAGTTTTGCCAGCTCACTGGGAGTCCATGACAGGGGTTTCGGGGTTTGGACCGCTGTTTGCACTAATTGTGGTGCGGGTGGCAATTTCTCCACCGGTTGTCTTCGGTTCCGCCTCTCTGGGGTTTCCGGGCCAAAGAGCTCCCTTATCCGGCGGGTGATCCGGTCCTTTCTTGATTCGACCAAGATGGGGGGAGGGCAGGGCGAGTGGATCCATCCTCGTCCTGGTGTTGTGGGGTTTTCAGGTGTGGTGGGGATTGGCGATGTATTTATGTCCAGCCAATACATCGGGTCGGCTTCCGGGGTATCTTCCCCGTACCGGGCATTGAGGGCTTTGTCCAGCGTCCTCTTCCGGGTCGCTGAATTGGCTGGCGTTGGCGGCAATGGCGATACCAGGCTTGGTACCGGGCTTGTCCCGTAGCGTTTCACGTGGCGTGGTGGGGTTCGGTATTCCATTGTGTCCAACTGATTCTGTGGAAAAGAATAAAGCACCATTACTTATTGCGTCGGTTGAAGATCCTTGATGTGAATCCTCCGTAGTCGGCGATTGTGTTCTCCCCGTAAGTCGTAGACCAGGCGTGAGATACGACGTGATATAGTCCATGGGCCGGAATATTTTGGGGCGAGCTTTGCGGAAAACCCCTGTATCGCAGACGAGAGCGGTCTCTCTCGTCGCATTACTTTGTCTCCGACGTGGAACTCGACGTCCCTTCTCCTTAAATTATAATAGTGCGTTTGTTGTGTTGCTGCCCGACCAATCATTATTTTGGCCACTTCTTGTGCTTCGCGTAGGTGCTGTAATCGGTCCAATAAGTCCACGGGTGCACATGGTATTGTTCCGGTGTGTTCATCCTCTATTGTGCGTGTTCCTCGGGGTCTCCGGATTCTGGACCTGCTTTTTCTACGGCTGTCAGGGTAGTTGATTCGACCGAATCTGATCGGTTGACACTTCTTACCCATTCCACCATTCGTTGCCGCAATTCATCCACTGTCCCGGTTGTCTCCAAGCCAAACCGCTGTAATTCGTTCTGTAGGCTTGACTTATTCAACGCATATATCCATGCCGTACCTGTTTTGGGTCGTGGTTGCGATGGGCCGACTTCCATTTCGGATTCCTTCATTTTTTTTTTTTTTTTATTTATTATTATTATTATTTTTTCTTTAAACCGTAAGTCCCTGTTCGGGCGCCAAATTGTGAGGCCCTTTTCGTCGTGGGCGTCACCTAGTTGGCTCTGAAATAAATTCGGGCGCCAGTCGTCCGGATAGCTATAGTGGAGATTAACATACACTCACAGAGTTCATTAGTTTATTTTCTTTATTTCTGATTATTGGGTACAGATGTCGCTAGACGACCAAACGACTTGTAATTTACAGTTTTACGAAATTTCACTCTAGTGGTGATCTACCTTATCCACTCCCCTGACTTTCTACAAGTTACAACACCGGCCGGACGGAACCAAGGCACGGATCTACTACGGGAAATAACTACGGTGTCAGGCTGAAATAACCGAAGCTCTGACATCTATAGTTCTACAAACCCGGCCGGACGGAACCAAGGCACGGATCTACTACGGGAAATAACTACTGTGTCAGGCTGGAAATAACCGAAGCTCTGATATCTACAGTTCTACAAATCCGACCGGACAAATCCAAGGCACGGATCTACTACGGGAAATAACTACTGTGTCAGGCTGGAAATAACCGAAGCTCTGACATCTACAGTTCTACAAATCCGACCGGACAAATCCAAGGCACGGATCTACTACGGGAAATAACTACGGTGTCAGGCTGGAAATAACCGAAGCTCTGACATCAATAGTTCTACAAACCGGGCCGGACAAAGCCAAGGCACGGTTCTACTACGGGAACTAGCTACGGGGTCAGGCTGGACAATAACCGAAGCTCTGACTTATATAACAGTTGTTTGCTTACCCATTTGATTCTGCATTCGGACTCAGACTCCCTTGCTCTCTAGCGTTGATTTCTTTTATATGGTTTTCCCTACTCTTTACCTGCGCGTGGCAGTCCCAGCTCAGCGCGCGCCGTTTGCGCTCTGGTGCGCGGACAGCTGTTCGGTAACGTAGTGGGGAGCGCATGCTCACGCTTCGTTACAACTTGTAAATAGTTTAATAAATAAATTACCGCTGGAAGTAGATATACCAGGTTATAATTACTGTGGTCCAGGTACGAAGTTAGAAAAGAGATTAGCAAGAGGTGATAAAGGAGTTAACGGATTAGATGAAGCTTGCCGAGAACATGACATAGCTTATTCTAAATATACAGATGTATACAACAGAAAAAAAAGTTGTTTATATATTAGAAAATAAAGCATGGAATAGAGTATTAAATAAAAATGCAAGTTTTAAAGAAAAAATAGCTGCTCGATCAGTTACAAGTATAATGAAAGCGAAACGTAAAATGGGAATGGGTCTTAATTTTTATACTAATAAATCAGTTGAAATGGCAGAAATATTGAGTAAAAGTCAATTAAATAAAATTCAAAAAGCTAAACTATAAAATTATCTGCATCTCAGATAAAAAAAAATAAGTCCTCCATCAAACATACCTATTCCTGTCACAATGTTAATGGCGGAATTACAAAATTCTAATGCAAACAATGTACAGGATATTATAAATCAATTAGAAAATGTAAAAGGCAGTATTGATTTACCAACAACGCAATTATTAAATAGTTTAACAGACAAGGAAGGTGGTGTAATACTTTTGCCAGCAGCACCAATAATAAAAGGATCATGTATAAAATTAGGCGGTGCATTATCTGATATTGCTGTAAAAAATGGCGGCTTTCTTCCATTCGCAATTCCAGCTGTAATGACATTAATTAAAGGTGCATTAGCCGCTCTAGGAACAGGTGCAATGTTGCAAGCAGGTAAAAAGGTAGGCGAGAAGGTTTTTGTTAATGGGATGTATATAGGCGATCCTGCATATAATAAACAGAAACGTGGAGGAAAAATAAAAAAAAATTGATACCAGAGAGACCATTGTCAAATATAGAAATATTGAAATATGCTAAAGAGTTAAGATTTCCATATTTTAGAGGTGTATTTATGGTCATCCATAAATACACAAACATGACATAGCTTATTCTAAATATACAGATGTATACAACGGAAATAAAGCTGATTATATATTAGAAAATAAAGCATGGAATAGAGTATTAGATAAAAATGCAAGTTTTAAAGAAAAAATAGCTGCTCGATCAGTTACAAGTATAATGAAAGCGAAACGTAAAATGAGAATGGGTATTAATTTTTATACTAATAAATCAGTTGAAATGGCAGAAATATTGAGTAAAAGCCAATTAAATAAAATTCAAAAATCTAAACAGAAAGGAGTAGGAGCTACTATAAAATTATCTGCATCTCAGATAAAAAAAATAAGTCCTCCATCAAAAATACCTATTCCTGTCACAATGCTAATGGCGACATTACAAAATTCTAATTCAAACAATGTACAGGATATTGTAAATCAATTAGCAAATGTAAAAGGCAGTATTGATTTACCAACAACGCAATTATTAAATAGTTTAACAGACAAGGAAGGTGGTGTAATACTTTTGCCAGCAGCACCAATAATAATAGGATCATGTATAAAATTAGGCGGTGCATTATCTGATATTGCTGTAAAAAATGGCGGCTTTCTTCCATTCGCAATTCCAGCTGTAATGACATTAATTAAAGGTGCATTAGCCGCTCTAGGAACAGGTGCAATGTTGCAAGCAGGTAAAAAGGTAGGCGAGAAGGTTTTTAGTAATGGGATGTATATAGGCGATCCTGCATATAATAAACAGAAACGTGGAGGAAAAATAAAAAAAAAATTGATACCAGAGAGACCATTGTCAAATATAGAAATATTGAAATATGCTAAAGAGTTAAGACTTCCATATTTTAGAGGTGTATTTATGGATGACACTTTGCCTAAACTAATTAACAAGAATGAATCAGGTATAGTTAACTTAGATTCTAATTCGGGACCAGGTACTCACTGGGTAGCTTATATAAAAATTGATAATAAAGTTTACTATTTTGATAGTTGTGGAAACGTAAACCCTGAAATAAAATTAGTAAAGTATTTTAATAAGGCTGAAATATATTATAATTATGACAGACAACAGTCATGTAGTGAAACAAATTGTGGAAAGTTATGTATAGAATTTATATATAATTTCTTTTATAATAAATGGGTACACTCACATTAGATAATTATAAAAATTTGAATCAATTTATTTTAATTAGTAATTATTTCCCCACACTAGATTTATCAGATGGTAGATATGAATTGTGTCTGAAAAGTTTAAAAACATCATTTACTATTCCAAATGTATCAGAAAAATTAAAAAATAATACTTTTACTTGTATTAAAGAGGGTGTTAGTAAAACAATTAAAATCGATGATGGTACATATAGATATAAAGACTTGAAAGACATACTAGAAGAAATTATCGGTATAGGATTCACATTAAAACCAAAGGACAATACTATGAAAAATATGATTAAAAGTATTTATACCATCGACTTTACAACATATAACTCAATAGGACCATTGCTGGGATTTAATAAAAAGGTACTAGAGCCAAACATACTGCACATGTCTGATAACACTTTCGATATATTTCCTGTTAAGTAGTGACCAAAAAAAAAGCAAACAGAAGCCAAAAGGGAAATCAAACTCCAAAATAATAATTATCTAAATATGGACTTCGGACCAAATATAAACACGTTTTACTCGGCCATAACGGCAAACATAATAAATAAATACTACCGATCAAAACTGAAAATCAGCAAATTAAATGCGAACATATGGTTTAATAAGCAGTGTGTAAAACTTAAACTCATACCAAAATACGCAAAAATAAAAATAAAAAATCAAACAAAAACAGCTCAAGCCATACAAAACTAAGCTCAAAAGCTATGGATAACAAAAGAAATCCAGAGCCAATACCAACAAAAACAGCACCAGAATAAAAACTTATATAAACTACACCTTAAAATAGTAAATCAATACAACGTCTACACATGGTTAAATTTAGAAGATACTATTAAAGAAAAAATACACAAACAAATGCTAATAAAATACAAGACATTAAATAAAAAACTTGATACACTAAAAACAACACAAATAAAGAACCATAAAAAACTTGATACCATAATCAAATTTTACAACAGAGTAGAAAACTTAACATCTACCACATTCACCAACGAAGAAATTGAACTGTTAAACAAAGGATTAAAAAATAACATACCTAACAATAAAAAACAAAACATAGAGAATTTAATAATAGACAGTGAAGAAGCAATACAAAAATTACCAGAAGAAATACAAGAAAGAACACGTCATTTAGCAGCTATACAAATTGAAAAAATAATAAAACACGAAGCAAATAATAACCGAAATGAAAAATTAAACAACCAGAAATTACTATTAAAATCAATCAACACTAAACTCACAAATAATAACGCGATAACTACAAAAGCTGACAAAGGTAACACAATAGTCATAATAAACAAAGATGAATACATCAAGAAAACTGAAGAAGTTATAAACAAAAACAACTGCACAAAACTAAAAACAGATCCAACTAATAAATACCAAATGATACTCAAACAAACAATCAAAAACTCACCACTCATAATAGACAAGAATAAAATATACTCACAAACTAATATGAACCCTCAAGCACCAATACTAAAAGCATTACCTAAAATACATAAACCAGAAATTCCAATACGACCACTTATAAACTTCAAAACAGTACCAACATACAAAATATCCAAAACCATGGCCCACATATTAAAATCCAACTTAAACCTCAAAAATAAATACACCATCAAGAACAACAACGAACTAATAACAGAATCACAACAAATAAAAATAACACCAACAACGAAGATTATATCTTTTGACATAACTAATTTATACACTAACGTTCCAATTAAGGACACGTTAAATATAATAGAATCTACACTTCATAAAAATGGATACGAAGATTCATACTTAAAACAAGTCATCGATATACTAAAAACAATATTAAACCAAAATTACTTCAAATTCAACAACCAATACTACCAACAAAACGACGGCCTAGCCATGGGAAGTCCAGTATCAGGCATATTATCCGAAATCTTCCTACAGAACATGGAGGATGAAATAATGCACAGCATAAAAAACAAATTTAAAATAAAAAAATGGATAAGATACGTTGATGATATCTTATGCATAACAGAACATAATAATATAAACGACATCTTGTCATATATAAACAACGTACACCCTAAAATAAAATTTACACTAGAAGAAGAAAATAATAACAAAATAAATTACCTGGACATAACCATAATAAAATCTAATAACCGATTAACTTACAACATATACCGAAAACCCACCACAACAGACAATATAATCCACGCGCAATCCGAACACCCTAAACAACACAAATTGGCAGCTTTAAGAAGCTTAATACACCGACTAGAAACCATACCGCTAAACAAAGCAAACTATAAACAAGAACTTAATACCATTTACCAAATAGCAACCAGCAATGGTTATAACCGAAACACAGTTAATAAAATACATAACAACATAAAAAACAAACAAAAACAACCTCATAAACCAGAAAATAAAGACGAAAACCAAACCTGGACAACCTTCACTTACATAGGAAAACAAACACACTACTTAACAAAATTATTCAAAAACCAAAACATAAAAATAGCCTATAAAACATCCAACAATCTAAAAAACCAATTAAAATCAAGCATTGAAAACAAAAACTTATACGACCAAAGCGGAATTTACACACTCGAGTGCAAAACATGCAACCAAAAATACATAGGACAAACTGGAAGAAAATTTCAAGATCGATATAAGGAACACATAAACTCATTTAAAAATCTTAAAACCGACTCCAATTACGCAACACATCTCTTCAACAACAACCACATAGGAGGGAACATAGAAGAAATAATGAAAATCACTAAACAACATAATAAAAGCAATAGATTAAACATAATGGAAAATTTAGAAATATATAAAGAAAAATTAAACAACAAAATCATCAATGTCCAAACTAACAGTATATCAGACTCCCTGTTCCAAGCCATTACACAAATTCCCAGAAATAAATCCCAACCACCACTATATAAGCACAACTAATTTATCATAACCTTGTCATTCGATAATGATCTAGCGATCGAAACGCGTCGTGACCAAAATAAAAGCAAACAGAAGCCAAAAGGGAAATCAAACTCCAAAATAATAACTATCAAAGTATGTTCAAATATTACAAAAGGATGGTATATTGGCTCGACAGAAACTAGTACAATATATGAATTTTTTCTAAAAGTAAGACCTGGTTATGATATAATTGAGCAACCTATTAACTTGGCATATTATCCACTAATATTAAATAAAATAGATAAATTGGAATTAAAACTAATAGATCAAGATGATAATTTAATAGACTTTAGAACTGAACCTTTGTTAATAACTTTACATATAAGAAAAACGTAATATTTTTTTTCTATATAAATGGATACAGCAATATTTGATTATTCTATTAATGAGCGAGTACATAAACCACCTATCCAGCGTTACCAATATATAAAATATTTACCTATGATAGTGGTAGAATTAATACACCAAATACATTTACAAAGATTAAAGTACCCAATCAGGATGTTATTTATGACACTGCAAACAGTAATCTTGTAATAGCCGGTCAGATTATAGGCAAAGGTATCCCACTGACATCTGCTAATTATAAGACGATTCAATTTGTTCAAAATGGTATAATATATCTCTATTCACAAATAAAATATTTAATATCCAGTAAAGAAGTAGAAGTAGTTATTGCTCCAGGTTATACAACAACAATGAAAGGTTTAACTACTTTTAATAAACAAGACATGTTTGATGGCTGGGGCACTGAGAATGTTTTAGATGAAAAGGGATATTTTTCCATTACTGTACCACTAAAAAATATTTTCGGTATATTTGAAACATATAATAAAGCTATTTTACGTGTCAGTCAGGAACTACAACTACTTAGAGCAACCGATGATTCAAATTGTTTATTAGCACCTTTGACATTAAAAGACAATTTGCAAATTAATATTTCAGAAGTATATTGGAGTATGCCACTAGTAATTCCCACATTGGAAAAACAAATAGAAATTAGTAATCTTATAGCTTCAAACAAACAGCAAATAATAAATTATAATTCATGGACTTATGAATGTAATCCTACAATTCCTAAAGATGTGATGAAATATACATGGCGAGTAGCAACCCTAGCAAAACGTCCAAAATATTTTATCATAGCGTTTTCTAAAAATCGTGATACAGATATAACTGTAGATAATTCAAAATTTTATTTTATTGACCTGCATGATATAAAAGCATTATTAAACAACGATGGCTATCCACAGGAAAACTTAATGTTAGATACTGACCACAATGACTATAGTAGTGTATACACAATGTTTAAAAACTTCCAAAAGACATATTTCCTTAATAACAAACATATTAATGCACCTATTGTTTCTAAATATGAGTTTAATAAAAACTATCCAATATTTGTTATAGATTGTTTATATCAAAACGAGACCATAAAGGAATCAATTACAGATGTAAAGATTGACTTTCAGTTTAATAAAAAGTTTCCAGAAAATACTATTGTACACTGATAGTTAGTGATAGTGATAGTTAGTGATAGTTAGTGATACAAATATAAAATATAGTAGCTTGACAAGCACGGTAGTAAAAGACTTTTAATCGCTAATAAATGGAGTTTAAAATTAAAAAAGTAGGAAAAGGTTTAGAGAATATAACTATAGAAGAAGAGCAACAAAATAGATATAAATATTTCCCCAACACTATAAGATGTATAATATGTGGACCATCAAATTGTGGTAAAACAAACATTATATTACAAATGTTAATGTACAGATACGCATAACGGTTTAATATATCAAAATATATATGTTTATTCAAAATCATTACATCAACTAAAATACAAATATCTTGAAGAGTTTGTAAATGAAATGAATAGTCATTTGAAAAATCGTATAGGCTTTTACAAATTTGAAAATGCTGAAGACGTTACACCTGTAGAAAATGTAAAACCTAATTCAGTAGCAATATTTCATGATATTGATACACGAAAAATAAAAATACTTGAAGATTACTTTAGTAGAGGTAGACATTATGGTCTTTGTTGTATATGCACATGTCAAACATTAAGCCGCATACCGAAACAGATGGTCAGAGTTAATGCAAACTATATTATACTTTGTCACTTTACTGATAGTACTAATTTAAAACATGCATATAATGATTTCGCTGGCACGGATATGAGTATAGAAAAGTTTAGAGATCTTTGTAATTTTTGTTGGAAAAAGAAATATGATTTTCTAGCCATAAATATGGAGAAAGATATGCCAAATGGTAAATATAGCCGTCGCTTTAATGAGAACATTTTATCTTAACTACATTAATTTTATTTAAATATTTTAATTTAAATATCTAAAACTATTTTATATATCTATTATTTAAATATATTAATTTAAATATCTACAATAATTTTTTATATTTATTATTTAAATATTAATATATCTACCGTTAATTTTTATTAATAGAATAGTGACCCCATGGTAATGTATCAAACCCATTTTCTAGTATATATCTTTTATTATCGGCAGGATTCAGAGCAATTTTATTGATGGAATAAATGTCATGCTTTACACTTCTAATAGTATTCATTGTTCTGGACGTCTTCTCGCTATTAAATAAACAGTTTTTATAATCGTGAATAGTAATATTATTCTTAACTACGTTTTTCTTGGTACCTTTTGCCTTCTTTTGAACTGTTTTACTTAATACATCAAACGCATACATTTTTGCCTTTAAGCCAACAAATTCTGTCATTGGAGAGCCCATATTTACATCTTTCATTTTTCCAAGTACCTTTTTGTTCACTATGGGTATGTTATATTTATTATCAACAGGATAGTCGGATGTATCAAAGTGATCTATCATATGTTTCATGTCTTCATAAAAGTCTTCCGTGATAATATTATAAATATAGGAATCCGTATCTTGATAGAGTAACTCTATATTATGCTTATATTTTTGTTTCATAACATTATAATGGAAATCATACATTAACTCTTTTGATATATCTAATATAGACAAACCAATGTAAATTGGTTTGTTGAATGTTATTTTAGTTTTATTCATATGTATGGCTACAAGATTTTCAGTAATGATGTTTCTATATTTAAAGTTTGGTTTGCTTATAAGCTTTTCACTTTTTTTAGCATTTGGACATAGTATTATGTTTACATATTTTCTAATGTTTTCCATAGACTTTCCAAATATGCTGTTATTCATTAATTTATAAAAGTCCTTTTCGAATTCACTACTTGCTTTCTTTCTCATTTCCGTATTCAAGTCTATATAATTCTTTAACCAATAAGATTGTCTAAAACTTATTACTCTGTGTACCTGTTTTAATACCATTCCCTTTGATAGATATTGTTTCAAGCTTCTATAATGTAAAACATATCTTTTTTTGTTATTCAATGTTGTTAGTAATTTACATTGATTAGATCCTGGTGGACTTTTTGATTCGGGTGCCAGTGGTAAATCTTTATGTAAATCATGTAACTCCATGGGATATTCTAAATCAACTTCAGCAATATATCCTTCATTTGCATCATCCGCTAGATTTAAATTAATATTTTTACTGGCCCATTCAAAACCTACATATGGCATCTTCTGCGACATTGCCCAACCATATAAATTATTGGCATCTAAATAGATTACATAATTAGATGATTCTGCGGGGTCATAATCTTCCATGTATTTATTATTTGCCTTTACATACCGCTTACAACACTGTGCTATTCCTCCTCTAATACCTATTTCAATCATTAAAATCATATCATAGTCAGATATTAAGTCTAATGCCTGTTTTGTATATTTTAACATTGCATCCCATGTTAGTCCAGGTATTGTAAAGTACCATGCTGGGTCTAATTTGTATAAATTGTAGCATATTAATCTGAAATTCTCAAATATATCCGCCAACAATAATACATCTGTTTTTACATACAAGTCATGAAAGTTATATTTTAAACTAGGAGGATTACTGTTCAACTCTTCAATACTTGGTATAAATCTATTATACCGTTCAGGTAATGATACTTTAAAATTCTCTATACCAACTATTATTTGCTCACCATACTTTCCTTCAATTACCTCAAAATATTCGATTTTATACGTTTTATTCTCCAACTCTGACAATTTTCTAAATTGTGAATTACTACTAGCAAAAAAACCGTAAAAATAGGGCAAAAGTACTCTTTTATGGGCATTTTCACGGTTTTTCTAGCAAAAAACGGGGTACGTTCAGGTTTTTTGAGTTAGAACCCCTGTTTATACACTACTTACACGTTTTAACCTTCCCCGATTCGATTCCGACTATGTTTGGAATGACGTCTGTCTGTGCGTGTGTCTGTGTGTGTATGTGAGCGCTCTACAGCCTAGACGGTTAAAGGTAAAATTATGAAAATTTAAACATAAAATATGTATATGCCTGGGACGAAAACCGTTTATTTTTGAATACAATATTTCGACAAAAGTGCATATTTACTCTAGTCATTTTTTGCGGTTTCTGCAGTTACTAAAAAATGGTTGCTGTTACAGAAAAATTATTAGTATAAAAATTATAGATATTAGCAATTTGTATAACTTTTATTTGAAACCTTTTCCCCCAAACAATACCGGAAACAAGACTCTTGAAATGTCTTCTTATTATATTTATTTTTACATATCTCGTATCATCTGCGCCTGTCAATTGTTTATAAAAAAAACAAAATAGACTTAAAGGGGAGGTAACGTTTTTAAACATTTTTTTTTTGTATTTGATTTTCTGAATGGAGAACTTTTCAAGACCATTGTGTGAAAATTTGAGATGCATCGGAGCAAAACTAACGAAGATACATGATTCAGTGCATCAGAAAGCACCGGCCCTTACCTCCTACCTTTCTTTATAAAAATTTCAACACATCTAAAAAGGTCCTTTTATACTGCATATTTAGTCAGTGTAGAGTACGTGGCATCGACCATTCAGTGTGAGGTAAGTCGATAAAACTCGCTTATGAAAGTTTTATTCCAAAATTATTAGTGTTCAAAACTTTAAAGCGTTTTTCACACAACTCACGTTTTCAAAGTCGGTGCCCCTCATAACTTTGATTTTTAACACTATTTTTATACAAAATTTACAAGGTAACAATGGAGAGTGTTTTTCAAATTTGTTAATATTTTTTATTTTATAATAACAAATTTTTTTTTCGCAAAAATCGCATTTTTCACATCGAAGTGATCCCGAAAACTGAAAAATTGATATTTCGAAAAACCCTCCCAGCGTTACCCGGGGAAAGCGATTATCTAACGAGAGAACTTTGATTTTTTTAATTTTAGATGATCCAGCACCGAATTATGAGGGGCATCGCAATTCTACTTTTTTCCGAGACGCTACCGAATAATTGCTGCCATTGCCGTATTTTTTAATATTTCTTTATGATAATTTTACACAATATTCTTCGAATGTTATACTTTAATATATCAATGATGAGATAATCCTTTTGTTGGAAGGTGAATTGGTAGAGCAGTGGAGAGTAAATCCAAAGGCTCTGGGTTCGATCCCCGGCATGACCCGATGAATTTTTCTCAAATTCGTATCCATTAACTATTCGTATCCATTACCTTTAATATATCATTGGTTTTAATAAATAGATTATGTGTCGTCAAAAAAAATTTACAAAAATGTGCCTATTTTTGCCCGAATTAACGTTCCCCCCCCCCCTTAAATAATTTAAAGTTTGACATTTTAAATTTATTCTAAGAAATATATTTAGTGTAAAAGTGTTCCAAAGGTTAGAACAAATATTATAAATTATATTTTCGTCATAAATTTTCCGGACAATAGGGTGGACATAAAAAACATTAATGTCTGTTTTCAATTAAACTTTACGATTGTCATGCACCGTTAAATATCGTTAAATAAATTAAGATTCAATAAATACCCTTAATTATCGTCACCATCTTGTTGTAACAAACGCGCGTCTTAAAAGAACGTGCACGCGTTTGGCTCCCTCTTAACTATATGCGTGTAGCGATGTTTCTTCTATACTCACCTGGTGGTTGGTTTTAGGTGGAATCTTCTAATACACACTTAGATATGTCCAGACTAGGATTAGCTCGTGAGAGATTAAATTGGTACAAATAATAAATAACAATTTAATTCAAAACAATAAAAATATAACAAATACGACAACAAAAATGGATTTACAAAAAGATACTGAATAAAGCTTAAGTTACTTACTGACAAAATAATACTCGCTAATCGCAATCTGAACTGAGACCCCGATGTCAAGCGACATCGCGGTTTTATACTCAATTTTGACCTAAATTCAAATGGCCGATATTGCAAACAAATCCTGACCTAGCAACATTTCGCCAAATGCGGAATGTACCATTTTTTTGCAACTGTTGCTAGATATGACGTAGCTAGTTGCATTTGTTAATCGTGAATTACCTAGCTCAGCAAAACTGAACTAGGTACGCAACTAGCTTGATTTGTTACATTGTAAATTTTAAATTTCACCTTTACAGCGTTCTCATTATACTTTTTAAGGAATCAATTTACAATCCTAACAATTCAAGATCTTCAAATATAGTACCAATGGGTGTGCAAAGATAATCTGTTTTTAGTAAAACACAAATATATAAATAATGCAAATCGATATATAATAAATTTTCATTTATTTTTGATATATTTAACTTTGAGAATTGTGGTCGAACAGGCTTAAGAAATATGTAAAAAAATATATTTACTTCACTTTTCTAATTTTTACTTTCTTATACGCAGTATAAGTAAGTATTGTAAGCATGAAAAATCTCGAGATTTTAACGGAAATGTTGTAACCTTCCCTGAATCGATTCCGACTATTTTTGGAATGACGTCCGTCTGTGTGTGTGTGTGTCTCTTTCTGTGTGTGTGTGTGTGTGTTCTCTACAACCTAAACGGTTGAAGCTAAAATTATGCAAATTTAAACTTAAGATTGGCAAATGCCTGAGGTGTGCACCTCCTATTTTTGAAAAATTTATTAAAAGCGGTAGTGCCTGTTTACTCTAATAATTTTTTGCAGTTTCTGCAATTACTCAATAATGGTTACAGTTACAGAAAAATTGTATAAACAAATATAAAAAGTATTTATATTTCGCAAAACTTTTGTTTTAATTTTTTTTCCAAAAAGTGGCTTTTTAATTTTCTTCCTATTATATTTATTTATACATAAATCGTATCATCTGCGCCTGTCAATTGTTTAACAAAATAGACTTAAATAATTTGAAGTTTGACATTATATATTTAATCTTAGAAATATATTTAGTGTAAAAGCGATCTAAAGGTTAGCGCAAATATTATAAATAAGAAAAATGATGAAACTACGATGTGGTTTATTCAAAATGCGTACAGGACACGGCAGATGTTTTATTATAATACGAGTAGTATACAACAATCGCAAGCAATTATACAACAAATTGTTTTATTTCCATAGAGACCACCCATAATTTTGATTTTTCAACGAGTAGACAGGATTCTAATCACTGTCTAAAAAATATTAATATTTGCTTAAATATCAGTGAATAAATTTACAACAACAATATAACTTAATAATATAAATTAAGGAAGAATAACACATTTTTATTAATTTTTCCAGACTTTTTCAAAAAAAATGACGAAGTTTCTTAATAAAAGTAAGAATCAATGAATTAATATTTGAGTTTACTTAAAAATATATGTATATTTTTCCAATTTTCAGTCAGAAAATCATTCGCCGATATCAGGTTTGTATTTAGAAAGAAGCAAGATGATGAAGTTAAATTTAAAGATTGTAACGACTTTCGCGAGCGAGAAGCCGACAGAACGAAATGCTCGACTAGCTCTCAGACCGGAGTCGCAGCAGCTAGGCGAATTAAACTCAAAATTTTGCAACAATGACAGTTTATTACACCAGAATAGGATTGCACTTAACTGGGCTTTTGACGCCAATACACGCTAATGCTAGATATTAAAGTTACAAGAATATAGACAAAAGTAAGTGGAGTGATGGCAAAGTTAGATGATCGTGGCTATACTCATCCACCGTCGAGATGTGAGTCGCGAGGCAGCGCCGGCTAGTAGCTCCAGATATTTATTTAGGGCGCCAGCCCGGTATTCCCGGACGTCCTGGAGGCGGCAAAGAGAAGTTGGTGGCTGCGCTCGACTCTGGTGCTGTCTGGTGGTGGTTTCGGTTATAAAATCCTCTCCTAAGATTCCCGTACCGAGGTTATGACTTCACGCACGTTATGTAGGTGATAACGTCGGAATCAAATGCCTTAAAACAGGTGGAAAGTATTATGTACGGGGTAGAGATACGCAGGAGTTTATAGCCACGGTATTAACGGAATTTTAGCGTAATTTAAACTAACGATAACAAGCAAATAAAGGGGCTTGAATACTGAACTGTGACGCTACAAAAAAAAGGAATGATTGAGTCTACAATTAAATTGACGACGTTAAGTGATAAACAGAGTTACGTTAAATGTTAAATTGCAAAAATTGAAGAACCGGTGAATAAACACTAATATGGTTCTGACTATGCCAGACAACTCAAAAATGTGGAGTTGAATAAATAAAGCTGAATTACAGATGAAAAACTGACAAACTTGA
Organism: Nebria brevicollis; assembly: GCA_944738965.1. Taxonomy (NCBI): domain Eukaryota; kingdom Metazoa; phylum Arthropoda; class Insecta; order Coleoptera; family Carabidae; genus Nebria; species Nebria brevicollis. Next base: position 5,438,944 of record OX122902.1, on the reverse strand, counting down.
TGGGCACGTGTGCCAAAAGAAATAACCTCGGAACCACGTGATAAGTTGGGTTCCGGCTGACCAAAAAAAAATCAATATATATATGAGTAAGTAACCAAGTATACTTATCTCAGGTCGTTGATTCTGTCGGAGACTCAGCTACGGAAATAAAGTACTCACTGCAAAATTGCACGTGACAAAAAAACTGATGTAGAACGATACGGGAACGGTAACACATCCGCCTTACTAGCTGGTCAGCCGACAAGAGAGCGATATATCGTATCATTTTGTGAAACGATAAGTTATTCCCGCATTTGCCGGATTAATTAATCCCGCTCGAGGTGCGCGCAATGCCGAGCGGCGAGGGACACCAAACGTTTTGCGGTAAAACCGCTAGATGACTCGATTACCTCGAAATTGTGCCAACGAGGCTCACAAAATAGCGACAGCGTTACAAGATACAGTTAAGTTGTTTGGAGTGGGATGGATTAGCGCACCATTTTATATGGGGGAATGGTGCGTCTAATCGGCCATTGAAAATTAAATTTTTAGTGGTTTATTGACAATATTATGGGACAACATTAGAAGATAAGTGCTACTAGAAATGCGTTGGAATAGACAAAAGTAGAATACCACAAATTTCATAGTATAAGTTAGTTATATGGATTTTTAGTTTTAAGTGCTAAAAAACTGAAAAATAGACATAGTGTTAAGAAGTGTTCAAATAGAATAAAGAAGATAGTAGACATAGTAGACGATAAGAACTACATCTTCCAATAGTTCCAATTACTCGAAATCAAATTGTTAATATTTTGAAAACTATACGTATTTTTATAGATTTATCAAAATTCATGTTAGTATAAGCATTTACCGATTAACTTATTGAAGATTTTTTTAAATTTACTGTGATAGGAAAATAAGAACAAATTGGTCTAATAAGCATTAAGATAACATAGACATAAGAACAAATCAAGAAAAAAACAAGAAATAAATTGCAAGTTATTTATACAAATAATATGCCCCAAAATTCGAGTTCTTTTATACCAAAATTTGAAATTATTGTTATATATTAGACAATCTTGTGAAAAATCCCGTTTATGTTTGGCATCCAATTTCATTACTGAAAATATATTTTGATTACCAAATTTACCAATTTTGTTTTATTTATTACTGTTAATGCCAATCACCTACACCCATCTTAAGAGAAGAAGAAACGACTAAATTTGGTCTTACGACTAAGCGCCCATATATACAACTTTAGAATCACAGAGAAGTCTTTCATCTTTCATGGCTGACACAAAGCTTTCTTATATGTATTTTGCATATAAGAAAGTTCAGTGTTAGGCATGACAGATATTTTTTTTTGTTATGACGACCACTAGAAAAAAAGAAACAACGAAATTATAGCAACCAAAGGATCCTATATTAAAATTATTAAACTTCAACAATCCTCCTATATAATTTTTCGTTTCAGGTATTATAAAATCTTCCGGTTAAGGGGTTTTGTTAATATATCTGCGAATTGATCCGAACTCTTCACGTGTTGCGGCTGTATTGTCTTTCCAATGTGTTCCTTTATGAACTTCCTTGATACGTCGATATGTTTCTTACCTTTTTTCACTCGACCTTCGCTGGTGTTTTTCAACATGTGAATAGCTAACTGGTTGTCTATATACAAGGTAGTGGGCTGGTTCATGTTTTCCATCTTCCATTTTTTGCCGATACGACGAATCCAGCAGATGTCATCTATGGTAGAGACTCTGTACTCTGCTTCTGCAGTTGAAGTAGCTACGAGACGCTGTTTCTGAGTACTCCAGATTATCGGTCCTGCACTTATAATTAGTACTCCACTGGTTGAGTGCCCTGATATAGAGTCTCCTCCTTAATCTGAGTCAATGAGCTGTCAATGGATCATTAAATCGTCCAGGACGCGAGCTAATGCGCGTCATCCCCAAACGGAAAAGGCGCCCAAAATTCAAGTACAAGTTTCCACCAACACACTACTGCAGCGTGCGAAAGCCCCACCCCCAAAAGATCTAATGCATATCCTAGAAGACACGTCCCTCATATTTCGATAACAACCAATAACCTCTTCACTTTACATTATTACACAATTCTAAATTCTACCTAATTATTGTATTCAATATTATTCCACAACTATTGTTCCAAATTTTCTATTTTATATTTATCAATGTTGGGTTTTGGGATCTAATTAATAAATAATAATACAAGTTTTATATTAAATCGTGCTTTTTATTATATCTGTGGTCTCGGAAGGTTTATCTCTACGTTTTAACACTTCAGCATTCTACACAAGACTACCCAAAAAGGTTCGTCGCCAGAACTTAAAAATGACCACATCTGTTTACTATTCTTCTACACATTGGTCCTTATCTTGAAATATGAAACGACCATAAATCTCTTATAAGTGTAATTATAATTTAAGACAAAACCCTTAGACTAAACAGAAACATAATATAGATTAACTTTTGTATATATGCATAGACATTTCAACACGCCCCCCTCAAAAATTAATCGGCATTATCAATTCTTAATTTAAATCTGTTTTTATTTCTGAGCAGAGACATACCTTCCTTGCACCTTCTGGGGCTAACTTTACATATGGTCCAACATTCATTGCGTAGGATTAGGGAAACCCAGAAAAACCTAATCAGACCATTTCATTACTTCTAGAATTTACAAGTAATACTATAATTTTCAATTCAATATTATTCTAAACCCTTTCCAGTTCTCAGCTTCACAAATTTGGCTGCTGGTAAAAGCTTTGTTAAAGCATCCGCCAACTTAAACCTTATTCTTAATTTCCTCATATAAAATAGGAATTTTGTACATAATCGATTGCGCAGACATAATATGATCATTTATTTTATTTTCATCATAAGAAATATGCTTTCGATTTTTTTTTTAATTCTATCCTTCTCCTTAACTCAGAAAATATTTGTTTCATTTCATTATTTTTAATAATGATTCACCTGTGTGTTTTATTATTTTATCATTATCTGATTTATACCTATCAGATATATTTGACTCTTTGACTGATTTTGATCATATACCAGAAACACCAGTTTTATTACAGCAGTTCTGTAACCAACCTTTTTACTTTTGAGTCAACTACTGATTTTGATTAAATTTCACATATATCAGTTTTATTACAGGAGTTCTACAACCAACTCCTTTCCTTTTTACTTTTGAGTCTACTACTGATTTTGATTCAATTTCACAAATATCAGTTTTGTTACAAGAGTTCTACAACCAACTCTTTTTTTTTAACTTTTGATTCAACTACTGATTTTAATTAAATTTCACAAATATCAGTTTTATTACAGGAGTTCTACAACCAACTCCTTTCCTTTTTACTTTTTGAGTTTACTACTGATTTTGATTAAATTTCAGAAATATCAGTTTTATCACAGGAGTTCTACAACCAACTCCTTTCATTTTAACTTTTGTGTTTACTACTGATTTTGATTAAATTTCAGAAATATCAGTTTTATCACTGGAGTTCTACAACCAACTCCTTTCATTATTACCATAGGCCATGTTTTCAGAACATTTATTTCTTCAACAATAACGTGCCTAAATGCTACTCATTTTGCAGTTCCCACATCCCTCTTTTATTTCCATTTGATTCATATACTACCAGTATTCCTTTCCATGATATTTTCATCATAATTTTTATTTTTACTGGTTTTATCATGCATTTAAACAATTGAACCAAGTACTTTATTTGAGGCTACTTATAATGCCACAATACATATGGTGTTTAACCTTTTCAATACTTGCACCAATTTTCATTGTGCAAACTTTTTAGTTAACGTTGTTTTCAAACGTTCACACACCATTTATTCCGAAGGATTCGTGGAACTTGCAAATGATAGCTTATACCTTTTTCACACAGTAATTATTTACCCCAATCCACAAATATTCTCTTAATATATAAATTTACTATTTTTTTAATTTAAAATCAACCTCACTCTATTTGCCACAGTCATTAAAAACTGAAAAACATTTAATTTGTGTCAATTTAAATATCTAACACAACAGTGAGTATATTCATCAATAAAAACAACAAAATAGTTTTTTTTTTATTATATATTTTAGGAGAAGTGATCCGACCACAAACATATGAATGTATAATAAACAATGGTCTCGTTATATGATTTTTGTCTTTTAAATGCTAACCGTGTTTGTTCACCAAGTATTTATGCTTCACATAAACCATCATTTGGTGTAACCTGATCTATTTGCCATATATCATTAATAATATGTTTATTCTTTAACTTTAAAGAATTTGCTTTTACCTACATGACTTAAACTTTGATGTCATATTTCATAATTAATTCATTGGCTTATAGATCTTACTTTATTTATATTTACTATAAAGTCAATAGCATTTAAATCAAATTGTTCAAAGACTTACCATTTATTATAGTCTTACCACCCTTTGTTTATTTTCATACCACTCTCATCTAAAATGACTCTTAATCCAGAACTTTGCATCCGTGAAACGGATATCAGGGCGTATGGAATTTCTGGACAATACAACATATTCTCCAGTAGTCCTTGATTTTCCATATTGCTGACCACATTCAATGTTCCCTTCTTCGTTGCTTCAATGACGACATCATTCTTCGCTATTGACATTTCTTTTGGTTGTTGAAAAATTGACAAAAAATTTTGTTGAATTCTTTCCAGCCATAAAAGCAAAACCAGATGACTCGTTCGATGCTTGCTGAATAAATTGAACAGTTTGAATGTTCTTCTTTGTTCTGTATGTTAATTATTAAAAGGTTTAAATTTATTAATATTTCTTTTCTTAAAACACTGATTTTGTTTAACATTAGAATATGCATTTCCTATATTTTCAACATGAATTTCTTTAGCACTAGTATCATTGCACACATTTGATAATTTTACTTCATGATCTAATAGTCTTGTTTTCACCAAAGCTTATGTTATATTATCTTCAGATAGAGTTTCGATTGCAGTTATCACACCATCATAAGATTTGACTTTATTAAAGATTTATCGTAAGCCTTCACAAATCCAAGAAAAGAATCCGATAAATATTCTACGATAACACTTTTGGCGATTCTTTCGGCTTTATTCCACTCATCACCAGGTATTTAAGGAATCACATCATCAACAATTTTGATAATATTAAGTTCAGCTAATACAGCTTTTATTCTAAACTTCCACACACTATATTTTTCACCATCAAAGACTATAATGTTTCTTTTCAACTTTGAATATTTCACTGTCTTTCACACTTGACTATTACACAATATAGAACACTTTAAAAATGTTTTTCACGCACGATGTCATTATAAAAACTAATTCACGTTATCTGGGCCCATAACCTGTTGGGTTTTGGGATCTAATTAATAAATAATAATACAAGTTTTATATTACATCGTGCTCTTTATTATATCTGTGGTCTCGGAAGGTTTATCTCTACGTTTTAACACTTCAGCATTCTACACAAGACTACCCAAAAAGGTTCGTCGCCAGAACTTAAAAATGACCACATCTGTTTACTATTCTTCTACACATTGGTCCTTATCTTGCAATATGAAACGACCATAAATCTCTTATAAGTGTAACTATAATTTAAGACAAAACCCTTAGACTAAACAGAAACATAATAAAGATTAACTTTTGTATATATGCATAGACATTTCAACAATCAATATCCCTATTTATTATTTTTTACATTATAAATGGTTCTTTTTTTTTTTTGTTATATATAAAACTCACTTCGCAAAGACTTGAAAGGGTACTTGAAACCCTATTAGTTTACATTTATATTATTTCTTACAACTTTTATTTACAATGTACTATATTTTGAAAATAAAATTTTGTTTAATGTTAATGTTTAATGGATCATTCCCGTCGAAAAATATTCCGCAATTATATGTTCCCTTCAAATACCGGAAAAAGCGTTTGATCATTTTCAAGTTGAATCTGCTTAAGTAATTAACCGCAAAGCTGATATCCGGACGAGATATTGTGCACAGGTATAGCAGGGGCTTGTCATTCTGATAATCGTCTTGACCAGTAGCCTTGCCTCGCTCCATTGGAGTCAATACCAGATCACATTTTTCAAAATTAAAACGTCGAAGGATTTTCTCTGTATACCTTGACTGATTTACGAAGATACCATTCAACTGTATTTCGATCTGCATTCCAAGATATGTCAATTTTTCTTGGACCTTCTTTTCAAAGGTAATTTCGAATTTCTGATTTTTTTATTATTTAAATTGCGGATCGACTACTATGGTCATTACCGCTTCCGCAGGTGAAAGTGAAAAATAGTAAATGCAAAAGAAAGCCGGATTTTATATAACAAGAGAAAATAAAAGGGGAAAAAATAAATGATTAATAACTAACAAAATTTATAAAAATGGATCAATTGAGTTTTAGCTTAAATAAAGTCTAAAGAAAAAAATTATACTTTCACATGTGTTAAGAACTGAGATCTTTTATGGAAACCACAAAAACCACAGGCCCGGCTGATATATAGTGTGAAGAAAAAAGATAAGAAATGATAATTGAAGTATTACCATTTACGGAACGAAAAGAAAAGCAGAAAACCCTTTCAGATTTGCGTAAACAAATCAGCTAGCAAGCACCTTAACAATGCTTGTTGCATTATTGCTTAATGAAATATGCATGGGACCCTCAATACCAGTATTGCGACGATGCAAATTGTAACTAGGACACTGCTCGAAAATATGTTCGAGAGTGAGCCTAGTGTTACAAGTGGAGCAGAGCGGTGGTTGTTCTCCTAGTAACAGATGCAAATGTGTGAGACATGTATGGCCTATTCTCAGACGAGATATGACCACTTGCTCACACCTTGTTAAGCGGAGCGGTGCCATCCACCGCTCCACTGACACCATTACACGTCGCAATTTACTAGGAAATGTATTCCACTCCTCCTGCCGTAACTTAAGACAATGCACAGCCACAGATCTCAACACATCATCGGCGCGCAAGGGATGACGGACAACGTAGTTGCCGTTGGCTGCTCCATGAGCAGCTCGGTCAGCACAGTGATTACCGGGTATCCCAGCATGTCCGGGTATCCACATGAGTACGACACCTCTCTCTACCTCCCGTAATCTATCGATTTCTTCGCGGATGTCCAAAACGGTTGGATCTGTAGAGAATCTGCTTCCGATGCCTAAGATAGAACTCAGGGAATAGGTGCAAATGAGCAGGTGACGTCGCTCATCGATAGCTTGATGGGAGTGTCGAAGAGAGTAGAGAATACCATGTAGCTCAGCAGCAGCAAAAGAACTTTGCAGACGTACCTCAAACCAAGTTTCGTGTATCTTATGTGAAGTGGCGGTATACCGACTTCACAGTGAAGGCTTGGAATTGGGGTAGTCCTGAACGCACCGGTGACTGCTCCAATGCCAGCATTGTGCAAGCTTTCTAGCTTCTTCAAGTGAGAAGTACTAGCAGTGTACACAATGATAGCACAGAAGTCTATCCTGGATAGAACCAGACTGAAGTAAAGTCGCAGCAGAGAGTCCCTATCGGCTCCCAATTTTGTGGAGGCAATACACTTGACATTCATATATATATATATATATATATATATATATATATATATATATATATATATATATATATATATATATATATATATATATATATATATATATATATATATATATATATATATATATATATATATATATATATATATATATATATATATATATATATATATATATATATATATATATATATATATATATATATATATATATATAT
>OX122902.1:5404972-5430959 GCA_944738965.1 Nebria brevicollis | reverse complement strand
TTGTGCATGGCTGCTACAAGTCCGTCATCAACAAACAGTAACAATTAGGATAATCCTATCTTGATTGTAATACATACATGTATCATCATCCGTACTAACAAATTTCAATGAATTTAAAAATGTCGATATTTTTTATTCAAGTTTTTAGGAGCCTGTTTTAAGCCATAAAGGCTCATTTTCAATTTGCAGACGCGGCTCGATTTGTCATCAAAACCTTCCGGCTGATACATATATATTTCTTCTTTTAAATCCATGTAGAGGAGAGCTATACACACATCACAGGTCCTTACTTTCATTTTCTTCGAGGCTGCAATACTAGCCTTCAGCCAACCATCTTGCTTTTAACGCAATACCCAGCGACATTTTAGGGGCTTTGCGTATTCTGGCAGTCGCACCAGATCTTGATCAGCTATTCAAATTCTTTCATCATCACCAATGCCCAATTTCTGTCTTTCAGAGCGTCTGCTATGGAAACGTCTTCTACATTCCCAATAATGACGACATTCTTGTTGTCTTCTCTTCAAGGGTGATTCAATAGATAATCAGCATATCTGTCCGGCAGCATATCTGTTCGGCGAACGCGTAAACTTCGACATCGTGGCTGATTTTCAATTGGGTCATTTAAGGGGAGGTTCTCCTAAACTTTATTGAAATTTTTTTTTTTTTCTCATTTAATGAAGGCTTCATGTGTATAGAACATGTGTGCAAAAGGATACTCCGATCCGTGACGCATATCATTACCTGTTGGAATACACTGTAGCTGGCAGCACATGCGGAACTTGATTAGGCGTAGTTTGCCGCACATGGCGACCTTGATTCCGCGTATTTTTGGCCCGCCATTTTGGATTTTTTATCAATTATTTTGATAAATCAATGACAAATCTACATTCAGCGACCATGATTACTTATATATACAAATTTTGGTTCAAATTGGTAGATGCAAATTTTTTTGCATGCGCCATATTAGATCCGCCATTTTTTATTTTCTAAATTACACTTCAAAATCGTAATCAGCGATCCAGAATCTCTACATGAACTGATAATGGTCATAATCACTCTACAAACAAAAAAGTTATCTCCAGGCAAACTTTGTCAAAACTTTAAACGCGTTTTTCTCGAAACTACATTTTTCACCACAACTTCGAGCACAGGGCTCGATCTACTTATTCGATTCACTTAATTTTATATCTGTTAAAATGAATATACTTTTTTCTATGCCTTATACCTAATTTAAGCCTACAAAAATGTGACTTAAACATTTTAAGAGGGGCCAAAGTGAAAAAAAGGGTATCAGAAACAGCATTTTTTTTAAACATGCGCATAATTTGGTTAATTTTTGGCGAAATTTATTCTAATTAGGTATATGTCATAGAGAAATTATTACGTTGTAATAATTTTTTTTTATTTTCGATTTCAGTTCACTACAAGGAGCTGTATGCTCCATGTTGTGCGGGTACATTTTAAGTGCAGAGGTCCAGAAAAGCCGCCATTTTTAAGCCGCCATTTTGTATTTTGCGAAAGTAAAAACTTTAGAAAAACGTACAAAAATGGACCAATTTAGAAGTTAAAACTCTAAGTTCTTATTCCTTTTAATTCTCCCACAATAAATTCTCAAAGTTTTGCTGAATTTGAGCCAAGTTTAGGAGAACCTCCCCTTAAAACATTAGACTTGTCATTGCACTTACTCTCCGATGATTGGTGTTTGGAATTCTCTTCTGTTTCCAATTGTCTAGGTGTTTCAGGCTCCTCCGGTCCATCATTTTCTTCAATTCTAGTGTAGTTTTTCTCGATTCCGACTTTTTCATCAAAAATCACGCTGTCTGCGCTGATGACGTCACGTTGGCCAGGTAAATAAATCCTATAGCACGGAGAATCCAAATCATAACCGACGAATATTCCTTTACTTCCCTTTTTGGATGTTTTCGATCGTTTGTGGTAGTATGTAAGTGGCATTCGCAACCAAAACTTCGCAGTTTGTTGATATCTGTGTGACGTCCAAACCACAGTTCTGCCGGGCTTTTGTATTTCAACGAACTTGTTCCAGTTTAGTTTTGTGTAAACACTGCGTAATTTATGGCTGCAGCCCATAAGTTTTCCTTTAAATCGAGCATATGAATGGCAAATCGAGCAGATTCTACTACTGTTCCCATCTCTCTTTCGATACGACCATTTTGCTGAGGCGAGTAGACACTTGACTTGCTGTGAAAAATTCCAAGTTCCTCAAAAAATTTCTTGGTTTTGGCATTTTTTATTTCTGTACCATTGTCTGACCTTAAACATTTTATTTTTCTTCCAAATTAGTTCTCCACCATCTTGAAAAAATTTTGTTAGCGGCTTCGTCCTTTGATTTTAGAATATAACTGTACTGAAATGTGAAAAATCATCTTTAAAAAGTAAAAAATATTTGGCCTAAAGATGAACCATTCATTTCGCCTAAGGCGACGTAAATTAAGTCCAAAGAATTTTCCGCAACCTTCGGGTTCATTGGATGAGATATGCGATGTTGCTTGCCATAAGTGCATCCGTAGTTTTCTCAGTAATCTATGTAAGAAATAGTATTCTTTTTCAGGATATCCCTGACGTACTTGACGTTTTGGTGTGCCAACCTGTCATGCCATGCCTTGATAGACAAGGTTGACAGACACCTATCTGACTCTTCTTGACGAAACATCATTTTGTAGAGTTTTCCATTACGTTGAGCTATGACAATATTCTCCATTTGGATACAGGTTTTGAAAATTGATCGATTTTTATCATCTGTTTGAATGCAGCCTTTATCTAGCATCTGTGAAACTGAGAAAAGATTAAGGGATAGTTTTAGCACGTATAAAACATTTTTGAGTACGGTATGGTGCCAGTCAGTTCCGTCAAAAGCCTCCAATTTTACATCATCCACTCCAGTTCCTTGCAATTTTGTTGCGTCACCAATAACAACGGTAATATATCCGTTCAATTCAACAAGGTTTCTCAAGCATTCTTTTCGAAATGTCATATGCTGTGTTGCTCCACAATCTTGGTATCAGGAATCCTTGCTTTCTACTTTCAGATTAATGTTATTCAATTCGGTAGTTGACAGGCTGGTGGTAATAAATGCTGGAATCATCGTTGCTGAATTTTGGATAGGTGTACTTTTCCGAATTTCACTGTGGACATTGACTAGCAAAATGGCCCTTCTGGTTGCAGATATTGCATGAGTAATTGTTCTTGCAGTACAAATATTTCGCACACGGCTTATTTCTGCAATATTTTTTCACGTGATCCTTCATGCCGCATTTAAAACAATCGACTGTCGAATTTCCTGAAACATTTGAATTTGACTTCCCTACCTTCTTGTCTATTTTCGAAAAATTAGCATTTCTCGACGTAGATTCAGTTGATGGCTCATTCTCATTTAGACGATCCTCTTCCAATCTCAAGCGTTCGATTAGCTTGTTCAGATTTTTCTCCACTCCGCTAATGTTGTCCCATGCTGTACGAAAGCGATACAATTTAGGTGGCAGCATTCCCAGAATCCTTGTTATTACCCAGCTATTCTTGACTTGTTCACCTACAGTTGCTAAATCTTCGGCATATTGCTGTATAATCATACAGTTTTCAACTACAGTTTTATTGCTATCATATATATAGCTAAAAAAAAGTCTTTACAAATTTTCCACAGACAGTTCGGATTTAGTACCATATAAAACATTCAACTCATCTAACATTTGATTTGCCGACATACAATTTGTGATTTTCTTGGCTATATTACTACTTACATTCAAACCGATATACATTTGCGCTTCTAATTCCTTTTTTATCCATTCTTTAATATTTACATCATCTTCTTCGCCAACGGGCTTAACTGATGTAACTGTCGCGACCGTATACAGATTTTTCGAATTTAAGTTAGATCCAATTTAAATCGCCAAGAAACATGGTTTACGTTTCCTTCTGCGTCTTCTGACAACATTTCTAATTACGTTTTAATCGAAACCATTACTTACAAAATTGCGCAGGACTTATTTTTTATTATTTTCTTAAAAGATGGGCAGACGATAATCCTTCCAGATAAAATTTCTCCGTCACAATACTCGGAACAACAAACACTTCAGCGATCCTGGGCCCACAACCTGTCGGACTTTGATGTTTCGATGATATTGTTGAGAATAACAGAAACTCTTGAAATTAGTTTTATTGTATTTCATTTACAAAAGACTAATATTTTATTAACAGTGTACCAATGATGGGACTACAATTTCCTGTCCCTTTCACGGTTACACAGTTCGGGGGTGCAACATGCGTTGTTTTAAAAAAAATTGACTTACTTAAATATCTTTTATTTCAACACTAGGATAGAGTCGCTCAACAATTATAAACATCTGCAGTGTCATACACCGAAATTTCTTATACGCCTTTGGGTTAAATCACATCCTATTTTCATTATTTTTCTAATTTATAATATTTTTTCTATCCTTTGGAACACTTTTACACCAAATTTATTTTTTAGAATAAATATAAAATGTCAAACTTAAAATTATTTAAGTCTATTTTGTTAAACAATTGACTGGCGAAAATGATACGATTTATGTATAAATAAATATAATAAGAAGAAATTTAAATAACCATTATTTTAAACGCTAAATATTGATATCTATAATTTTTATCGTAACTGCAACTATTTTTGAGTAATTGCAGGAACTGCAAAAAATGACTAGAGTAAACATGCACTTCCGGGCGGAATATGGTTTTCAAAAATAAAATCGTACTAGGCACACTCACACACATTCACACACACACACACACACACACAAATACACACGCGCAAACACGCGCACATCACGCGCGCGCACTCACACACACGCGCAAACACACACACACACGCACGCACACGTACACACACACACACACAAACACACACGCGCACACGCTTAAACACGCGCACACACACACACACGCACACGCAACACACGCACACGCACACGCACAAGCACTCGCACTCGCACACGCACACACACTGCGTATAAGAAAGTAAAAAGTGTATTTCTCCATAAGAATAACATGGGACTTTTCACAGAAAAAATTTCAGATTCATGCAATCGTATTTCCCGTCCGCCATGCCAAGCCATTTTTTCTGTCCACTGTCAGGCCCCTGCAAAGTACCTACACACACGCTCGCTCAAACACACATATGCACACGTACACGTTTACAATATCGAGCACCCAGTCTCAGAGTCACAAGCACATTCACACATAAGTGTTTCGTATTCTAAAATGTGGAACACTATGGGAATTTTTATTTTGTGTTATGTAGTCAATAGTATTAAGATATTTGATCTAATGGTGCTTATTGTATTTAACACAAATTATACCACAAGCAGTTTAAAACCAAATTAACACTGACACATATAATTTAATTCCAAAGACGCTTTTTGGTCTAGATTATTTATAATGTTTTGCTAGATTAATAATTCTCTTCCTGACGTCACCAACATGGTGAAACATGAGAAAGTACTCAATTTTATCTACTAATAAACGATATAGTCTACAAACGAATGAATGCGAAAAAATTAGGGTCTCAAACGATAAATGCAAACAAAATTACGACCTACAAAGCAATTCACGCGAAACAAATGAGTTAATTTACGATTTAAATAACATAGAATCGTATTATACAAACTCGCAGTATCAAACGAAATAAACGCAAATAATACAAATTAAATTTCGATCTAAACCGAACTAAGTGTGATAAATTACGACATAGAAAGAAACAAATTCGATTTAAATTACGATCCAGAGTATTTTTTTGCGAGAAAAATAATTAAATTACTGTCCAAAAAGAAATAAATTAATATCAAATTGTTTATAACACAATTCGACTGAAATTCAATTCGTATTTAATTCCTACTAAACAAATCAATTGGTACCCTCTGATTACTCGACTAATAATATATTTCGTGATAATTATTCGAACAAGATTTATTTTAAAAGATACATATAATAGTAAACCACTTATATATTACATAAATAACAAAACTATAAATCATCGTTTTTCTAAAGTTTTAAATTTCGCTTCCAACCGCTTCGAATACGCATCCAGTTTATAAGCAGCATGTTCCAGTTTTACCACGCTATCTTCAATTTGATCAATTTGATCCAAATACGGTTGCAAACTATTATCTAAACCAACAAAACTTATTAAATGAAAAATAGCCATAATAAGAATAACTTACATTTATCGTTAAGCTCAATCATTCCTTTCGAAACATTCATAGCGATCTGCTTCATATCGGAGTATTTCGTGATCGTCGCTCGATTCATGTTTTCCAATAACCTGTAATCGTCTTGAACTGCGGTTAACTCTCCATACAGATAATCGGTTGTTTTTGTGAACATTGTCGTTGCTAAACGGCTCAAATTCGGATCGTGCGGGTCTAAAGCTTCGAAACTCGACGTTGAAGTTGATAACGTTGGACCTACATTCATATTATCTCCCTAGTAAAACTATTATAGTTTATTAATTTTACTAGTTTTAACCTTTTCTTGGTGAATCGGTTACGCCTTCCGAATCTATTTCATTGGCCATCGTGTTTAATCACTTGTAAATGTTTCGATTTTATAATAAAATAATAATATACAATTTCCTTTAACCTAACATAACACAAATGTCAAAATGCTCAACGTTGAGTAATGGGCAGAAAAAGTGGCTTGTCACGGCGGGCGGGAAATACGATTGCGTGGATCTCAAAAACTTTCTGTGAAAAGTCCCATGTTATTCTTATGGAGAAATGCTCTTTTTTTGAAATGCAAATTAAAGCTACTAAAAAATTTTTAGTAGCATAACTTGAGAACTGAGCATAAAGTAGGATAGTTTAATTGTCAGTTAGTATTAAAAACTCACGACGCCCATCCATAATTGCAGATTTATAGCTATTTGAAAAAATGTGAAATACAAAAATGGCGCCTCTTTTGTACTTCCGGAATTGAAATATTTTAAGTATGCGTTTGGAAACACATGTTTTGATGGGTGCTTTCCAGCAAGGGAACTTTGTCAAACAACGTCAAACATTCTCAAACACTGTATTGATTGCTAGTTGGAACACTATAGGAGTTACGTACTCTACCCAATAGAGTGCGCGAAAGTCATTTATCCCTAGATCCCGACACATTATAACATACAAACAAAAGTTGTGCTAAATATAAATACCTTTATTTTTTGTTCATGAAGTTTTTCCGTAACTGTAACCATTTTTGAGTAATTGCAGAAAATGCAAAAATTGACTAGAGTAAACAGGCACTTCCGCTTTGAATATTACACACACACACACACACACACACACACACACACACACACACACACACACACACACAGACACACACACACACACACACACACACACACACACACACACACACACACACACACACACACACACACACACACACACACACACACAGAGAGAGACACAGACAGACACACACACACACACACACACACACACACACACACACACACACACACACACACACACACGGACGTAATTCCAAAAATAGTTGGAATCGATTCAGGGAAGGTCAAAACGTATATTTCCGTTAAACTCTCGAGATCGAAATTTTTCATGATTACAATACTTACTTATACTCCGTATAAGAAAATAAAAAGAGTACTGTTTTCAAAATAAATTTCTGCTTATTATATATATTTTTACATAAATCGTATCATCTGCGCCTGTCAATTGTTTAACAATATGAACTTGAATAATTTGAAGTTTGACATTTAATATTTATTCTAAGAAATATATTTAGTGTAAAAGCAATCTTAAGGTTAGAACAAATATTATAAATTAGAAAAATAATGAAACTACCATATGGTGTAACCCAAGTGCGTATAAGAAAGTTCGGTGCATGACACTGCAGATGTTTTCTATAGCAATTTCGGCGATTTGGATAATAAATTTAATATTAATTTACATCAAAACATGTGTTTCTAAACGCATACATCGAAACTGTCAGTACCAGAAGTATAAAAAAGAGCCAAATTTGTATTTCTAATTATTTCAAGTAGCTATAAATCTGTAATTATGGATGGGCCCCGGTAATTTTTACTAGTAGCTGACACTTTAACTATCCAGCTTTATGCTCAGACTAATAATTATGCTACTAAAAATTTGTTAGTAGGTTTATTCTGCATTTCAAAAAAAAGTGTATTTCTCCATAAGAATAACATGGGACTTTTCACAGAAAAAATTTCAGATCCCCGCAATCTTATTTCCCGCACGCCGTGACAAGCCACTTTTTCTGCCCATTACGCCAGGCATTTTTATTAACGCTACTAGCGCCGCCAAAGATAATTTCGATCACGAATAGAATTACTTTTCGTTTTTTAAGCGACGACATAAAAAGTTATTTACAAATGAAAATTCAAATATTTTACACTTCAGTTCAATGTAGCTGCTGTGAGCACTGTTGGTGGTAATATCTCTAAGCTCAACCTGTCAAATCTGTTAAAAAGCCTTAAATATATATGCCTATAGATAATTCACTAATAGATCGTCGACTCCTTAAAGAAGCGCTGTAAGAGTATATTTTGGCGTATGGAAATTGAACTAACGGAAAGCGGGAAATATGAATTCCAGATGCAGTGCAGGTTGCATAAAAATTGGAGCGGTTTTTAGTGAAGACCACAACCACAGACAAATATACACAGACGTATAACGTAATGCATAAACTATGCAGCGCTTAATATTGTAGTACCATTGCCGCACTTGAGGGGGCCGCTGTTAATACCATTGCCGGACTAGAGATGGCAACCGCTATAACCCTGAAGCTTAAACCATACATGTTCGACAGTTTCCGTTTTATGTCGATAAGAAATCTGATCTTATATTGAATAGTTCGTGAATTTTTACGGAGTGTTTAATTTGTATACAATTGCATGTATATTTAGCGGGTGATATGTTGGTTATATTTATATCAATTCCAAATTTATTTCAAATTAATATAAGATGTCTGGTCAGAAGTGTGTTTATTTTAATTGTAAAAAATCGCGTATGGACCACCCCAAATTATCCTTTTTTAAATTTCCAGTCAAAGATAAAATAAAGTGTGAATTATGGGTCGCAAGAAGTAATAAGTTTTCTATACTAATAGATATGCAATACTATTTCGTTAAATAATTTCTAAATAATTACAAGTTTCAAATAATTTAATTATACAATTATTTATTTTCAGGAAATTCATTACTTATCGATATGCCTTTTGCTAAACTTCAACGTAAACTGATTTGTGCGGATCATTTCAATTCTGATTCATTTGTTAATTCTTTGCGAAATAAATTGTGTGTCAATGCTGTACCGGTACAAGTATTAGAGATAACTTCTAATTTAATCCCATTATCACCATCAAAATTTAAAGTAGTGTCTCCTAAACTCAAATACAGTAATTTATATTCAGATGAAATTAATTTGCCTTCAACACCGGAAAGTCAGCCAACAATCAGTGAAGCTGCACAACAATGGTCATCTAATCCTTTGTGTTCCCCAGATTTAGCTTGTCGAAAAAAATTATTTTCTGATACTGAAACTCCGCGAGAGCAATTACTTCGTAAAAAATTAAAACGTGTTCAGCTTTTAAACAAAAATAAACGATCATTGTTATGTAAAACTAAAAAATTTAAGAAAGAAAGAAAATCAAAATTTGATATTCTTTCCGATATCAATAACTTTAATTTTAAATCAGAATATTCTAGGGTATTGGTACAAATGCAAATGTGTCATCGTACTAAAAACCAATGGTCCAAAACGGAAAAAGAATTTTCTCTATGTTTTTATTTCAAATCACCTTCAACCTATAATTTTTTTATAAGTGTTGGTATAATACTTCCGGCTATTTCAACAATAAAGTTGTGGATAACAAAGTCAAAATTTAAAACTGGTTTTAGTCCAGCCCTTTTTCAACAAATAGGACTTAAGGCATCAACAATGTCTGATACGGAAAAATGTTGCGTTGTTGCCTTTGATGAAATGGCTTTAAAAAAAATTTTGGAGTATAATAAACAATTTGATATGATTGAAGGTTTTGAAGACTTAGGACCACTTGGTCGAAATTTTAAATATGGCGGAAGCGCCTTATTATTTATGGTTCGTGGTTTATATTCCAAGTGGAAACTCCCAGTTGCATATTTCATATCTGCTAGCAGTGTTAAGAATACTGAATTAACAAAATTAATTGTAATGTGTATAGAAAATTTGATAAAAACCGGTTTAACTCCTAAAGCAATTGTTTGCGATCAAGGGTCGAATAATAGAAGCGCTCTTGATAATTTAAATGTTAACGTAGACAGGCCTTATTTTACTGTTAATAATCAACAAATATATGTCATATACGATGTGCCACATCTATTCAAAAGTGTTCGAAATAATTGGTTAAATTGTAATTTTATTTTATATGGCAATAAAGTATCGTTCACAGACGTAATACAAACTTATAATATAGATAAATGTAGTCAACTAGCGAGATCGAACTGTAAATTAACAGAAGCTCATATAAATCCAAATAACTTTCAAAAAATGAATTGTAAATTAGCTTTACAAATCTTTAGCCATAGTGTAGCTGCTTCTATTAGAACAGCCATCGGCACAGGTGAACTTAAAAGTAATACCGGTGTTCACACGGCTGATTTTATTTTGCAAATGAACATATTATTTGATTCACTAAACAGTCACACCCTCTTTGATAAAAATCCCAATAAATGTGCAATTTCAGAGAAATCTCCGAATATAATAAATATTTTAAACGAGGGATATGATATGATGAATAATATTCAAAAATTAAATCCACGTTGTCCACGTCAACCTGATTGTTTTACAGGACTAAAATTGACTATAAATTCAATTTTAATGTTATCGAATTCGGAACTGAAGTTAAATAACCAGCAGTTTATAACAACAGCAAAATTGAATCAGGACTTTCTTGAAAATACATTTGCAATGATACGCCAACGAGGCGGCTTTAATTTTAATCCAACCGTTAAAACATTTAGAACAAGTCTACGTGTTACTGCAATAACTAATTTGATGAAACCCCCAGAATCTTCAAATAGTTTAGATGATATAGACGAAAACTTAGAATTGATTACTTCTAATGAACAATTAAATAAAGAACCATGCGAAAATAATAATGAAATTATAATAAATAATATTCAAGTTCCAGATTGCCCCGAGAACCCATTAAGTCTTCCTGCTCATCAAGTAGAAAAACATAATTTAGAATCATGTTCCGTGTTATATTTTGCTGGTTATTTAGCTTTTAAATGCATTGGTAAATTTAAATGTATCGATTGTAAGGCACAATTAATTCGTGAAAACGAAAGTATTACAGATAAAAATGAATTATTAATAATTGAAAAAACGTTCAGCTCTAAAAATCCTTTAGGCAGTCTTCAAAAACCTTCAAAATCATTAATTAATATAGCATTTTTAAGTTTACAAATTTTCTCTAAAGAATTTGAAAAGATTAAACATTTGAATTTTCTTAAACGGAGGTTAATAAACAAAATTATTTTTAATATAAACAATATGTATCAGGGCTGGCTTGACGAAACCGATACATGCTATGACCATAAATTATATCTTATTAATTTATTAATTAACACCAAAATTTATAAAGAATGTAAATGGATTTCAGAAGAAGCAAGAAATAATAAAAGTACCGCAAAAAGGAAATTGAGTATTATATCCAACAAATAAAATTCAAATCAAAATTAATTTACAATCAAATATAAAATATAGTAATATTTATTTAAATATTGCTGTTGAACACATTATATTATTTTAAATGCCTTTAAACTCTCAGTAAATTTATCTTTTTTAATTAATATATGTATATTATGTTATTATTGTGGTAAAAGTTAGGTAGTTGTCATTAAACATTTGGGTGCCACATTGATGAGTAAACCTATTTGACTTAGTGACAACTCATTCGATAATGTTTATATTACTTCTACTACTTCAGGCTAAATTATCCGACTATATCTCTATAATAACTTTATCCAAAAGTATCCGATGTTTCCTTTCCCATCCCGGCAAGACTTAAATTATTTATTTAAAAACATGTTTCAAATTTAGTTGGCTTGAAAGATTTTTTTATAATAAAACTAATCAGCTTCCACCTCCTCGTGGTTCTTGCCGGACAACAATACACGTAAAGTAAAGCAAGTCAAATTTGAAAATGTGAATTGTTGACAAAGAGAAGCTGAAATTAAACCATCACAAAAATTTTCATTAAACTTTTTTGCATGTTTACGCTTTATAATAGGGTAAAACGACCAGTAGTGGCACATCGCTAGTAATGGCACAGGTATCAAAAACTTGGTTTTATACGTTTAAAATTGTGCAAATGCGTATAAATATATATATATATATATATATATATATATATATATATATATATATATATATATTATATATATATATATATATATATATATATATATATATATATATATATATTATATATATATATATATATATATATATATATATATATATATATATATATATATATATGTATATATATATATCTATATATATATATATATGTATATATATATAAATTTTTTTTTTTTTAATATTTCGTTCGTACGAAAATAACAAAATTATTTCTAAAACGCAATGTGGAGACATTGCTAACATCAAGCGTTCGACTTTCGTACACTCTCATGATTCAGAGAAGCGTTCGGCTTTTTCAAGATTGTATTTGCTAGAACAAAGTTTATGGCTGTGACTGTACGTATATTCAAAACATAATGATAGCACTCCTAGCACCATCTCTTGGTACAAAAAAGAACTATAACGACGCGCTGCACGTAGTCCCATTTACATTGTCTATCTGTATATATTTAATCTGTGCCACAACACTCTGAATCATGTATAGAGATGCGAAAATAACGCTCTTAGTATATCAATTTATACAAAGACGTTGTTCTCGCTTCTCTATTTATGATTCAGAATATTATGGTCTTCACTAAAAATCGCTCTAATTATATTGTAATCCATCACCAAAAATTGAGTAAAATAATGAATATTAAAAAAAACTGATATTATATTACTTATTTATTAGTAAATATAAAAAATTATTATACATAGTGTAAAAATATTATTAATTTAAGGATCTGAAAAGAAATAGAGTTGAATAAAATATTAATTTAAGAACCTGAAAAGAAATACATAGTTTTATTAAATATTAATCTAAGAATCTTCTGACACATACGTGATAACTCACCCGCAAAATAATACCAAGATACGTTGCCCAAAGGAGGGAGATAAGAAGCATCAAATCAACCAGGAGCGCTACAAATTTAGTTGCCTTGTAACGTGAACGATAAACAGAATATCCCAAGAAAAATTCCATGTGGAGAAGACAGTGTGACATTCGGAATAGTACACGTACTCCCAGCAACCTGGTCGAACCTGAAATCATTCAGACTAAATCCACTATACGCACAAAATATACCAACATACAACAATCTATCTGAATGTTTAAATCATAATTAGACTAGTCAGATAACACATTTGAATTTACCATGCATTAGTGGAATGTCAGACTAAATTGAGTGGACAAGTATACAAAACGCACCGCTGGACTGGCCATTATTGAGGTACCATAGAGATTTTAATAGACTTTACATTTGGAATGTCATCACAGCAATTGCAATATTGTTAATGCTAAGAAACAACGGCTTGAGGCTATTTGGACTCGCCCTCACAGTACGAACACAGGAAACAAACATAACGAATGCACTAGTAATAATCGAGTTAGTGACACTACTGATTATTTCGGCTATAACATAACTTAGCTTACCTCGCGTGGAAATTGCAGCAGAAGATAAGAAAAGTTCTTCATGGAACCTACAAATTACAAATTGATATATTTGTCTTAAATAACATATAAATGTAGTAAATTTTCAATATATATGAATAGATAGATACCATGTATTCAACATAATTATTTAATATTACCTGGCAATTTTATTGACGGTACTGAGTACTTTTTCAGTCTTTTAGTCCCAGAAGTTTTACATTCTTCGATAAAATGACCACTACATATACGAAATGATTCATAAATGTATAAATAATCATAGTTTACAAATTTAGGTTTTGCAATACGTTCAACTCATTTATTAGAAATCTCCGGCTCGTATAAAGGTAATCTGTGGCGGGTGACGAGACACACAAAATCACAACCAGGAACACAACAAAGGTCGGCATGATATACAACAATAACTTCGATAAAGTCACAAATAAATTAAAACTGGTAACCTGTTTATGTAAGCAACTTCGTCATGTTTAAAACTGCAACTGACGTTTATGATTGACGCACGCGCAGAAGTAACCTCATCTGAGGCACAGCAGCGCTATGTGAACGGGGAAGGAACCTTTTCAAAAAAAAGAGACAGAGCTTGTACCACTCGTTCTATTGGGGTCGACATAGCGTGTATATGCCGTTTATCGAAAAATTATTTAGGAACGCCACTGTTACACCTCAATCAGTTCAATTGAGTAACTGTTCAGTAACCTTGGATGGGGATTGGTTGTAGTTTTAGCTGATTGGTTTTTTATTTATATTAAAAACAAGTGACATACGATGATATCGCGGAAAATTGTGTAAAAGCGATGCAACTTTAGCGTAAATAATTCACCTTGAATGTATAAATTAAAACGAAACTCTGTTATAAGGTTTGGTCAAGTGAAGCGAATGTGTTAATATAGTTTTGTGTGACGAATATACAAGTAAGAAATGGTAGTAAAGTGCGTGTTCACATTCTCGTTTTTATTAAGTTTATTATCGTATACATGTGCGCTAATTAAACCAGTGATTTTCATACCTGGCGACGGTGGCAGCCAGATAGAAGCTAAGTTAAATAAATCAGCTGTCGTGCATTATTTGTGCGCGAAAAGCAGCAATGATTACTTTAATATCTGGTTAAATATGGAGCTGTTGGTGCCGTTGGTGATCGATTGTTGGATTGATAATTTAAAACTGAATTATGATAATGTCACGCGGAAAACGTCGAATGCGGATGGTGTTGAGATTCGAATTCCTGGCTTTGGCAGTTCTGAAACGGTGGAATGGTTAGATCCAAGTCACGCTTCGGCTGGCTCTTATTTCCAAAACATTGGGAATACTTTGGTGTCACTGGGATATGAGAGGAATGTGACGATTCGAGGAGCTCCTTACGACTTTCGGAAAGCTCCAAGTAAGTTTGTGTCTGTGGAAAGTAAGAACAAATCTTACTTTCTTTGTTTGTTTGACAAGAGTCATTATTTGTTTTATTGATAAGATGTTTTAAAGAAAACATTTGATAATAGTTCTATTTTTACTTTCTTATACGCATATATATATGTATAAGTAATTATTGTAATCATGAAAAATTTCGATCTCGAGATTTTAACGGAAATATATGTTTTGACCTCTGAATTGATTCCAACTATTTTTGGAATGACTTCAAATTATTTAAGTCTATTTTGTTAAACAATTGACAGGCGCAAATGATACGATTTATGTAAAAATTAATATAATATGAAAAAATTTCAAGAGCCATTTTTTTTTTCAGTACCGTTTGGGAAAAAAATTGCAAATAAAAGTTGTACAAAATGCAGATATATAAAAGTAATAATTTATCTGTAACTGCAACTATTTTTGAGTAACTGCAGAAACTGCAAAAAATGACTAGAGTAAACACGCACTTCCGGTCGGAATATCGTTTTCAAAAATAGGTTGTCTTGCCAAGCACATACAAATCTCTAGCCGTTTGGGCTGCAGAGCGCTCACATACACACACACACACACAGACGGACGTCATTCCAAAAATAGTTGGAATCGATTCAGGTCAAAACGTATATTTCCGTTAAAATCTCGACATCGAAAATTTTGATGATTACAATACTTTCTTATACTGCGTATAAGAAAGTAAAAATAATGAAAATGTGATATGAACTAACCCATATGCGTAAAAGAAAGTTCAGTTCACGACACTGCAGATGTTTACTTATGATTTGATATTATTTTGTTTTTAAGAAAGTGTAAGTAAATAAACAAATTAAACATGTATTCAACATTTGACAAATATTAAGTTTATTATTGTTTTAGAAGCATCTAGATTTTCTTATGCGTAGTAGGTTTATTTTGTTCAAATATTCTTACTTTCTTATATACGTGTGTGCGTGCAAGCGAGTGAGAGCGTGAGTGCGCGTATGCTTGCAGCTTAGTTTGCTCTGTATTATATTATACGCAGATATAAAATCGTAAATGATTAGTAAATAGTTGTAGTTTTATAACAAATCAACATGGGATAATTTGTACATAAACATGATTGCTTAACATAACATGCATGCGTCACACACTTCAACATTATTACAAAACACTTATTTATTAAAAAACAAACAAACAATTACCTCAACAACAATTATATGAATATGAATATTTCGATAATTTACAAATGTAAACAATAACAGTCTTGTGTTAATTAGTAAAAAAAAAACAAAATCCTTTGTCGTTTGAATACAGTTCAAATCTCGTTCAGCTGTAGACTTAGCATAAAATCTTATGAAATTACCCTGAGTTGCGTCTCGAAAAATTAATATAACAATATCCAATTACAGATGAAAATGTCGATTATTTCGATAACGTTAAGAAGCTAGTGGAGGAAACCTATTACATGAACGCCAATCAAAAAATAATACTCATTGCGCACTCAATGGGTGGCCCCATGTCGTTATTATTCCTCCAGAAGCAGACTCAAGCATGGAAGGACAAGTTTATCCAGTGTTTAGTCACTTTATCTGGTGCTTGGGGCGGTTCGATTAAAGCAATCAAAGTATTCGCCATAGGTAATTCATTGGATTGTCCAAAATTACATGTTTTAAGGCCTTTGTACGCATGCGCGAATGACGTTTTTATTGAAATATAATTATCCTTTTCGCTCACACTTATGAAATATTGCATCTATTTTTACAAACAAAGGATAGCGTTTATGCTATGTTAGTAAGAGCGACAAGGTACACCTATATGGCTATAGTTATATACGTAGGTATACTAGTTTCTCCCACAACTATGTCATTGTGCCGCAATGCGACAGTAAGGACAACGTCTAGAGTTGCAAGACTAACCGCCTTTTTAAGGAAAAACAAACTTGTTTCTATTCTATATGAAGTTGTTTTTTGTTAATTACAATATCACCTTGAACCATAAAGAGGTTAACGGTTTTTAAATTGTATAGACTTTCATTGAAATAATGGATTAAAATTGATGAAATGGTCAAAATAGGAACACAATATCGCAGACACTAAAACATGTTATTAGTTTACCTACTACTGCCCGCTACGGTATCCTCTTGTCACTTCTATCCAAGTAAAGCATTAATTTCATGGTGGCTTCGCTAGCATGGCTAGCGTAGCTTAAGCGGCGCAACAGAAAAATAGTCTTGCGTGGAGTGACAGGAGTCATAGGAGCGCGCTTGCGCAATATATATGCTGTCAAAAATATGCGTTTTACACTATCGAATAACCTCAAATATTTATTTCTTATATCAAAAAATGTCTCAGCAACAGCCCCGAATACGCTTGCTATTATTATATTCTTATTATAAATTGTTAAATTATAACGAAAAACGCTGGTGGGTCAGGCCAATATTTCAAAAGAGGCGACAATAAGGAGATTATTTTAATTTGTTACAAGAAATGAGACTGACAGACGAAAGTTATTTTAATTACATGAGAATGTCATCCCGTATGTTTGACAACTTCTTGTCTCTCGTTTCGCCCGCATTACAAAAAAAAAAAAATGTTATTTCGGGCCTAATTTCCACAGCATAAATTAGTTTCTCATCGAATTCCATTTAAAAATCATATGGTTTAACGATAATATAATAGGTTATATTCTCCGTCTATAAAAATCTGACAGCCAGTGTGTAGCAATACGCATGCGCGCACCGCGGTGTGGCTTGAAAAGTTAAAACATTTTCATCTTTCAAGCTACGCTACCAAACCCTAGCTACGGTGTAGATTCAACCTAATCAAGCAATTCTATTGGTCATTCCGACAACTCCACGCTAGCGAAGCCACCATGAAATTGATGCTTAAAACGAGTGAGAACCAGCGCACAAGCCCTTGATCCTAAGTAAACGCTTTCCTCTCATCACTTCTCTCCTCTTAATCCTGAACGGGCAAATAGAGTCCTAGCACAGGCTTTGCTGAATGCCTAACAAATACTACGGCCCATTATACTATACTTTCGTTACTTCTCTCCACACCTTTCATAGCAATTGTGTGTGAGTATAATGTTAACGAGAGGAGAGATGTAATTGGGGGATAGTGTAGTGTTTACTTGGATAATTTATGGATAATTAAATATAATCGCAATAGTATTAATGAACATTATACACACACACACATATATATATATATATATATATATATATATATATATATATATATATATATATATATATATATATATATATATATATATATATATATATATATATATATATATATATATATATATATATATATATATATATATATATATATATATATATATATATATATATATATATATATATATATATATATATATATATATATATATATATATATATATATATATATATATATATATATATATATATATATATATATATATATATATATATATATATATATATATATATATATATATATATATATATATATATATATATATATATATATATATATATATATATATATATATATATATATATATATATATATATATATATATATATATATATATATATATATATATATATATATATATATATATATATATATATATATATATATATATATAAAGCAATTTTAGACAACCCGATTTCGAATAGATCGTTTTGTTTCTCATAATGGAAAGATAATTTATCTTATGATTTGCTTAGGTGACGATTTGGGCTCGTACGCTCTGCGAGGTAAGGTTATGCGAGCGGAGCAAATCACATCGCCCAGCCTCGCCTGGCTGCTACCATCGAAGTTGTTTTGGAAGGAAAGCGAAGTGCTTATTCAGACAGAGAAGCGTAACTATACGATTAATGATTTACAAGCTTTTTTTAAGTGAGTTACGCAACGATTTAAATCGTAACATATTTAATATGTGTGCTTTATTTTTGTGTGTTAGTGATCTGCAATATCCAGTTGGTTGGGAAATGAGAAAAGATACTGAGAAATATATGTTGAATTTTACGCCGCCTGGAGTCGAAGTGCATTGTTTATATGGTACGAATGTTGATACAGTTGAAAAGTGAGTTACTTTCATTTTATGGTTGCATGTATTTATTGTATTTTATGTTTTATTTGCATAATTTTACTTTATGAGATCTATTAATTCTACATACGCACTTTCGTACACACACCTGCATTCATTTCCATACACACGCACACACTTATTTTCTGGCGCTCTTTATTTCTCACACACATAGAAAGAGAGACATGTACACTTTATACAATAATCACAAAAACTAATAAATAATATTACAACAAGAAATACTCATAAAATATAGTTGCTGTAGTCTAAGCATGTACGTGTTTGTTGATAAATAAATGTTCTTCTTATTATTTGTGTGGTGTAGGTGTTTAGTAGTTGTGCATTATTGTGTTATAGGCTACACTACAAAAAGAAACACCTTTTTTCTAGACTATTCTACAAGGCCGGTGTGTTTTTAGACGGCACGCCGACGCTGGTGCCGGGCAACGGCGACGGCACCGTCAACATCCGCTCGTTAGAGGGCTGCATGCATTGGCAAGGCAAGCAGAAACAGGCCATTCACGTGCAAACCCTCGACAAAATCAACCACATGGCCATCTTAAGAGATAAAAAAACTCTACAATATGTTAGTGATTTGGTTAAATCATTATAAAATGTGATATTGTTTTTAGTTTTTAAAAGGCTCGTCTAGTTGTAATATTATCTATAGTTTCACATTTAAAATTCGTAATTCGCTAATTGTAATATGTAATTACATTTGTTTGTTTATTCCTAGTCTAATTTTGTGTATAAATTAAGTGATGTTTTCTCTGGTCTCTTATCTTATAATAGTTGCAATTTACGAGATTATACATTGGATGAAATATATGTTGGTTAAAAAAGACATCTACATTATCGTTATGTCGTTACTTATATCAATGAGTACTCATTGCTTATATCTTACTAAGGAATGTAAAGAATGTTCCTCTTACGTGAATCCGTGATATATATATATATATATATATATATATATATATATATATATATATATATATATATATATATATATATATATATATATATATATATCCACTCTAATTAGAGAATATCGTTTTTTTAAACACACTTTTACCAAAACTATTAATAAAGAATAATTATATTGGCTTTGTAAAAATGCTTAATATGCGTAAAAGTAAAAATATTTCGTTTATAAAAATAATAGTAACGCAGTGACTTTCCTCTCTAAATATTGTTTAGTTTTATTGATAACGATACAAAAACTGGAATAATCTAACAAAATGTAAAAATAAAGTGTAAATATATATATATATTATATACGCTGACTGACAATTTTTAATCATCTAAATAATCACTAGGAATTACAATAACTATACAGATAGACATAATAATCTTGGGTTTATATTTTTTTTATAATTACCTTATTAGTAATAGTGAGGACTGCCTTCACAGGAATGGTAGAAGGTAAATGTCATGACTGGTTCCACCTAAAAACAATACCAATAGTGATTTTTATAAATTTATTATTCAAGGTCACGAACATGAACATTTCAAATATAAAATAAACATTAAAAAGAATTTAGCGATTACGTGGAAATATGTTTTTCAATGCTTTAATTGCCCTGATTATAACACAACCAACCTGGCGCTGTATCCCAAATAAACGCTAATCCTGTCTACGTTAAACTCCCATTACTAGTCTCCTCTCGTTACCATTCTGCAGGCTATAGTTGCTGGGGAAAGAGTGGAGAGCAGTAACGAGAGGGTAGCGTAGCAGGCCATTGCATTTGTTGCAGATCTAGGGTTTGTGCTGAGGTTCTGCTCGCTCGCCTTGCTTGGAGAGGAGTGAAGAAATGTAATGCGAGTACAGCCTAATGGGTGGTATCATTTACTTAGCATACAAGATCTGCGCTGAAAATCAACTGGCTAGCATTACTGAGAGGAGATGAGGAAAGTAAAGAGAGAATAACGCAGCGAGCCGTAGTGTTTACTTGGAATGCAGGGCCTGGACTCCTTAGTACTTTACGCAGGAAAAAATAAATACATATACTTCACCTTAAGAATGGTATGCTAGAATCAGTGGCACGTAGATACGCATATATACCGAGTAGAACGGTGGCAGTAGCGAATATAATTTGATATTTGTTGCGGTAGTTCACCGGTAACCAGTTGGGGATGATTCGCGATACACTTTTCCATACAGGTTGCTTTTTGTTCGCGGTATTACGTCGCTTTATTCGGGCCTGTTCTTCTTTGCGTTGTTCCGTTCTAATAACAAAATTATTATTCAATATTTAATTATGTAGTATACAAACCGAAGATGATTTTGGGCGATACATTTATTTGAAAACGGTTTGGATTACGCAATGTCGTCATTGGTCATAATCGATTACGTCACATTGTGTACTGTTTTTAAATCAACGTATCGATAATTAAAATTCTATATTTGCAGATAAGCCAAAAGTAATCATTGGCGTCTTGAACTTGAATATATGAATGTATTTTTAATCATTAAATTGGTTTATTGTAATAACTTTCGAGTGTAAATATATCAGAATTCATCTCGATAAATATTTTTTTATATCTAGTATTAGTGGTATTATTTATTAGTACAAAGTAGGAAATGATATTTAAACATCCATAATTAAATATAATGCACACAAAGAAACAGAAAACGAAACGAAATTGTTTTTCAAGAAAAAAACTAAATTTTAGTTACAACTAGAATCGTTTATTAGTAAATTTGGCATCAATTTGTACATTTAGATAAAAGAAACTTAATAACTAAACAAGCAATATATATACATATATACAAGCGAAATCATATAATACAAACAAACAAAAACAAAAAAACCAGACAAACAACGAAAAGCACTGCGTGATCATTTCCGTTTCCTCGCGCGCGAACTTATAAACGAATAATAATAGTGCATACTAAACAAGCGTCCGATCAAGTGCAACAAGCCCGTCACCCGTTTCAACATCTCGATAAACTGTGTGTATACATACTCTTTCCGGATGCGATCCTTCACGTCCTTCTCAATCTGCGTCGGTGGGTAAGCCTCATACAAGCGAGTTGCGTGCTTCAAAATCTCCTCGAACGCCATATCATCGGGGATCTGCGATAATAAACAGTGGATACTCGCCATTTCGCAGCCCTCCTCGAAGATCTCAGCGCTGCGACGCAATACAAGAGCAGCTGCGACGTACAGCGGCATGAGCGGCGGCGTCGCCAGGAAAAAGTCATATAAGCGCACCACATCGCGGTATTGGTTCAATGAATGTCCGAACCACGTTAAGTACCACGGCAAAGCGAACATTGTTCCCACTTGTGATCTAAACACAAACAATTATTTAATAGCGTGATTTACGTTTAAAATGCGGGCGCTACTTACCTATCGAGAAACTCGTGCAACATTGGGTGCTCCCGCTGGATGATCGGGTATATATAGTTGAGCCTGTACGATGTTTTTTCCATGGTTGTTTCCATACATTCCCGCAGGTGGTCAGTGCTTAATCGTTCCATAATTCGGAAAGAAACCGCCTCACCGACCACCAACAAAAATGTTATTGCTACATCATGGTAGCCCTAGTTAAACACACACACACATGAATCCGTAACATATCCTACTCTATTTAAATAAAGTTACTCACTTGATAATAACGTAAATGTGGATATTTCATAATCACTCGTAATATAAGAACTGTTAATTGGTCCTGCAATGCGACACGTTGTTTATATGGAATACCTTTCACGACGAGGAAAATAAACTAGTTAATTTCGGTTTTTAAGGCATATGTAATTACATACCTGGAGGAAATCGTTTTAACGATCGGTTCACATCCAAGATTACCTGATTGTACTCAGGATGTTCGGACAATTCAGTTAAAAGAGGCGCACGTTCCGAAGGACACGGGTCGACTTCTAGTAAACGCGGCCAAACTTTCCGTCTCATATTATCTACCACCAAACAAAACAAACAAATAAAACAATAGCTAGAATTCAAACTACAACGCACCATTCACTAAACCGCAATCACTTATTGCTAATGATTGCCAGTGCGATAAAGTCGTTTGATCACTGGCTAACGCGGTTTCAATGCGAGCGCGTTTCAATTTCTCACCCTCAGTCTCTGGAACTAGAAGAATTTCATGTAAAACACGTCAACAAATAAATACGGTTTATTCGGCAACACAGACATTCATCGAAGTTTAATTCGGATCGTGTATCTTCATTTTCCATATTATCCGACAACTCCCCATCCATAATTCCTGGCCGTAGGTTATTATCATCCTCCCCTGAGTTACCCGAATCAGATTCTTGAGATTGGTCCATTTCGATCTTAAAACACTGCTAACATTATACTTGATAATTTATCGCTGCTTCACGGCCTGTCTTAGGAGTTAGAAGTGTTAAAACTGTAAACTTTCTCTGCTGTCAAATCAATGTCGACAGCGATAAGTAGAGAAATGTTAATCATGACTACACAATGAAGTTAGCATCAGTCATGGAAGAATTGGAAAGTTCACTGGCGGCCATTTTCTTGCGGGGATGCATAGATAATTCACTAATAGATCGTCGACTCCTTAAAGAAGCGCTGTAAGAGTATATTTTGGCGTATGGAAATTGAACTAACGGAAAGCGGGAAATATGAATTCCAGATGCAGTGCAGGTTGCATAAAAATTGGAGCAGTTTTTAGTGAAGACCACAACACTCTGAATCATGAATAGAGATGCGAAAATAACGCTCTTGGTATATCAATTTATACAAAGACGTTGTTCTCGCTTCTCTATTTATGATTCAGAATATCGTGGTCTTCACTAAAAATCGCTCTAATTATATTGTAATCCATCACCAAAAATTGAGTAAAATAATGAATATTAAAAAAAAACTGATATATATATATGTATTATAATACTTATTTATTAGTAAATATAAAAAATTACTATACATAGTGTAATAATATTATTAAATTAAGGATCTGAAAAGAAATAGAGTTTAGTAAAATATTAATTTAAGAATCTGAAAAGAAATACGTAATTAAATATGAATCTAAGAATCTGAAAAGAAATATATAATAAAATATTTAAATATTTAAGAATCTGAAAAGAAATACATAGTTTTATTAAATATTAATATAAGAATCTTCTGTCACATACGTGATAACTCACCCGCAAAATAATACCAAGATACGTTGCCCAAAGGAGGGAGATAAGAAGCATCAAATCAACCAGGAGCGCTACAAATTTAGTTGCCTTGTAACGTGAACGATAAACAGAATATCCCAAGAAAAATTCCATGTGGAGAAGACAGTGTGACATTCGGAATAGTACACGTACTCCCAGCAACCTGTTCGAACCTGAAATCATTCAGAATAAATCCACTATACGCACAAAATATATCAACATACAACAATCTATCTGA
This sequence comes from Nebria brevicollis, assembly GCA_944738965.1. Taxonomy (NCBI): domain Eukaryota; kingdom Metazoa; phylum Arthropoda; class Insecta; order Coleoptera; family Carabidae; genus Nebria; species Nebria brevicollis. Next base: position 5,406,264 of record OX122902.1, on the reverse strand, counting down.
ATGTTTAAATCATAATTGGACTAGTCAGATAACAATTGAATTTACCATCCATTAGTGGAATGGCAGAAATTGAGTGGACAAGTATACAAAACGCACCGCTGGACTGGTTATTATTGAGGTACCATAGATATTTTAATAGACTTTACATATGGAATGTCATCACAGCAATTGCAATATTGTTTATGCTAAGAAACAACGGATTGAGGCTATTTGGACTCGCCCGCACAGTACGAACACAGGAAACAAACATAACGAATGCACTAGTGATAATCGAGTTAGTGACACTACTGATTATTTCGGCTATAACATAACCTAGCTTACCTCGCGTGGAAAGTGCAGCAGAAGATAAGAAAAGTTCTTCATGGAATCCTACAAATTACAAATTGATATATTTGTCTTAAATAACATATAAATGTAGTAAATTTTCAATACATATGAATAGAATACTATGTATTCAACACAATTATTTAATATTACCTGGCAATTTTATTGACGGTACTGAGTCTTTTAGTCCCAGAATTTTTACATTCTTCGATAAAATGACCACTACATATACGAAATGATTCATATATCTTTAAATCATCAAAGTTTACAAATTTAAGATTTGCAATACGTTCAACTCATTTATTAGAAATCTCCGTATACAGGTAAACTGTGCCGGGTGACGAGACACACAAAATCACAACCGGGAACACAACAAAGGATCAGCATGATATACAACAATAACTTCGATAAAGTCACAAATAAATTAAAACTGGTAACCTGTTGATGTAAACAATTTTGTCAAGTTTAAAACTTCGACTGACGTTTATGATTGACGCACGCGCAGTAGTAACCTCATCTACGGCACAGCAGCGCTATGTGTACGGGGAAGGAACCTATTTAAAAAAAAGAGGCAGAAGCTTTGTACCACTCGTTCTATTGGAGTCGACATAGCGTGCGGGGATGCGTGAACTTGATTAAAGTCTCAATTCCGTCCGGGTAATAATATCTCTATAATTCCCTACAATACCGACTCGTTCGTCAAATATGGGCAGAAAAAGAGGCATGTCACGGCGGGCGGGAAATACGATTGCGTGGATCTGAAATTTTTACTTTCTTATACGCAGTATAAGTAAGTATTGTAATCAGGCCCCACCAACTCTAGCTTTTGACACTTCTAATAGTGACTGGAAAGTTGTAGATGGCACTGACAATCAGTAGGGCTCGTCCATGATGTTCATGGCCAACCGGTACGAATATTTTATTGCGACAATTTATAAATATAGTTGCATTATAGTTTTGTTATTTGT
>OX122902.1:5284972-5397472 GCA_944738965.1 Nebria brevicollis | reverse complement strand
AATTATTGGTCAGTGCCCTTCGGAACCCTGAGAAAAAAATCGTATCTTTAAAATTTTCACGAATTTCAAGTTCAAAGTGCAATAATATTATTAGCAACAATTGTCTGTCTTCCAAATTAATAACAATTACTCATTTTTAACCATAGCAATTAAATATATAAAAATTATTAGCCTGTGTTTTTCGTAACACATGATCAACCTAATATGCAAATTAAAATAATTGAGTGCACTGCGCATCGCATCGTTATTTATTTAATCATTTTTATATCAAATCATAATTATCTTTTAATACAAATTTATTATTAGCACAATAATTCTCTTCTATGCAAAATTGTGTTTTTGATTGTTTGATTGTTTTTCTGATTGATTTTCATTGAGTTTGTTGCTGATAGATTGTTTCAGATAAACTTGCATTGTTGAACTTTTTTACTTTCTTATACGCAGTATAAGTAAGTATTGTAATCATGAAAAAATTTCGATCACGAGATTTCAACGGAAATATACGTTTTGACCTTCCCTGAATCGATTCCAACTATTTTTGGAATGACGTCCGTCTGTATGTGTGTGTGTGTGTGTCTGTATGTGTGTGTGTGTGTATGTTCTCTACAGTCTAAACGGTTCAAGCTAAAATTATGAAACTTTAAACTTAAGATTTGCATATGCCTGAAGTGTGCACCTCCTATTTTGCTATTCAAAGCGGACGTGCCTGTTTACTCTAGTCAATTTTTGCATTTTCTGCAATTACTCAAAAATGGTTAAAGTTACAGAAAAAATTCATGAACAAAAATTAAAGGTATTTATATTTAGCACAACTTTTGTTTGAATTATTTTTCCAAAAAGAGTAATGGCTTCAAAATAAATTTCTGCTTATTATATATATTTTTACATAGATCGTATCATCTGCGCCTGTCAATTGTTTAACAAAATAGACAAATAATTTGAAGTTTGACATTTTATATTGTTTCTAAGAAATATATCTACTGTAAAAGCGAACTAAATGTTAGAACGAATATTATAAATTAGAAAAATAATGTAACTACGATATGGTTTAACCCATAAGCGGATAAGAAAGTTCGGTGCATGACACTGCAGATATTTTTTCTAAGGGTTCCGAAAGGCACTGACCAATAATTTTTATATATTTAATTGCTATGATTGATTACGACTAACTGATATTAATTTGGAAGACAGACAATTGTTGCTAGTAATAATATTAGACTTTGAACTTGAAATTTGTGAGAATTTTAAAGAAATGATTGTTTTTCGAAGGGTTCCGAAGGGCACTGATCAATAATTTTTATATATATAATTGCTACGATTGCTAACAAGCAATTTTTATTAATTTGAAAGACAGACAATTGTTGCTAATAATAATATTACACTTTGAACTTGAAATTCGTGAGAATTTTAAAGAAATGATTTTTTTTCGAAGGGTTCCGAAAGGCACTGACCAATAATTTTTATATATTTAATTGCTACGATTGCTAACAACTAATTGTTATTAATTTGAAAGACAGACAATTGTTGCTAATAATAATATTACACTTTGAACTTGAAAATCGTGAGAATTTTAAAGAAATGATTTTTTTTTCGAAAGGTTTCGAAGGGCACTGACCAATAATTTTTATATATTTCATTGCTATGATTAATAACAACTAACTGATATTAATCTGGAAGACAGACAATTGTTGCTAATAATAATATTACACTTTGAAGTTGAATTTCGTGCGAAATTTAAAGAAATGATTTTTTTTTCGAAGGGTTCCGAAAGGCACTGACCAATAATTTTTATATATTTAATTGCTACGATTGCTAACAACCAACTGTTATTAATTTGAAAGACAGACAATTGTTGCTAATAATAATATTACACTTTGAACTTGAAATTCGTGAGAATTTTAAAGGAATGATTTTTTTGCGAAGGGTTCCGAAGGGCACTGACCAATAACTTTTATATATTTAATTGCAATGATTAATAATGCCTAACTGATATTAATCTGGAAGACAGACAATTGTTGCTAATAATAATATTACACTTTGAACTTGAAATTCGTGAGAAATTTAAAAAAATGATTTTTTTTTCTAAGGGTTCCGAAGGGCACTGATAAGAAATTTTTATATATTTCATTGCTATGATTGATAACGACGAATTGTTATTAATTTAGAAGACAGACAATTGTTGCTAATAATAATATTGCACTTTAACTTGAAATTCGTGAAAATTTTAAAGAAACGTTGTTTTGCAAAGGGTTCCGAATGGCACTGACTAATAATTTTTATATATTTAATTGCTTTGATTGATAGCTACTAATTTTTATTAATTTAGAAGACAGACAATTGTTGCTAATAATAATATTGCACTTTGAACTTGGAATTCGTGAAATTTTAAAGATATGATGTTTTTTCTAAGAGTTCCGAAGGGCATTGATCAATAATTTTTATATATTTAATTGCTATGATTGATAACGACTAACTAATATTAATTTGGAAGACAGACAATTGTTGCTAGTAATAATATTAGACTTTGAACTTGAAATCCATGAACATTTGAAAGAAATGTTTTTTTTTCTAAGGGTTCCGAAGGGCACCGGCCAATAATTTATATATATTTAATTGCTATGGTTGATAATGACTAATTTTTATTAATTTGGAAGACAGACAATTGTTGCTAATAATAATATTACACTTTGAACTTGAAATTCATGAGAATTTTAAAGAAATGATTTTTACTGTGTTCTGAAGGGTGCCTGCCAATAATTTATATATATTTTGGGACTATGAAATATAGAAAATCAATAATTTATATAATAGCTATTATTTATTATCAATAATGAAGTGAAAAATGCGTAATTAGCCATAATTAGTTTATTTATCTAGTTGGCCTTGGTTAGCCGCTTTTTCGAATCGGCTGCTAGTTCGAGCTGCTAGATTCACTCTCGTGTGTGTTTTCTACATATTTAATTATTATGATATGGCGACTAGAGAGAGCAAAATCGCGGTGACAAATTTTAAGCAATTAACTGATAGCATGCCATAAATGTCTGTGTTTTGTATTTTTAAGAATGTTAATTGTTCAGTCTTTATTGTTTATAATTTAGGAACCATGTCACGCAAAATATATTGTGTATTTACACTAAACCGGAACTTTGCTAAAAACAAATCTGTGAAATTTATGACATTAATAAATCAGTTATATCGCGAATTCTTCAAAATTATTGTTTCTAAAAGCATACGGATCTTCAAGTCTAAGTTCATTATGAACCAACGAAAGACCTAATCTCCCGGTCCCTTCAAATCTTCTATTAATCCACGCTATAACCCAAATGGATCTACGTTTACGTTGCCTATGATTTTCCCTTTCTTTGTTTCGATTTATTAAAATTGTAGTAATAATAATATTTGCTACAGTACTACTCATTTCTCATTTATTTTAAACTTCAAACAAACAAAAAAAGTATGAAGAGGAAATCAGTTTCATCAGTTTTCTCATCAAACAGTGTGACATACAAATCATTCATTTCATCATTCACCGTCAAATTGTCTTCTTATTTATCATTCACCATCAGTCATATGAACGATAGTGTGACAACGGCATAAGGATTCAACATGTAAAAATAGTTTTTCATTGCGAAAAAATGACTCAAATAAAATTTGTAGAGCTTAATATTCTGCACTCAGATCAATAAACAAAATTAATTTTGCATGCTTTAATAATTGCAGAAATTAGATTTGAAAATGTTCAAAATTACAATTAAATAGTCTTGGATATATCGGGTTTTGAACAAGAGAAAACTCTTTGGTTTGCCTTTTTGTGTGAACTTTATTTTGTTTCATTACATTACAGACATGACAGATTACCAATACAAATACAACGGCACCCATGCGGTGCGCTTTGGAACATACACGCGCCAAATACAAAGACAAGGTATGAAGTGCGTGATAAACCAAAACATATCAACAAATAGTACTATAATATTAAAACAAAAGACAAATGAATTTGTGCCGTTTGAAACATGCCATTGATTTATTCTGTGACTCCCTTATTAAAATTAATTCAATTTTTTCTAACTAAGAAAGACTTATTATAAAAACTTTTAATATTATAAAAATTGTTTACACAAAGTTCTAGATATATTCGCCATAATATTTGCAAATAGGCCGATACCAAGCGTTACAACAATACGCACTAATGTTAATAAATTGGAATTCACGGAAATGTTGTGGCTAATTTAATTTTGAACAAGATGTTTACAAATAATTCATATCTATCATTATAAGAAATAAAAATAATCGCACTAATTTGGATGGCGAAGAAAGGGTTCTGGAACTTTTAATTATTAATCCCATATTAAAATTAAGCAATCAAGAAATGTTTCCTACATTAATTTTAATTAAACCAATATGGTTAATGTTTATTTATATGAGCAACTATGTGGTTAGTTTTGACCCGATTAACTTCACAATAAACCATATACCACCTTAATAAATTTTGTTGGTAGCAATGCACGCTACCTTCATTATTGTAAACGATAAGATATCGTTTGATATAAGTTATTATAAATTGGGTTTTATAAGGTGGTCACGAAAATACCAAATAAAAACAATACCTTTAAGCACATTATAAAGTCACTTGTAATCAATACAATATTGTTTCGCAAACAAGGGACACGAGAATTAGGCTGATTAGCTAATCATTTTCTCACATTCGATAAATCAATCCGCGACCTGCGTGCGTCGGGTGCTAATTTGGAAGAGACCGATGTTGTATGCCATCTATTATTGACAATGCCTCAAGAATATGAAGTGGTAGACACTGGAAACACTATCTATGGATCAATTAAAATTGAGCTTTGTCAAGAGCAGATTATTGGACGAGGAATCCAAGCGGAAAACTAACATCAAGAAGACGTGGATTGAGACGCCGTCATCTTCTGCATTCTCGTCGCAGCATGAACACCATCAATCATCAATGCAAAAATCGTTGAACAAATATGATAGAACGCTTTCTCGTTTCATTTGTTACAGATGTGGAAAACTGGGACATGTACAAGCACAATGTAGAATGAAACTGCCCAACTTAAAGTCGAGTGAAAACTCCAGAAAAGTCCAGGATCAAGATAGTGACAGTGATAGAGATATTGGCTATGGCTTTATGGCGCACGACGGAGGATTTAACTTGACAGGTGTTGAAATACCTTGGTATTTGGATTCGGGAGCCACGGAACATTTGGTAGACGAGAACGTTCTTCGTGGATAATACTCTCATCGCTGGGGACAATCGAGGGAAAATAAAGGAGATCAATATTCAATTAATGTCAGAGTTTCGGATGAAGGACATGGGGGAACCCAAATCCTTCTTGGCAATAGATATCGGGAGAAGGAGTGCATAACTTTATCTGAATCAACCTATCTATCTCAGAAACGTTTTGAAGAGATTCAACATGGAGAACTGTAAGCCTAAGAAGACACCGGTGGAAACCAAATTCTCCTCTTCGCACATTACTTCGCCAGATCTCGATCATTCCAAGCCATATAGGGTGCTGATTAGCTGCTTAATGTATGCTATGAAAGCGACGAGACCCGACATCAGAAGTATCAGAACAGTCCTACAGAAGATCACTAGAAAGGCTTGAAACGAATTCTACGTTATTTGAGAGGTACTTTGGATTTTGGCCTGTGTTATGTTATGATAAATGTTGTTCAGAACCTTTAGATTGTTACGGTGACTCAGACTGAGGAAGCGAACAAGACAGAAAATCGACCTCAGAATATCTTCTTCAGTTGTTCGGTAACACGGTCTGCTGGGCTACAAGAAGGCAGTCATGTGTCACACTCTCATCGACTGAAGCAAAATATGTTACCCTTGCTACAGCAGCCACTGAAGTTGTGTGGATGAAGAATTTACTTGCAGACTTCGGTGTTTTAGCCGTGCATAAATGGGGTGCGGAAATGGGATCATCGTCGGTTGAAACACATTGATATCAAGTATAACTTTATTCGCCAACTCTACAATGAAGAGAAACTTGATGTTCAATATGTTCGCTCAGAAGAGCAGGTAGCTGACATGCTGACCAAGGCATTAACATCTACGCAGTTTGATAAATTACGGTCTAGGATGGGACTTCTGCAAGCCAACGGAATTTAGTTTAAATAGCGTTACATGTTTAACCCAAACTGAGAATCACTCAATTGAAGGAGATTGTTGAGAAATGCAATTGGGTGATCTCAGATCGCCATGTCTCTCTATTGTTGTGTTAGTTAGTTTGTAGACTTTTGTTTTTTATAATAGTGTCAAGCGAGTTCCGCAATTATCTTTATTGTATTTTCCTATTATTGTAATAAACAACAGGAACTGTCGCAATAAATCATGTGCCAAGTATATCACATATTGCAAAAACTACACCTGCAACACATGTGGACAGAAGTGTCACTTCGCCAAGGATTGTATGTAACAGACAGAAGCGATTCAAGATAGTCAAACCGAAGAGCACTAGTAACCGTGGGTGTCAACCGCGAAACTGAACGACATCGAGTCCAGGAAGAATTCCCGAAACTGTTGGTACCAGGACTGTGCCGCAACACAACACATGGCATCACACAAGAACTGGTTCACTGACATTGTCAATTTGGAGAGCCGTCTGTTGTACTCATCGGTGATGCAACGAGATGGAAGGGAACAGGCATTGGAAACGTTGAATTGGAAGCTTTCAACGGCAGAGACTGGTACAAGGTAGTACTAAAGGACGTTTTGTATGTACCCAAGTCGAGCTTCAATTTATTTTCGTTGGGACAAATTCTGGATAAGGGCTATGTACAAACTGGAGATCGTGACAGATCGATCTTTAAGACGTCAGATATTAAAGAAATTGTAGCAATGGCGGTACATGACGGATGTTTGTACAGGATGGAGCTACGACGAGAGGGATTAGAACAGTGTCTTGCTGTCACTTCAATCAAAAGCTGGCACGAAAGACAAGCGCACCAGAATATTCGACACGTCAGGGACATTCTTGACAGAAACAAAATTACGTACATGGACAACTGGGATAAACGAGTATGCGGAAGATGTATTTTTGGTAAGCAGCATCGAGTGTCCCATCCAATCAACGAAAAAGTTGCTAGCCAGTCATTTAATCTGATACAAGTTGATCTAGGCGTGATGAACAAGTCGTCACTTGGAGGAGCGAAGTATTTTCTCCTTTTTAAGGACAACTTATCACACCGTATACTTTCTGAAAACGAAAGACGAAGATCCTAGAAAGTTGGAACAATTCATCAAACTTGTCGAAAATCAATTCGGAAGAAAAGTTAAAAGTCTAAGGTCCGATAACGGGAAATGGAAAATACAGAAACGAAGAAAAACAGCAGAGATTATCAGGATTACGCAGTCGTCGATATTTACATCCGCCGTCGAGATTTAAAGACTACGTGATGGGCTATATCTGTGATGGAAGCAGCGTCATTGTGGCCATGATTGGCGAGGTAGAAGATATTTCGATATCAGAGGCCCTAAGAGATGGAAATTGGCTCCCAGCAATGAAACAAGAATTTGAGGCTCTGCAGAAGATGAAAACATGGACATTAATGGAATGCCCAAAAGAAGTAAGACCATTTATATTCAAATGGATTCTGCGTAAAAAAAAAAACGAACGGAAAATTGAAAGGAAGACTAGTCGCACAGGGTTTTTAACAGCAAGAGGGCATCGCCTATTTTGAAACCTTCAGCCCCGTAGCTCGTCACGTATCCATTCGGCTAATTCTAAGTCATGCAGCCTCGGAAAGACTGAAACTCGTTTCGTTTGACGTGACCACAGCCTTCTTGCACGGGGACCTGAAGGAGGACTTGTACATGCTGCAACCTGAAGGTTTTGAGGACGGTACAGGTAGAGTCAGCAAACTGGAAAAGAGCCTGTATGGACTCAAAAAAGCCCCGAAGAAGTGGAGTGAAAAGATTGGAAGCTCTCTAGAGAAAATCGGACTGTATAGCACAGATGATGATCCCTGTATTTATTACAAAAATACAAGAACTATAATGATGCCGCTAATTGCAGGGAAAGACAGACAGCAGATCTATCAAGTTCTGGAAAGGATTAATAAAAATTTTGAAATTACATAAATTCGACAGATCCAGAACAAAATATCATATCTCGGAATGAATATTCGAGTTGAACCGGAAGGAATTTCTGTGAGTCAGGCAAAATATAAACAGAAAATTCTACAACGCTTCGAGTGTAACTCGTACAACCCTGCATCAACGCCCATCGAGAGAGCCATGATTACGGAGGAAACGAACCGAATAAACGACAAGCCCGTGTCTACTGATGCACCGTATCGCGAAGCTATTGGGAGTCTTCTTTATCTCTCCACAATTTCTCGTTCGGACATTGGGTTTGCCGTGAATTTCTTGAGTCGTCAATGCAAGAAACCTATGTCAAGCCATTAGAAAATGGTAAGAAGAATTTTTCAGTATCTCAAGGAAACGATCAACGCCGAGATTTTCTTCAATAGAGGTACTACACTGGAGGCCTATTCAGACGCCGACTACGGAGGAGACGCCGAAACGGGACATTCGACGAGTAGAATTCTTCTGAGACGAGAAGGAACAATCTCGTCGCCACTTCGACGGCCGAAGCAGAATACAGAGCTGCTGTCTCGTCCATCGATGAAGTCAGCTGGATCAGGAGGATCGGACGTGAACTCATGATTCTTGACTCGGACCACTCTGTTCGTGCTATACACATGTTACACAACGCCCATGAGGGCAAAACCACGAAAGGCAACAGACATATAGAGATTCCCAGAAAATTTATCCAGGAACTCATTGGTAGGACTGTAAACATTAAACATGTGCAAAGCAGTGAGTAGCTTGCTGACATACTGACCAAGCCACTTAGTCGAAATGTATTTATAAAACTTCGTTCTAAAATTATTAAGGAGGAGTGTTGTGATTAATGAATTTTTGCAACTCACAGGGTAACAATAGAACAATATAAAAAAAATTATTATAAACAAGTCGGTCAAGTACCGAAGCTATTCCAACCGACAAGTTTTATTCAGTCTCGTTTATAAAACACTTGTGTCAAATAAAATATAAATTAATCTTCAAACCTGTTAATATATTGTCTTTTCTTTCTTCGATTTCAAATAAGAAAACTATAAGAAAACTCATCAAAAAGTTATTATTGTGTGTGGCGCTTACTCCTTCGTCTATTTCAATATATTTTGCAGCGAATACGCTATCAATTTCTGAGTATTATATCATTTATGAAACCCTAAGGTTTTTAGATTATAAAAACATATCTTTCTTGCAAATCAAGCTTTATAGGAAAATTGTATGGTGTTGTAGCAGTCGGGCCAGTAGTCAATCGTTTTCGCGTAGTATTACGTTGATGACGTTAGTTTACATAATGTTTTAAGTCGGATAGTATTTCCGAGTTCGAAGAATTACTATCCGACCAAGTTTTGTAAAACGAACGTTGCACTGGTCATTGTGTCGATGGCGCACAAAGAACTCGTTACCTGCATGAAGAAAGTTAGTTTTTAGGAGTTGTATGCAATTTCTCGGTAGAGTTTTTGGGGTTTTTCGCGCGCTGTCCAACAACTGGCCGGTGCAACACAATATTTTCATATTATTGTAAAGAGGGGGAAAACTACCCTTCTCTGTAATAACTAACGAAGCGCCTAAGAACGCGCTCTTACTTTTGAACCATTTAAGCTGTACGCACGTATTACGTTCTTTAAATTCTGTATAAAATCAGTGAAAAGATCATGTAAGTTACCGTTAAGCCATTGCATATATTTGTACGCTACCAATTGTTTATTTCAAGTTTACCGTTTTTCGTCTTTCCGATTAAATATATTTACAGTGTTCTGAAAACGCGTTAATAATTACGAACCCACATACCGATCATAAATCCGTATCTATTCCCAATAAGTCCAGTAATAAGAAATAACACCGACGGCCACGTGTTATAGTGTCTTGATCACAGAATGTGATAAAACGAGGGGCTATCATAAAAATATGAGAAAAATATGTATCTGTTTTGTGCTTTATTTTCATCGACCTCTACTTTCGTCTTCTCATATTAAACAATATTATTATGTCGTTGTCAATATAAATAAATAGGCCTATAAATTATTTATTTTTGATATATTCATGTTAACTGATCGCATACCTCGCTGCTTGATCTGTCACTCTAAAATTGACATTCGCAGAACTCTTGTTGTTCCTTCTTGTATTTTTGCGTTTCATAATATTTAGTGGTTCTATTTAGTTTGTGTATTAAAGTAAAGTTACTTTGCTTATTAAAATCTATTCAATTTATTTATTACATTAAATTGATTTTGTTTCTTAAATTAAATTCATACGCTAAGACTAATGATTATGCTACTAAAAAAATTTTAGTGGGTTTATTTTGCATTTAAAAAATATGTACTTCTCCTTAAGAGGTTACACTACCCTAGAGATTTTAAAATAGTAATTTTTGCTAAATGTATTCTTTAGTATCTTGAAAATAATATGCGTTTTATGCTCCGGAAAACTCTAAATGAGCCTGAATTTCGAAAATAGACCGATCCCTTCCGCTGTTCAATGCGAGCGCAATAACGCTACTGCTTTACTACTTAAAACTTTAAACGCGTTTTTCTCGAAACAACATACACACATTTCATGGTTCAATTGTTATAAACAATTTTTGGCTGATATATTAGCGATTTTCGACAGGTTTTTTTTAAAGCACGCCATTTTTGCAAAAATCAATATATGATAAAAATTCTACGTACTTCTCTAGCTGTTTGTATTTAAAATCGAAATTTGTTTAATTCATGACTCCAATTTTAAGGGGAGGTTCTCATGTAAAGTTTTCAAAAAATCGATTTTTTTTATCACATTTTTCGAAAGGTATAAGTGTATACTATATTGGGTTAAAAGCTTTTTTTAATCCGCGCATCACAAACGTTTCTGCAGTCCATTGTTCGAAGGTGCGTCCCGGCCACCACGAGCCGCTCTCGGGTCGAGACTCAGTTAGAGACCTTTTCTCGGCTTTATGCACGTTCGCAAAATGCTTGGCATTGCACTGTACATGTGTACAGGCCTTCGGAACATATTTGCAGACTAATCGTGAGTTATGAAAAAAAGTAAAAAAACACTAAAAAACTAAAAAAAAAAAAATTTAATTCAGTCACATTTTTGGTCCGCCATATTGGATTTGTCATTTTTATTTTTATATTGTGGCACATGTAACCCCAAATCCATATTTAGAAATCGCGAAACCCTTCAATTCCCAATTTTGGATGAAATTGCATTCTTTTTTTTTTTTTTTTTGGTCCGCCGAATTGGATCGGCCATTTAGAATTTTGAAAAACTGACTTCAGATTCGGATTCAACGATGTCCAAAACTATTAATTCCATGTCATTGTTACGAAAAATTGACATTTTATCACGAATATTCCATCGATAATGTTCCCAAAACTTTAAACGCGTTTATCTCGAAACATGATTTTTCAAAACTGCGTGCAGTCTCACTTGAGACCGGTTTGATATACAACCTTAGACTTTTGACCGTTCGAAAGAGAACCTTTTTTTGTGAAAGATAGAGCTATAAAATGTACAAATTGTTTATATTAACGATTTGTTATAAGGCCTTGAAGTGGAAAAAAATACCCGAAAAATCAACCTTAAAGTTCAAGATAGTCCAAAATGCTCAAATTTCAACTTTTTTCCCACTTTTTTCAGTCTATCTTCCTATAAATTTAATTCTCTTTTTGACGGTATTCCCATTTTTTTGTTCGAGACAAATACTGAGGCGCTAAACTGCACGCCGATTTCCAATTACGCGCTGACATCACTCGACACTGTCACTAACCATGGGCGCCATTTTGATTGTAATTTAATAAAAAAAATTTTAAAATGTAGACAAAAAAATAACCTTTTTGAATCTTTAAACCGCAAACTTCTATCTCTTTTCATTACCGAGAAATAAAATTCAAAACTTTGTCTAGTTTTTGGTCATTTACATGAGAACCTTCCCTTAAAAATGCAGGAGATATTGATCCGGCCGCAAAGGACTGACAAAAAGAGGCGTCACTAGTCTACGGGGCAAGTATCTGACAACTGGACGAACAAACGACTAATAAACAAACAAAACAAACTAGACAAACAAAAATACATAAATGCCCCCTACCTAACACCAACCACTGGAAACCCAAACCCCACACAACGCCACTTTTACCAACCCCGCCCCCCGACCAAATCAACCTAACCCCGCAAGATTTTCCCTCACTCCCAACAACCAAACAACCGTTTCACCGCCAGCCCCAAACCTTACAACATTCCCAAGACAGCAATAACAACATGGACGACGTGACCGACCTTTTTACAGAAATGAATAGACTGAACGAATTAATAAATATCAAAAACATGAAACGTGCCCTGAAGGACCTAAACAACGCCCTTGAAAAGGCTACAAATAAGCAACAACAATTTACCGTATTCATGAATTTTACAGAAAATGTACACCAATACAACATTTAAAGACAAATCAACATTGAACATCAGCTCATGGAACGCAAACGGAATATCGGGTAAGGTAGGGGAGCTTAAGCAGTACATGATCACACACAACATACACATCATGACACGAAACGAAACAAAACTCACACCCACACGTAAACTCAAAATACATACATACACCACCTACAGAGCTGATACGCCTCTGCAAGGACCGGTACCGGCTGGAGGCGTAGCAATATTAATAAAACACAACGTACCACATACACTATTAGAACCAATACACACTACACTAGAAACACTTAGCATAAAACTAACAGACAGCACCATAATCACTGCAGCATACAACAGACCAATAAACAACATTACAAACGCCGATCTCACAACCCTACTTCGCAAAAACAACACACTAGTGGTGGGAGATCTGAACGCAAAACACAGAAACTAGGACTACAACAGAAACAACACAAGCGACCACACACTCAAAAAATACACAAACACACGCGTCGCTATCATTATGGATCCACATACACCAACACACTACCCACAAAACGCAACAACGTCTTCCACAATCGATATCATAATAAACAAAAACGTCCCTAACATCACTCCTCCTGAATCCGTCTCTGAGCACAGCTCAGATCATAATCCCATCATCTTCACCTTACACAATAGGTAAATACACAACAGAACAAAAATCATCACGTCGTGCAAACACACAAACTGGCAACACTTCCGCCACACATTAGGCAAACACATCACAATAAACAGCAATATAAATACAACCCAAGATATAGACACAGAAGTACACAAATTTACACAAGCAATAAATACAGCCAAACGTGAACACGCATACTTCACTTGCCTCAACACATATTAGATACTATCACACAACGAAACAACATAAGAAGACAAAGGCAGAGGACCCGCCTCCCCCAACACAGACAACACCTCAACGCCATGAATTCTATAATACAAAAGTTAATAAGAAAACAACAGAAAACAACCTGGTCCCTCAAACTCTCCTCACTAAACCCAAATGACAACTCCCTCTGGCGGCTCACCAAAAATCTTAAAAAGCAATATACTCCAATCCCTACACTCACACTAACTAACACAACTACAGCGGCTTCTGACCCTGAAAAGGCAGAAGCCATAGCTAGTGAACTAGCAAACGTACATGTAATCGATACACAGCACACTCAAGAACACGAGCAGATACTTCAAGAAACACAACACTTCTTAAGAACAACAAACTGAACAACAGATAAAATCCTCTCCAAACTCCTAACTAACCCCACAGAACTAAACCAAATAATCCGCACCTTACCAAATCGCAAAGCTCCTGGACCAGACCATATAGAAAACCTAGTCCTCAAAAACCTATCACGGAAATCCATCATACAGTTAGCGTATATCATCAATTCCATCATTAAACTGCACCATTTCCCAGCTGCATGGAAGAATGCCATTGTCTATCCCATCCTAAAACCAAACAAAAACCCACAACACCCAGGTAGCTATCGACCGATAAGCCTCCTTAACACCCTATCTAAACTAATCGAAAAGGTTATCCTATCCCGGATAGATGATATCGAAACTGGATGAAAAATTACCCCCGACATCCAGTTTGGATTTAGGGCAAGGCACAACACTGTACAACAAGTATGCAGGATCGCAACCGATATCGCTACCCAATTTAACCTAAACAAAGTAACAGTCATGGCCCTGCTAGACATCGAAAAAGCTTTCGACAAGCTTTGGGTAGCAGGGCTCATGGCCAAACTAATAAGAACCCAGTTTCCCCCAATCCTAATAAAACTCATCCACTCCTACTTAACTGATAGATCCTTCCAAACCATAATAAATAACACATTATCATCCTCAAAACCCATAATGACAGGAGTCCCCCAAAGCATTGTCCTTGGACCCAAACTATTCAACCTGTGCCTAAGCGACTTCCCCACATTCCCAAACACGAACACCGCTCTGTACGCAGACGACACAGCCATCTACGCGCAAGTGGCTAACAAACAGTTACAAATACACGTAAATATCTTATAACGGTACTGGGAGAAGCGGTAAATTAAAATCAACGCCACTAAAACCGAAACCATTGTCTTCTCACGCAAATTCACACAAAACAAAGTCCTAACATCTTACAAATAAACAACCAAAAAATCACACCAACGAATAGAGTGAAATACCTGGGAACACACCTACACCAAACATTATGCCATGGTCCACACGTATCACAGGCGATTAGAAAAGCCCGACACATCATTAGAAACCTTTATCCGCTCCTTGTGCCAAGCAGTTCCCTCTCAACCAAAAGCAAAATCCTAATATACACCGCCATCATTCGCCCTATATTTTCATACGCATCCTCAGTCTGGTGTAATGCTTCAGTAACCTCACTACTATCATTGCAGCGTCTCCAGAACAATTGCTTACGCCTGGCCACCAGCTCTGGAAGGTACACAAGTATCACACCTACACGAAATCACAAACATCCCATACGTAAAACACTATATAGAATATTTAGCACAAACATTTTACAAAACACAGTTAAATTCAAGCTCTCTTACAAAACACATCACTAAACTACGACATGACAACACTACAATAACACTAAAACATAAGCTCCCTTATCACACGCTTCCCATATTTACGGAAAGCCTTCAAGAGCCGAACACGTAACACAGACACACATAACAACACTGCAACACACATCACTATCCAACAATAAAGCCAACCACAAATACAAAACATACCGCATAAACTTAATGTTCATACAATCATCAAAAATGTTAATTTTTAAATTTAGTTAAGTTAGTTATTAAGTTTTAGATAAAATGCCATGCATTAAAATGGGTTTTTATTCCCTCTTTTTACATAAAATCACATAAAACACAATCCTAACACATAAAAAATATAAATCAAACTGTAACACACACAATAACACATTGTTTAAGCATACAACGCAAAAAACACACATACTCAGATATACACTCTCTGACAAAGCCTGCCATGTTGTCCAAACGTTAAGTTTTAAGAAATAATATATCATTATTAACAAAAATAATAAAGAAAATTCAAAATGAATGATGCAGATATTTATTGTCATATTTTATTATTATTATGAATCAACAACTGTTGTTGCGCGGTATCGCCTTTATATTTTATGTTGAATTATTGTTTTCAGATAGGGTAGTAATTCTAGGTTTTAGAATTATTATCTGACTGAATGTTTGTCAACGGACGTTGCATAGGTCAGTTATGCGACAATAAACAAAAGAGCCTTTACCCGCTAAGAGAAAGTCAGTTTATAAAGATATTTTTTAAGAGGTTTCCTTGGTAAATTTTGCGGAGGGGATAGAGATTTAATGTGCTGTCCTGAAAGTAACCGATGAAATAAATTCCAATAGTTTATATTTTTGTAATGGTCTTCTCTCTCGCGGATTAAAACTCAGGACCAATGACAGAGCGGCCGGTAACGAATGAGAAAAGTTATTCGCGGTGACAGTTCCTACTGATTTCAAAAATTCTAATTGGATTTGGTAAGAATAAGTAAAACCGGCCCGCGATCGTTGGATTTTGAAAAAAAAATTTTTTTTACAAACTGGCAGCCTTGTAAATTCAAGGTATCAATTTTTACTCAAAAAATCGGTCTTTGATCGGCTGCGAAAAATCGAATTTTAATAAGAGACTATACCCGAACGATCACGTACTCAAGAAAGTAGTTCTGAACATGAGAAAACAAAAATCAGACATATCAGATGAATGGCATTTGAGAAGTTGCTGTTACCGACTTTGAAAACATATTTGTGAGAAAATTACTACTAATTTTTTGAGTGTTATAAGTGTTACTTACATAGAATTTTTTCAATATCGCATAACTTCGACAATTTTTATCGGATCAACTTGAAATCTTGACATGCTAATTTTAATTACATATACGTGCAAGTTGAGAAATAAAAAATAGAATATTTGAAAGTTTGCGAGAAGGCGTACCTTCTTTAATTCATTCCACATCTCATTCATACATATATAGAAATGACTGATATTAGGATAAATTCTGTAGGATTGACAAGTAAACTATTCAGATAATATTGTATTAAATTGCAAACGATATACCGGTATTACACTCATCTAATAAAACAAAACATATATTTGAGTAAAAGAAAACAAGAAATGTCAGTTATTATATAGCTACAACCAGAACTTCTATTTCTACTTTAAGAACAGAATATATATTTTCAAAAATATTCACAATTGCTTTGAATTTCCCAGTCGTGAAAATCAGCGGTACGTTAGTTGCATCAACATAATAATCTTTTATCTCATAAAATCCCTGAAAAGTATAGGTATGTAAAATTTAAAAGAGGATAAAAATATTGAAATAATATAAAATATACACTTAAATTACTTTTGAAAGCGGACAGTTTGTGGATGCACGTGCATTTTCTATAATGTCTTCCCACATTTTGCCCAAAAGATATTTTAGCTGAGTACATGGGTTTTTGTTTTCATAATGTATTATATTTTTTTTCCAACCACCATCACCCCATATATCTATACCCACCTTGACCTGCAAAAGATATAAATTTTAAAGAAAACAAATTGAGCTTGTAATGAAGATTCTTAACAAAATGTAATATTTTAACTATTCATTATTAGTATGAGTAGTTTTAGCTTAGAAATATAGATCACTAATACACGTATACGTAAAAAAGAGTAAAATGGCAATTTCATATATGTTTAGCCTTAATCTGGAAATTATCATTTTGGTATACATAAAATCTATTTTTGCATCTAATATCAAGGTAATTCACCGATGTTGTGTATTTTAATGTTTCAAATGAGCGACAACAATCCCTCAGCGTGAATATTCACGTATAAAACTCGGTATAGCCTTTGTAACAATGCGATATTTCACTGCTACGGAAATGACCCTTATATTGAGGAATTAGCTTCTGACTACTACTTGTTATAGTTTCACTTATTATTTGTATCATAACTAGTCTTTCTTGGTAACAGACAGCTTCTCTTGTAGTCTTGTCGTTTTTACTTTCTTATACGCAGTATGTAAGTATTGTAATCACGAAAAAATTCGATCACGAGATTTTAACGGAAATATACGTTTTGACCATCTCTTAATCGATTCCGAATATTTTTGGAATAACATCTCTCTGTGTGTGTGTGTGTGTGTGTGTGTGTGTGTGTGAGAGAGAGTGTGAGTGTGTGGCTGAAGGTAAAATTATGAAAATTTATACTTAATTATAAAATAAAACACACTCGGTTAATTTCAAATAAATTTTAATCTACGATATGTATTTCGGCTACTGGGCCATGAACAGGTATGCTACGAAATACGTATCGTAGATTAAAAATTATTTGAAACTAACCGAGTGTATTTTATTTTGTATTTAATCATGTTTCAATGAGAGCCTACAGCTAATTCCATACAATTAATTTGAACTTAAGATTTGCATATGCCTGAGGTGTGCACCTCGTATTTTTGAAGATAATATTCAAACCGGTAATGCATATTTACACTAGTCATTTTTTGTGGTTTCTGCAATTACTCAAAAATGGTTGAAATTACAGAAATATTGTTTGGATTAAAATTAAATGTATTAATATTTTCCACTTTTGTTTGAAAACTCTTTTCAAAACATCTGCAGTGTCATGCACCGAACTTTCTTATAAGCATTTGGGTTAAACCTTATCGTAGTATCATTATTTTTCTAATTTATAATATTTGTTCTAACCTTTAGATTGTTTTTACACTAAATATATATCTTTGAATAAATATGAAATGTCAAATTTCAAATTATTAAAGCGTATTTTGTTAAACAATTGACAGGTGCAGATGATACGATTTATGTAAAAATATATATAATAAGCAGAAATTTATTTTGAAACCCTTTTTGGAAAAAAAATTCGAACAAAAGTTGTGCTAAATATAAATACCTTTCATCCAATTTTTCTGTAACTGCAACCATTTTTGAGTAATTTCAAAAACTGCAAAAATTTTTATCTTTGACCGTTTAAGTTGTAGAGAACATACACACACAGACAGACACACACACACACACATACACACACACACACACAGACAGACGTCCTTCCGAAAATAGTCGAAATCGACTCAGGGAAGGTCAAAACGTATATTTCCGTTAAAATCTCGAGATCAAAATTCTTCATGATTACATTATTTACTTATACTGCGTATAAGAAAGTAAAAAAATACAAGAAACAAGATAATGGATGTTGAAATTTGTTTTTTGTATTTTCACATGAATCGAATCAACTGTGCCTGTCAATTGTTTAATAGAAAAACAAAAAAATTAAATAATTTGGAGTTTGACATTTAATATTTATTTGAAAAGGGGTTCCAAAGGTTAACAAAATATTATAAATTAGAAAAATAGTCTAAATATGATCTAACCAAAATGCGTATAAGAAAGTTCAGTGCAAGTCACTGCAGATGTTTTTTACTTCTGCAGTAAGTATTTGTTCATTTGAGACTTTTTAGTTTAAATAATAACTCGCTGGGAACGAAGTTAATTAAAACTTAAATCAAATTTAACGGTTGATATTAATTATTACTAGGTACTTCACAAATGAGATCAGTATGTATGTAGAAAGTTCAAGACCACTTTATCAAATTGACTACAGTACGTGAGAGCGCAAAATTGCAATTGAATTTCTGTAAGATTTTGTCAAATTAAGATTTAATCAAATCAATTCAAGATTTCACTGTTAAGTGGAATATAAAGAAGTATTTAGAAGTTTTGTAATGCCAATTGAAATCTGCTCTCTGCAACGAGCACATAAAATTAGAAAGATATCAAGTTTTAAGTATAAAATAGTTTAAAGTAGTCAAAGTTATGTCGATTATTTTTGATGGTGTATTACGAATGTCTCTTGTGCTTTAGTATGAATATTACGAGTGATATTCGAAAGCACAAGAGACATGAGTAATACATCATCAAAAATAATCGACATAACTTTGACTACGAATCGTATTCGAGGTACTATTAATGAACCAAATCTATTATTTTATTTAAAATATTTAAAAATAGCAATACTATTGGGTTATGTTTTCACAACCATAGCAACCAGAAAAACAGTTACTGTTATTTGCAAATATTCAATACCAAAAGTGTTTTTTGTATGTATATTGTCATTTCATTTGTTTACAATATTCACTTAAAAGTACTAGTACTGAATTGTCGACACACAACGTTACTATATAGTACAAAATATGCACAACAATTTATTTTGATTGGCTGTAAAATTCAGAATCCTGCATTCTCATTGGTCTACTTTTGACAGATGACAGGTCAGTGGAATAGTCACATGAATTACCACAAGTAGTCAAAGTTATGTCGATTATTTTTCATGGTGAATTACGAATGTCTCTTGTGCTTTAGTATGAATATTACGAGTGTGCAGCACGAGTGATTTACGAAAGCACAAGATACATGAGTAATACACCATCAAAAATAATCTACTTAACTTTGACTACGAATCGTATTCGAGGGACTATTCAATGAACCAAATCTATTATTTTATTTAAAAATAACAATACTATTTGGTTATGTTTTCATAACCATAGCAACCAGAAAAACAGTTACTGTTATTTGCAAATATTCAATGTCAAAAGTGTTTTTTGACGTATAATATCATTTCATTTGTTTAAAATATTCACTTAAAAGTACTAGTACTGAATTGTCGACACACAACCTTACTAGTACAAAATATGCACTACAATTCATTTTGATTGGCTGTAAAATACAGAATCCTGCATTCTTATTGGTCTTCTTTTGACAGATGACAGGTGAGTGGAATAGTCCACTCTATTTGAAACAGTTTGATTATATTTAATAGTGGCAAATATATTGTGTGCACGTAGAATATTTTCCTTTTTTGTTTTAGGATACAGCTTGCTGCGATTCATATTATTTTTAGAAACCAAATTAGTAGTTTTTTAAACATTATTGTCAGAACTAGTAACTATATTGTCACAATTGACGCGCCCAGAACAAAAACGAGACAAATGAAAGTTATCAAGCAAGAACGGAACGAAGTATTTAAGAGCGTAAAAATGACACAGATTCAAATTTCCGGGTAAAAACGAAACAACTATAGTTGCGAGTAAGAACGCAACAGCCTAAAAATTCCGGGCAAAAACGAAACAAGTATTTGTTTCGTTTTTGCCCGGAGCTTTTCATTGTTTCGATTTTGCTCCAACTGATTACAGCCCCAGCCTAATCGTTTTTAAATATAGAAATAGATAACGATAAAAAAACACGTATTAATATTTCGTTTCGTTAAGATTTCAATTCCGCTTGACGTTCGAGGTTTCAAAATATGAAATGTCGAACGTAAAATCAACATAGAGTTTTTTTTTATTTGCACTTTATTTGATATGATGAAATAATACCACAACGGTATTCCTGACTGAATAATTTTTATTCCCTTCCTATAATGAACAACAACAATAACAACTTATAATATTTACATCAAGGGCCGCAGAAAGAAAATGTTTCGGAGCAAAAACGCAACAAGTGTTTGTGTCGTTTTTACCCGGAACTTTCTTTGTTGCGTTTTTGTTATCAACTTTCCCTGTCTCATTCTTGCCCCTGTAATTTGGAGTGGCGTTTTTGCTCGAAACAAATATATTTCTCATTCTTGCTCTCAGCGCGTCAATTAAAACTACTTACATGATAATTTTCACCAGCATCTTTTGTTAACGTTGCGTTTCCTGTAACAGCCGTACTCGTACGATTATATTTGCGAATACTTAACATTAGTTGGAGTGGACTGTTTGGCTCAAAATATGTGTTAACTGATAAAATATCCACACGTTTCTTAAAATCCGCTTTAAGCTGCAATATGAATTTAAACCTATTCTTTATTCTGAATATGCCGATGTCTAGAAGTACTTACAAATCCATGTATCATAAGAACATTTAAAAAAGTTGGTAAAATCATGAGTTGAAACATGGTTGAGTTCATATTTGTTAAAACTCTAACTGACACTAATCTGTAACTGAGTCAATCATTAAAATATATTCAAATAAAATAAATTATTTGAAATATCCTTGGAATTTTGGGAAATACGTAATTTGTTTAAAATTTAACAATTAAAAATATATTAACAGCAATTAGATAATCGTAGATTTATTATTTTGCCATTATATCCATTATATATAATTTTAATCATTACTTCCGTTTACAGATCATTTTGACCTCAGAATTATATAATTCGAATACTTTTATAAGGTTGTAGGAGTAGATATAACTTGTAAAATTAATACAGAATTTAATGAGGTAGTGATTGAGGAAAATTGAGAATTAAAATATTAAACTATAGATCAATTATCAACAGCTGACGTTTTTATTGATATATATGATATGATGGTGTTAGTAACACCTGGCAATTTTTCATTTATTATGCTTTACTTCATATAAATAAGTAGTGTAAACATAAAAAAATTATCTCGAGATTTTAACGAAAATATACCTATTAACTTTATTATAATAAATTGCATTTGGTTTTGTTCTTAGAATTGTTTTAATACTAACAAACGGCTATTTCAACCTTAGGTCATCTTCGATTGCGTGGATCTGAATTTTTTCCTGTGAATGGTTAGGCTACCCTAGAGACGGAAAAAATAGGCAAATTTTGTGATTTTTTTCCAGCAAAACTAAACAATAGATCATAATTTTGAAAGAAAGGACGTTATTGTATGTATATTGAGAAATGCTTTAAATTTTTTTAATAAGCTCTCAGGTAGAAAATGGCGGTTTCCCAGCATTTTCCTAGTGACGCCTCTTTTTTTCAGTCCTTTGCGGCCGGATCAATATCTCCTGCATTCTTAAAATCGGAGTCATGAAATAAACAAATTTCGATTTTAAATACAAACAGCTAGAGAAGTACGTAGAATTTTTATCATATATTGATTTTTGCAAAAATGGCGTGCTTTAAAAAAAAACCTGTCGAAAATCGCTAATATATCAGCCAAAAATTGTTTATAACAATTGAACCATGAAATGTGTGTATGTTGTTTCGAGAAAAACGCGTTTAAAGTTTTAAGTAGTAAAGCAGTAGCGTTATTGCGCTCGCATTGAACAGCGGAAGGGATCGGTCTATTTTCGAAATTCAGGCTCATTTAGAGTTTTCCGGAGCATAAAACGCATATTATTTTCAAGATACTAAAGAATACATTTAGCAAAAATTACTATTTTAAAATCTCTAGGGTAGTGTAACCTCTTAAGGAGAAGTACATATTTTTTAAATGCAAAATAAACCCACTAAAATTTTTTTAGTAGCATAATCATTAGTCTTAGCCTATGAATTTAATTTAAGAAACAAAATCAATTTAATGTAATAAATAAATTGAATAGATTTTAATAAGCAAAGTAACTTTACTTTAATACACAAACTAAATAGAACCACTAAATATTATGAAACGCAAAAATACAAGAAGGAACAACAAGAGTTCTGCGAATGTCAATTTTAGAGTGACAGATCAAGCAGCGAGGTATGCGATCAGTTAACATGAATATATCAAAAATAAATAATTTATAGGCCTATTTATTTATATTGACAACGACATAATAATATTGTTTAATATGAGAAGACGAAAGTAGAGGTCGATGAAAATAAAGCACAAAACAGATACATATTTTTCTCATATTTTTATGATAGCCCCTCGTTTTATCACATTCTGTGATCAAGACACTATAACACGTGGCCGTCGGTGTTATTTCTTATTACTGGACTTATTGGGAATAGATACGGATTTATGATCGGTATGTGGGTTCGTAATTATTAACGCGTTTTCAGAACACTGTAAATATATTTAATCGGAAAGACGAAAAACGGTAAACTTGAAATAAACAATTGGTAGCGTACAAATATATGCAATGGCTTAACGGTAACTTACATGATCTTTTCACTGATTTTATACAGAATTTAAAGAACGCAATACGTGCGTACAGCTTAAATGGTTCAAAAGTAAGAGCGCGTTCTTAGGCGCTTCGTTAGTTATTACAGAGAAGGGTAGTTTTCCCCCTCTTTACAATAATATGAAAATATTGTGTTGCACCGGCCAGTTGTTGGACAGCGCGCGAAAAACCCCAAAAACTATACCGAGAAATTGCATACAACTCCTAAAAACTAACTTTCTTCATGCAGGTAACGAGTTCTTTGTGCGCCATCGACACAATGACCAGTGCAACGTTCGTTTTACAAAACTTGGTCGGATAGTAATTCTTCGAACTCGGAAATACTATCCGACTTAAAACATTATGTAAACTAACGTCATCAACGTAATACTACGCGAAAACGATTGACTACTGGCCCGACTGCTACAACACCATACAATTTTCCTATAAAGCTTGATTTGCAAGAAAGATATGTTTTTATAATCTAAAAACCTTAGGGTTTCATAAATGATATAATACTCAGAAATTGATAGCGTATTCGCTGCAAAATATATTGAAATAGACGAAGGAGTAAGCGCCACACACAATAATAACTTTTTGATGAGTTTTCTTATAGTTTTCTTATTTGAAATCGAAGAAAGAAAAGACAATATATTAACAGGTTTGAAGATTAATTTATATTTTATTTGACACAAGTGTTTTATAAACGAGACTGAATAAAACTTGTCGGTTGGAATAGCTTCGGTACTTGACCGACTTGTTTATAATAATTTTTTTTATATTGTTCTATTGTTACCCTGTGAGTTGCAAAAATTCATTAATCACAACACTCCTCCTTAATAATTTTAGAACGAAGTTTTATAAATACATTTCGACTAAGTGGCTTGGTCAGTATGTCAGCAAGCTACTCACTGCTTTGCACATGTTTAATGTTTACAGTCCTACCAATGAGTTCCTGGATAAATTTTCTGGGAATCTCTATATGTCTGTTGCCTTTCGTGGTTTTGCCCTCATGGGCGTTGTGTAACATGTGTATAGCACGAACAGAGTGGTCCGAGTCAAGAATCATGAGTTCACGTCCGATCCTCCTGATCCAGCTGACTTCATCGATGGACGAGACAGCAGCTCTGTATTCTGCTTCGGCCGTCGAAGTGGCGACGAGATTGTTCCTTCTCGTCTCAGAAGAATTCTACTCGTCGAATGTCCCGTTTCGGCGTCTCCTCCGTAGTCGGCGTCTGAATAGGCCTCCAGTGTAGTACCTCTATTGAAGAAAATCTCGGCGTTGATCGTTTCCTTGAGATACTGAAAAATTCTTCTTACCATTTTCTAATGGCTTGACATAGGTTTCTTGCATTGACGACTCAATAAATTCACGGCAAACCCAATGTCCGAACGAGAAATTGTGGAGAGATAAAGAAGACTCCCAATAGCTTCGCGATACGGTGCATCAGTAGACACGGGCTTGTCGTTTATTCGGTTCGTTTCCTCCGTAATCATGGCTCTCTCGATGGGCGTTGATGCAGGGTTGTACGAGTTACACTCGAAGCGTTGTAGAATTTTCTGTTTATATTTTGCCTGACTCACAGAAATTCCTTCCGGTTCAACTCGAATATTCATTCCGAGATATGATATTTTGTTCTGGATCTGTCGAATTTATGTAATTTCAAAATTTTTATTAATCCTTTCCAGAACTTGATAGATCTGCTGTCTGTCTTTCCCTGCAATTAGCGGCATCATTATAGTTCTTGTATTTTTGTAATAAATACAGGGATCATCATCTGTGCTATACAGTCCGATTTTCTCTAGAGAGCTTCCAATCTTTTCACTCCACTTCTTCGGGGCTTTTTTGAGTCCATACAGGCTCTTTTCCAGTTTGCTGACTCTACCTGTACCGTCCTCAAAACCTTCAGGTTGCAGCATGTACAAGTCCTCCTTCAGGTCCCCGTGCAAGAAGGCTGTGGTCACGTCAAACGAAACGAGTTTCAGTCTTTCCGAGGCTGCATGACTTAGAATTAGCCGAATGGATACGTGACGAGCTACGGGGCTGAAGGTTTCAAAATAGGCGAT
This sequence comes from Nebria brevicollis, assembly GCA_944738965.1. Classification (NCBI taxonomy): domain Eukaryota; kingdom Metazoa; phylum Arthropoda; class Insecta; order Coleoptera; family Carabidae; genus Nebria; species Nebria brevicollis. Next base: position 5,371,932 of record OX122902.1, on the reverse strand, counting down.
GCCCTCTTGCTGTTAAAAACCCTGTGCGACTAGTCTTCCTTTCAATTTTCCGTTCGTTTTTTTTTTTACGCAGAATCCATTTGAATATAAATGGTCTTACTTCTTTTGGGCATTCCATTAATGTCCATGTTTTCATCTTCTGCAGAGCCTCAAATTCTTGTTTCATTGCTGGGAGCCAATTTCCATCTCTTAGGGCCTCTGATATCGAAATATCTTCTACCTCGCCAATCATGGCCACAATGACGCTGCTTCCATCACAGATATAGCCCATCACGTAGTCTTTAAATCTCGACGGCGGATGTAAATATCGACGACTGCGTAATCCTGATAATCTCTGCTGTTTTTCTTCGTTTCTGTATTTTCCATTTCCCGTTATCGGACCTTAGACTTTTAACTTTTCTTCCGAATTGATTTTCGACAAGTTTGATGAATTGTTCCAACTTTCTAGGATCTTCGTCTTTCGTTTTCAGAAAGTATACGGTGTGATAAGTTGTCCTTAAAAAGGAGAAAATACTTCGCTCCTCCAAGTGACGACTTGTTCATCACGCCTAGATCAACTTGTATCAGATTAAATGACTGGCTAGCAACTTTTTCGTTGATTGGATGGGACACTCGATGCTGCTTACCAAAAATACATCTTCCGCATACTCGTTTATCCCAGTTGTCCATGTACGTAATTTTGTTTCTGTCAAGAATGTCCCTGACGTGTCGAATATTCTGGTGCGCTTGTCTTTCGTGCCAGCTTTTGATTGAAGTGACAGCAAGACACTGTTCTAATCCCTCTCGTCGTAGCTCCATCCTGTACAAACATCCGTCATGTACCGCCATTGCTACAATTTCTTTAATATCTGACGTCTTAAAGATCGATCTGTCACGATCTCCAGTTTGTACATAGCCTTTATCCAGAATTTGTCCCAACGAAAATAAATTGAAGCTCGACTTGGGTACATACAAAACGTCCTTTAGTACTACCTTGTACCAGTCTCTGCCGTTGAAAGCTTCCAATTCAACGTTTCCAATGCCTGTTCCCTTCCATCTCGTTGCATCACCGATGAGTACAACAGACGGCTCTCCAAATTGACAATGTCAGTGAACCAGTTCTTGTGTGATGCCATGTGTTGTGTTGCGGCACAGTCCTGGTACCAACAGTTTCGGGAATTCTTCCTGGACTCGATGTCGTTCAGTTTCGCGGTTGACACCCACGGTTACTAGTGCTCTTCGGTTTGACTATCTTGAATCGCTTCTGTCTGTTACATACAATCCTTGGCGAAGTGACACTTCTGTCCACATGTGTTGCAGGTGTAGTTTTTGCAATATGTGATATACTTGGCACATGATTTATTGCGACAGTTCCTGTTGTTTATTACAATAATAGGAAAATACAATAAAGATAATTGCGGAACTCGCTTGACACTATTATAAAAAACAAAAGTCTACAAACTAACTAACACAACAATAGAGAGACATGGCGATCTGAGATCACCCAATTGCATTTCTCAACAATCTCCTTCAATTGAGTGATTCTCAGTTTGGGTTAAACATGTAACGCTATTTAAACTAAATTCCGTTGGCTTGCAGAAGTCCCATCCTAGACCGTAATTTATCAAACTGCGTAGATGTTAATGCCTTGGTCAGCATGTCAGCTACCTGCTCTTCTGAGCGAACATATTGAACATCAAGTTTCTCTTCATTGTAGAGTTGGCGAATAAAGTTATACTTGATATCAATGTGTTTCAACCGACGATGATCCCATTTCCGCACCCCATTTATGCACGGCTAAAACACCGAAGTCTGCAAGTAAATTCTTCATCCACACAACTTCAGTGGCTGCTGTAGCAAGGGTAACATATTTTGCTTCAGTCGATGAGAGTGTGACACATGACTGCCTTCTTGTAGCCCAGCAGACCGTGTTACCGAACAACTGAAGAAGATATTCTGAGGTCGATTTTCTGTCTTGTTCGCTTCCTCAGTCTGAGTCACCGTAACAATCTAAAGGTTCTGAACAACATTTATCATAACATAACACAGGCCAAAATCCAAAGTACCTCTCAAATAACGTAGAATTCGTTTCAAGCCTTTCTAGTGATCTTCTGTAGGACTGTTCTGATACTTCTGATGTCGGGTCTCGTCGCTTTCATAGCATACATTAAGCAGCTAATCAGCACCCTATATGGCTTGGAATGATCGAGATCTGGCGAAGTAATGTGCGAAGAGGAGAATTTGGTTTCCACCGGTGTCTTCTTAGGCTTACAGTTCTCCATGTTGAATCTCTTCAAAACGTTTCTGAGATAGATAGGTTGATTCAGATAAAGTTATGCACTCCTTCTCCCGATATCTATTGCCAAGAAGGATTTGGGTTCCCCCATGTCCTTCATCCGAAACTCTGACATTAATTGAATATTGATCTCCTTTATTTTCCCTCGATTGTCCCCAGCGATGAGAGTATTATCCACGAAGAACGTTCTCGTCTACCAAATGTTCCGTGGCTCCCGAATCCAAATACCAAGGTATTTCAACACCTGTCAAGTTAAATCCTCCGTCGTGCGCCATAAAGCCATAGCCAATATCTCTATCACTGTCACTATCTTGATCCTGGACTTTTCTGGAGTTTTCACTCGACTTTAAGTTGGGCAGTTTCATTCTACATTGTGCTTGTACATGTCCCAGTTTTCCACATCTGTAACAAATGAAACGAGAACGCGTTCTATCATATTTGTTCAACGATTTTTGCATTGATGATTGATGGTGTTCATGCTGCGACGAGAATGCAGAAGATGACGGCGTCTCAATCCACGTCTTCTTGATGTTAGTTTTCCGCTTGGATTCCTCGTCCAATAATCTGCTCTTGACAAAGCTCAATTTTAATTGATCCATAGATAGTGTTTCCAGTGTCTACCACTTCATATTCTTGAGGCATTGTCAATAATAGATGGCATACAACATCGGTCTCTTCCAAATTAGCACCCGACGCACGCAGGTCTCGGATTGATTTATCGAATGTGAGAAAATGATTAGCTAATCAGCCTAATTCTCGTGTCCCTTGTTTGCGAAACAATATTGTATTGATTACAAGTGACTTTATAATGTGCTTAAAGGTATTGTTTTTATTTGGTATTTTCGTGACCACCTTATAAAACCCAATTTATAATAACTTATATCAAACGATATCTTATCGTTTACAATAATGAAGGTAGCGTGCATTGCTACCAACAAAATTTATTAAGGTGGTATATGGTTTATTGTGAAGTTAACCGCGTTAAACATAACCACATAGTTGCTCATATATATGATATAAATAAACGTTAAACATATTAATTTAATTAAAATTAATGTAGGGAAAATTTCTTGATGGCTTAATTTTAATATGGGATTAATAATTACAAGTTCCAGAACCCTTTCTTCGCCATCCAAATTAGTGCGATTATTTTTATTTCTTATAATGATAGATATGAATTATTTGTAAACATCTTGTTCAAAATTAAATTAGCCACAACATTTCCGTGAATTCCAATTTATTAACATTAGTGCGTATTGTTGTAACGCTTGGTATCGGCCTATTTGCAAATATTATGGCGAATATATCTAGAACTTTGTGTAAACAATTTTTATAATATTAAAAGTTTTTATAATAAGTCTTTCTTAGTTAGAAAAAATTGAATTAATTTTAATAAGGGAGTCACAGAATAAATCAATGGCATGTTTCAAACGGCACAAATTCATTTGTCTTTTGTTTTAATATTATAGTACTATTTGTTGATATGTTTTGGTTTATCACGCACTTCATACCTTGTCTTTGTATTTGGCGCGTGTATGTTCCAAAGCGCACCGCATGGGTGCCGTTGTATTTGTATTGGTAATCTGTCATGTCTGTAATGTAATGAAACAAAATAAAGTTCACACAAAAAGGCAAACCAAAGAGTTTTCTCTTGTTCAAAACCCGATATATCCAAGACTATTTAATTGTAATTTTGAACATTTTCAAATCTAATTTCTGCAATTATTAAAGCATGCAAAATTAATTTTGTTTATTGATCTGAGTGCAGAATATTAAGCTCTACAAATTTTATTTGAGTCATTTTTTCGCAATGAAAAACTATTTTTACATGTTGAATCCTTATGCCGTTGTCACACTATCGTTCATATGACTGATGGTGAATGATAAATAAGAAGACAATTTGACGGTGAATGATGAAATGAATGATTTGTATGTCACACTGTTTGATGAGAAAACTGATGAAACTGATTTCCTCTTCATACTTTTTTTGTTTGTTTGAAGTTTAAAATAAATGAGAAATGAGTAGTACTGTAGCAAATATTATTATTACTACAATTTTAATAAATCGAAACAAAGAAAGGGAAAATCATAGGCAACGTAAACGTAGATCCATTTGGGTTATAGCGTGGATTAATAGAAGATTTGAAGGGACCGGGAGATTAGGTCTTTCGTTGGTTCATAATGAACTTAGACTTGAAGATCCGTATGCTTTTAGAAACAATAATTTTGAAGAATTCGCGATATAACTGATTTATTAATGTCATAAATTTCACAGATTTGTTTTTAGCAAAGTTCCGGTTTAGTGTAAATACACAATATATTTTGCGTGACATGGTTCCTAAATTATAAACAATAAAGACTGAACAATTAACATTCTTAAAAATACAAAACACAGACATTTATGGCATGCTGTCAGTTAATTGCTTAAAATTTGTCACCGCGATTTTGCTCTCTTTAGTCGCCATATCATAATAATTAAATATGTAGAAAAAACACGTATAAATACAAATGTCTAAACCAACTTCAAATTTGAATTACTTTATTTTCACACAATAACTATGAAGTTAGCCGTGATTGACGGTGATTGACCAAAAGATTACGGCCCGCAAAAATTTCATCGGTCACGGAACACTTCTTCGTATGCCGATGTCACACTATCGATCATATGACTGATGGTGAATGATAAATAAAAAGAAGTGTTCCGTGACCGATGAAATTTTTACCCAATGAATAGGTCTCGTTTATACAAATACATAAAGTGTGTAACACAAAAATTATTAAATAGTTTAGATTAGATTGTTTAATTTTGCAAATCAGCTGTAGTGTTTACAAGTAAAAATTATATTTTATATTTTCAATTTTATTTTTTATTCCGTTGTGTCTTGTGTTCTGGTGTGTGGATTATGTGCACTTGTTTTCTGGTTTTATTTCTAATAATTGAAAATTATATAACGGTATTTAAATACTGATTAATCCATATGAATTATATGATACGGTAAGTTTATATTTGTATTAATGTAAGTTAGAATGTAATTAATTTACAAATATTTAAATTAATAAGCATAAACTGCTATACCCCCTGAAAGATGAATACATTTACGGAGCACCGAAAAGGACAGGACGAAACTTCAGTTTGGAATCATTTTTTGATTGAAAAAAACGGACAGGTTGCTAAATGTAAAATGTGCGCGAAAGAAATAAAGTGTACACGAGGATCCACAAGTGGCCTTCCTACTCACTTAAAAACGATACATGGACTAAATCTTAAAAAGAAATGTAAATCCCCCATGATGTCGAATCAAGTGTATCTAAACAGCCTAAATTGTTAATAACAAATTAGTTTAAAAATAATAAAAACGAAAAACTTTCAGAAGTGCTTGCCCGAATGACAGCTCGCGATGGTTTGTCTTTTAATATTTTTATAAAATCGTATGACATAAGAGAAGGCTTAAAGGCAAGAGGATTCAAAGACATACCAAAATCTGCAGTCACTATTAGAAATATGGTACTTGAATATAGTAAAATTATTAAACAGTTTACAGTGCATGAAATTTCTAGACTGAAATCTGAAGGTAAACGTTTCAGTATCACATTTGACGAATGGACATCTATTCGTAATCGGCGCTACATAAACATTAATGTACATTCTGTTGGAGGAACAATGTGGAATATCGGATTAGTGCGCGCTAACGGATCCGTTCCAGCAGAAAAATGCTTATCCCTTGTAGAAGAAAAATTGAAAGATTTTAATTTAGATATTTCTAAAGACATAGTTGGAGTAACTATTGACGGTGCGTCGGTTATGGTAAAATTAGGAAAAATTATAGAGGCTGAACATCAACAATGTATGGCACATTGCATAAATTTAGCAATTACTGATGTTTTGTATAAGTCTACTTTGAACCCGAGTGTGGATATTGGTGTGGAGCAAAATTATAATGATGACGATGTTAATGATGTTGACGATGACGATGATAACAATGACGACGATATCGACGAAGAAGATGGTAATGGAATTATTATAGAGTTAGATGCTAGTATTACTACAAGTAATATAAATATTAGACATACTGGTATGTTTCAAAAATTCGGAAAGTAATGAAAACATTTAAAAATTCACCTTCTAGAAATGATAAATATTTACAAAAGTACGTGAGAGAACAATTAGGTAAAGAAATAGCGCTAAAATTAGATTGTCAAACAAGATGGAACAGTATGTTATTTTTGTTAGAAAAATTTGAAGAAATTAAATTTTGTATTCAAAAAGCGCTTATTGACACTAGTTCTGATATTCATTTTTCTGACGAAGAATTTAATTTATTATCTTCATTTATTGCTGCTCTTACTCCTGTAAAATTAACAGTAGATGCATTATGCCGAAAAGATGCAAATCTTTTGACGGCTGACGCTTCTTTAACATTTATGTTAGATATTCTTTCCCAGCAAAAATCTGCAATTGCATTAGAATTATTGGAAGCATTAAAATCTCGAATTTTACTGCGACGAACTGAATTTTCACAAATACTTCAGTATCTGCAAAAAAGCTCACAAGATGTCGGAGAAGTATTTAAACGCATATCCAAATTTACAATCATTAAAAAAATTGTAAGCTTAACTAAACGGCTCACACATGAAAATCTAGAAGATACAGAAGATATGGAAGCTGTGCAAGAAACATCCCTTCCAATATCTTCCCAAATTAGTAATGAAACAGTATTAGAATCTGACAAGGTAAAACGTAAACGCATTAAAGAAAACACTACAGGCAGCAATAGACGAAACACTAAATACTTCACTCGTGCCTGCGTTTAAAAAAATTCCAGGTCTGGAACAAAAAATAAAAGATGAAATTACTTTTTTTGAAAAAACAGGAACAATCGGAACGTATTTACAAAATGTGTATGATTTCTTAATGGCAATAGTGCCGACAAGTGTAGAATCAGAAGGAGCTTTTTCGGCGGCTGGTTATATTTGTACGAAAATTCGGTCCTCACTTGATGATGAAACGATTGATTCCTTATGTTTTTTAAGAGCATACTTTAATAAACAAAACGCAAGTTATTAATATTATTTCATAAATACTTTCAATTTAATTATATATTTTGCTTCTTTAATTATATAATGCCATACGAGCCTATTATATGTAAAATGTAACATAGAATTTAATACGTACTTTTTTTTACTTGCACGTTTTTTTGTATCTATCCACTCCTACTCTCTATGTAATAAAATAAATAATATCTACTCATTTCAGAACAATATTTATTGGATTTCATATATTATTTGTTAAAAAGTCAATATAAACAACTGATGTAAGTAAAAAAATAACTAGTAAATTTTTTATTAATAATACAGGTTTTAATACCGGTATCCCGATATTTCAAATTTCAAATATCAAATACCGGTATTCAGATTTTAGTTCGGTATTGTAAGCCCTAATTACATAGTATGTTTTTATTATTATTACTCTCTACACAAAGTTTAATCATCGGAACTGGTTCTTCAATGTGCTCTTTGCACCAAGGTAGGTTATACGTGTATGGTTGTAGCCTATGCCATAGGGCATTGTGCACTTTGAACTTGAAATTCGTAAAAATTTTAAAGAAACGATATTGTTTCTAAGCGTACCGAAGGGCACTGACCAATAATTTTTATACATTTAATTGCTATGGTTGATAAAGACTAATTGTTATTAATTTGGAAGACAGACAATTGTTGCTAATAATAATATTAGACTTTGAAGTTGAAACTCGTGAAAATTTTAAAGAAAAGATTTTTTTCTAAGGGTTCCGAAGGGCACCGACCAATAATTTATATATATTTAATTGCTATAGTTGATAATGACTAATTGATGTTAATTTGGAAGACAGACAATTGTTGCTAATAATAATATTGCACTTTGAACATGAAATTCGTGAAAATTTTAAAGAAATGATTTTTTTTTCTAAGGGTTCCGAAGAGCACCGAACAATAATTTTTATATAATCAATTGCTATGGTTGATAATGACTAACTGCTATTAATTTGGAAGACAGATAATTGTTGCTAATAATAATATTGCACTTTGAACTTCTTGTTTTATATTGGGATATTTCCGTACCGTGTCTAGCGCTAAACCTGCACACATATTAACATCGCGTGATATCCATTGAATAATGGTTGAGCACGCTGGACTATCAAATATATTTGTATCCTTTGTATATGTACTTTGAGAATTCGACTAAGAGCATCCGCGTTTACATTTGATTTGCCCGCTTTATGCACTACTTTATAGTTATACTCTTCGAGATTAATACGCCATCTCATTAAACGGGATCCGGGCTCTTTTAAATTAAAAATCCATGTGAGCGGTTTGTGATCGGTTACAATCACAAATTGACGACCGTATAGATAGGGGCGGAAGTGGTTAACTGCCCACACGATTGCTAGGAGTTCTTTTTCTGTCGTTGAGTAATTTAATTCCGCGTTATTGAGAGTGCGACTAGCGTAGGAGATAGGAGGATCTGCACCTATTTTTCCTAGCGATAGAATAGCTCCAATAGCTTTGTTTGACGCATCAGTTGTTAGTATGAAATCTTTAGTGAAGTCTTGATAGATTAACAGTGGGGCGGTTGTGAGTTTTTATTTAAGAGTATCGAAAGATTCTTGGTGCAATGCATTCCATTCACTCCAATTATTCTTTTTTAACAGATCAGATTCTATGAGGTGCTAAAATCAAAAACATTGTATTTTAGAAGAGTCAGGTTTCACACCTTCCTCCGTTATCACGTGACCTAGGTAATTGACCTCCTTGCGCAGAAACTCACACTTATCTAACTGAAGTTTAAGGTTGTGTTTCCGTAGGCACTGAAATACGTCTTTCAATTTTTCGTTATGTTCTTTTAACGTAGCACCGTAAACTACAATGTCGTCTAGGTAGACGAAACATTTTGAACCCTGCAACCCGGTTAACACAGTGTTCATTGGGCGCGCCTTTTAACCCGAAAGGCATCCGAACGAATTCATAATGGCCTGTGGATGTTGAGAATGCTGTTTTGTAAGAAACCGCTGATCTCATTTTTACTTGATGGTACCCCGATGCCAGATCTAGCGTACTGAAGTATTTTGAGTTACCGAGCTGATCAAGGATTTCCGTCATGTTGGGAAGACAGTACCGGTTGTAACTTCGTTTAATCGGCGGAAATCTACAACTATTCTAAATTTTCGTTGACCCGATGCATCTAATTTTTTCGGAACTACTAACAGTGGGGCGTTATAAGGGGATTGACTCTTTACAATAATTCCGTCTTGTTCCATTTTATTAACTTGATTTTGGATTTCTTGTTTTTGCGATTCCGGGAGGCGATAAGGACGAATATTAATAGGTGGTGAGTTTTCGGGGATTTTGATTTCATGTTCCACTAAATTAGTGCAAGTTAATGGTTCATCCGGATAATGAAATGACTCAGAATATTCTTTGCAAAGTGTTAAAAGGGATTCAAGTTCTTCATCATTTAGATGATTAGTTCGTATAGTTTTATTAATAAAAGTCACGCGATCCGTTTGGAATTGATTTATAAGATAGGAATGGTTAACTTTTATTTCATTACTTTGTTGAGTTTCATTGTTATAGTCAGATACGAATAATTCGTAATCGATAGTTTTAAGATCATCTTTGCTTAGAATGATTGGATCCTCAGTAGGATTTAGAAACGAGAGTGAATCTAGCAGTTCGAACTAGCAGCCGATTCGATAAAGCGGCTAACCAAGGCCAACTAGATACATAAACTAATTATGACTAAATACGCATGTTCATTTCATTATTGATAATAAATACTAACTATTATATAAACTATTGATTTTCTATACTTTATAGACCCAATATATATATATAAATTATTGGCAGGAGCACATTTTTTTAAAATTCTCACGAATTACAAGTTCATAGTGTAATATTATTATTAGCAACAATTGTCTGTCTGCCAAATTAAAATATCTGCAGTGTCATGCACCGAACTTTCTTATCCGCATATGGGTTAAACCATCTCGTAGTTACATTATTTTTCTAATTTATAATATTCGTTCTAACATTTGGTTCGCTTTTACAGTAGATATATTTCTTAGAAACAATATAAAATGTCAAACTTCAATTTATTTAAGTCTAATTTGTTAAACAATTGACAGGCGCAGATGATACGATTTATGTAAAAATATATATAATAAGCAGAAATTTAATTTGAAGCCATTACTCTTTTTGGAAAAATAATTCAAACAAAAGTTGTGCTAAATATAAATACCTTTAATTTTAGTCAGATACGAATAATTCGTAATCGATAGTTTTAAGATCATCTTTGCCTCAGTAGGATTTAGAATGAGAAATTTAATTTCACCATTTTGAGATTGCGTTAGGGAATTACTAATAATTGATTTCTTAACAATTTGTTGATTAGTTAAATAATAACAATTTGATTTCTCTACGTTTAGAGTTACGATCGTTTCAGCACGAGGTGCCAATACTACAGGGTCGGACTCAGGACCGGACATAGTGTTTATTTTGCAAGATTGATTTATTATTTGATTGGGTGAAGGATTTTCTTCAAGAGTATCTACGGCTATATTTATGATCGCTTTCTTGCGATTGAGATTAGGTTTACCTATGATACCATCTTTTGATATTGGAAAGTTTGCGGGAACTAGTTCATGATCAGATTCGAGGTATAGTTTAATCGTACCGGGAGTTGATATTGGTTCGGGGTTTATCCCGGACAATTTCATTATTTTCGTCGCGTTAAACATTAAATCATCATTAATATTTGTTACTTTTATGATATTGACATCTGACCCGGTATCAACCAAAAAATTAAAATATTTAACAGTAGAGTTTTGGCTGGCAATTGTCACATGGTTATCGGTTATAACGCGTAACTTATGAGAATTCTCGTTTATAATTTTTACATTTCTGATTGGCGTATTACCATTAGAAGAGTTTCCTGTGTTATTATAATCAGGAGGAGGCTCGTTTTTATTAAAGTGCGGATTTCTTTCATTTACTCTTTTGCGTTTATAGCATTGCTCAATAGAATGTCCCTTTTTATTTGGTTATAGGAATAATTATTATGGGGTAGTGGCAAACCATATTTACTAGTATTAGGTTGTGGACGATAATTTTGATTTGGCCTTTTATACGTAAAATTGTTTTGTGGTTTAGAATTCGGAAATTGCGAGTATGATCTATCGGACTGTAAAATGCATTCTTCTTCTAAAGCTCTAGATGAACATTCTTCGAAACTAGTATAATTTCGAGATTTTTTGTAAAATTTTAAAGGGTATTTGAAACGTTCTACATATTGTGTTAATGTTTGTTCTTTAAGAATTTCCATTGTAGTTTGACATTGCACTGGAGTTTTATTTTTGCATAATAAATCTAACATTAAATGATATAAATTCTCCATTCGTGAAGTATAATTTGTTACTGATTCGGTTGGGCATTGGATGCATTTATTAAATTCCACTTGAATATCTGTGAGAATTCTTTGCATTTTAATACCATCTTTTAAAATAGTTTTTAATTCGTTCCAAGAATTGATTGTAGGAAATTTTATAAGATTGAAGACTTTGCCTTTTAACTTTGTTAGGATCCCACTTGTGACAATGGGGATCAATTCCACAGAAATATGTTCAAGCACAAAATTACACGCTTGTTCAAACATAGCTAAATCATCATTAGCATTACCATCAAATGTGGGAATTAATTTGAGAGCAGTTTCTAAACTAATTTCTTGATTTGCCATTCTTTCGATTGAATTTCGAGGTGGATAATAATTAAATGAAATATGTGAGTCTATAACAGTCCCGTGTTCACTTCCGTAGGAAATAAATATTTGATTAATATCGTTCAATGATCTAGTGAAACGAGCCTGCATCGGATTTTATAGATTTTAATTAAGATTGATTATTGAGATTCTTACTTACAAAGAATTTGAATATTCGACGTTAAACAATAAAATATTTTCACTTACAACACTGCACAAATCATTCGCATGTTTCACTTTCACAACGTTGATCGGCTAGTCCGGCTCTGCACGGCTGGTTTGAATCTTCGTAGACGATGCCTGGGGTCTGACTCTGGGCTGTGGATATGTAAACAGGAACTTACAGGATCTTGTCCCTTGCACTGCTATCTTCCTTCTTTTCAGAGTGGATCAGGACTCGCAGGTCGACGCGTTTGAAGAACTATACCGTTTTCACATTATTGCACCGTGTGCACAACAAAAGTTCGTTTTATTTCGATAAAGTCCTTAGAAGTCACCGATCGTAAATTAACACGAATCGTTTGAAAAATCGCAGTTCGCTGCCACCAATTTTATGTTGTGCCCCTGTAATAGGTTGCCTGATGGTTTCGTTTCAGGAACGGTGGTGAAAAGAAAACACTTTATTTGGTGAAATTAAATTGGTTGTTTATTAAATGAAAATGTATGTTATTGCTACAACGTTTTGATAGGGTCTAACTTAAAAATTAAATCTTAGCTAGAAGAAAGACACTGTACTCTTGTGTGATACAGGATGTTAGATGGTTCCCGTTGACAGCGGTGTCAAATAAAAGAATTATGTTACCGTATGGGAACAAAAGTAGACACGTATAACATCGCTGACGTAGCACCATTCATCGTTTTTTATGAGTACTCTTCCATCTGTATTTTCCACGTGTCATAGTTGTTCCGCGTTAACATTTCGATCCTGGTAGAATTCACTATGTTAGTAGATGCCATTCTTTCTGTTATCTGGTGCTTCTCTTGTCTGAGTTCGTGCTTTAATCTGCACTGTTTGCAACACTGAGATGCGGACGTTTATGATGAAGTGATTAATGCAGTTTCCGTGAAAATGTTGTTTTTGAAGTTAAGAGCAAATACGGATTCGATTTATAGATTACGTTATGCCACGTTTGAGACTCGCGAGCCTGGGCCCATAACCTGTTTGAACTTGAGATGAAAATAACTATCAGATAAAATCGAAGGTTTTATTTGTAACAGCATATTTGCAAAAATTACACTTTGTTTGTACATGTATAAAATATAAACAATTTTATATCAAATAAATGTGAATGTAGCATTTTGTTACGAATTTCAGTTCGCATTTTGGTGTGGTATCACCAAACTTAGTTGACAGCGGAGCGCGGGAAATTGAAGTATCCAACACGAAGGGCACTCACCAATAATTTTTATATATTTAATTGCTATGATTGATAACGACTAACTGATATTAATTTGGAAGACAGACAATTGTTTCTAATAATAATATTAGACTTTGAACTTGAAATTCGTGAAAATTTAATTGCTAATTGTTATTAATTTGGAAGACAGAAAATTGTTGCTAATAATATTGCACTTTGAACTTGAAATTCGTGAAAATTTTAAAGAAACTATTTTTTTCTAAGGGTGTCAAAGGGCACTGACCAATCATTTTTGTATATTTAATTGCTATGATTTATATCGACCAATTGTTATTAATTTGGAAGACAGACAATTGTTGCTGATATTAAAATTGCACTTTGAACTTGAAATTCGGGAAAATTTTAAAGAAATGATGTCTTTTCTAAGGGTTACCGAAGGGCACTGACCAATAATTTTTACTTTCTTATACGCAGTATAAGTATTGTAATCATGAAAAATTTCGATCTCGAGATTTCAACGGAAATATACGTTTTGACCTTCTTTGAATCCATTCCGACTATTTTTGGAATGACGTCTGTCTGTGTGTGTGTGTGTGTGTATGTTCTCTACAGCCTAAACGGTTGAAGCTAAAATTATGAAACTTTAAACTTAAGATTTGCATATGCCTAGAGTGTGCACCTCTTATTTTTGAAAAAAATATTCAAACCGGAAGTGCCTGTTTACTCTAGTAATTTTTGGCAGTTTCTGCAATTACTCAAAAATGGTTACAGTTACAGAAAAATTTTATGAACAAAAATTAAAAGTATTCATATTTAGCACAACTTTTGTTTGAATTTTTTTTCCAAAAAGAGTACTGGTTTCAAAATAAATTTCTGCCTATTATATATATTTTTACATAAATCGTATCATCTGCGCCTGTCAATTGTTTAACAAAATAGACGTTAATAATTTGAAGTTTGACATTTCATATATATTCTAAGAAATATATTTAGTGTAAAAGCGATCTAAAGGTTAGATTAAATATTATAAAATAGAAAAATAATGAAACTACGAAGTGGATTAACCCATATGCGTATAAGAAAGTTCAGTGCATGACACTGCGGATGTTTTCTAAGGGTTCCGAAGGGCACCGACCAATAATTTATATATATTTAATTGCTATGGAGTATAATTATTAATTGTTATTAATTTGGAAGACAGACAATTGTTGATAATAATAATATTGCACTTTGAACTTGAAATTCGTGAAAATTTTAAAGAAATGATTTTTTTTAAGGGTTTCGAAGGGCACTGACCAATAATTTTTATATATTTAATTGCTATGATTGGTAACGACTAATTGTTTTTTACTTTCTTTTACTGTAATCATGAAAAATTTCGATCTCGAGATTTTAAGGGAAATATACGTTTTGACCTTCCCTGAATCGATTCCAACTATTTTTGGAATGACGTCCGTCTGTGTGTGTGTGTGTGTGTGTGTGTGTGTGTGTGTGTGTGTGTGTGTGTGTGTGTGGCTGTGTGTGTGTGTATGTTCTCTACAGCCTAAACGGTTCAAGCTAAAATTATGAAACTTTAAACTTAAGATTTGCATATGCCTGAGGTGTGCAGCTCCTATTTTTGAAAAAAATATTCAAAGCGAAAGTGCCTGTTTACTCTAGTCAATTTTGGCATTTTCTGCAATTACTCAAAAATGGTTACAGTTACAGAAAATTTTCATGAACAAAAATTAAATATGATAACGAATAGATGTCCATTTGTCAAATGTGATACTGAAACGTTTACCTTCAGATTTCAGTCTAGAAATTTCATGCACTGTAAACTGTTTAATAATTTTACTATATTCAAGTACCATATTTCTAATAGTGACTGCAGATTTTGGTATGTCAATAGTTACTCCAACTATGTCTTTAGAAATATCTAAATTAAAATCTTTCAATTTTTCTTCTACAAGGGATAAGCATTTTTCTGCTGGAACGGATCCGTTAGCGCGCACTAATCCGATATTCCACATTGTTCCTCCAACAGAATGTACATTAATGTTTATGTAGCGCCGATTACGAATAGATGTCCATTCGTCAAATGTGATACTGAAACGTTTACCTTCAGATTTCAGTCTAGAAATTTCATGCACTGTAAACTGTTTAATAATTTTACTATATTCAAGTACCATATTTCTAATAGTGACTGCAGATTTTGGTATGTCAATAGTTACTCCAACTATGTCTTTAGAAATATCTAAATTAAAATCTTTCAATTTTTCTTCTACAAGGGATAAGCATTTTTCTGCTGGAACGGATCCGTTAGCGCGCACTAATCCGATATTCCACATTGTTCCTCCAACAGAATGTACATTAATGTTTATGTAGCGCCGATTACGAATAGATGTCCATTCGTTAAATGTGATACTGAAACGTTTACCTTCAGATTTCAGTCTAGAAATTTCATGCACTGTAAACTGTTTAATAATTTTACTATATTCAAGTACCATATTTCTAATAGTGACTGCAGATTTTGGTATGTCTTTGAATCCTCTTGCCTTTAAGCCTTCTCTTATGTCATACGATTTTATAAAAATATTAAAAGACAAACCATCGCGAGCTGTCATTCGGGCAAGCACTTCTGAAAGTTTTTCGTTTTTATTATTTTTAAACTAATTTGTTATTAACAATTTAGGCTGTTTAGATACACTTGATTCGACATCATGGGGGATTTACATTTCTTTTTAAGATTTAGTCCATGTATCGTTTTTAAGTGAGTAGGAAGGCCACTTGTGGATCCTCGTGTACACTTTATTTCTTTCGCGCACATTTTACATTTAGCAACCTGTCCGTTTTTTTCAATCAAAAAATGATTCCAAACTGAAGTTTCGTCCTGTCCTTTTCGGTGCTCCGTAAATGTATTCATCTTTCAGGGGGTATAGCAGTTTATGCTTATTAATTTAAATATTTGTAAATTAATTACATTCTAACTTACATTAATACAAATATAAACTTACCGTATCATATAATTCATATGGATTAATCAGTATTTAAATACCGTTATATAATTTTCAATTATTAGAAATAAAACCAGAAAACAAGTGCACATAATCCACACACCAGAACACAAGACACAACGGAATAAAAAATAAAATTGAAAATATAAAATATAATTTTTACTTGTAAACACTACAGCTGATTTGCAAAATTAAACAATCTAATCTAAACTATTTAATAATTTTTGTGTTACACACTTTATGTATTTGTATAAACGAGACCTATTCATTGGGTAAAAATTTCATCGGTCACGGAACACTTCTTTTTATTTATCATTCACCATCAGTCATATGATCGATAGTGTGACATCGGCATACGAAGAAGTGTTCCGTGACCGATGAAATTTTTGCGGGCCGTAATCTTTTGGTCAATCACCGTCAATCACGGCTAACTTCATAGTTATTGTGTGAAAATAAAGTAATTCAAATTTGAAGTTGGTTTAGACATTTGTATTTATACGTGTTTTTTCTACATATTTAATTATTATGATATGGCGACTAAAGAGAGCAAAATCGCGGTGACAAATTTTAAGCAATTAACTGACAGCATGCCATAAATGTCTGTGTTTTGTATTTTTAAGAATGTTAATTGTTCAGTCTTTATTGTTTATAATTTAGGAACCATGTCACGCAAAATATATTGTGTATTTACACTAAACCGGAACTTTGCTAAAAACAAATCTGTGAAATTTATGACATTAATAAATCAGTTATATCGCGAATTCTTCAAAATTATTGTTTCTAAAAGCATACGGATCTTCAAGTCTAAGTTCATTATGAACCAACGAAAGACCTAATCTCCCGGTCCCTTCAAATCTTCTATTAATCCACGCTATAACCCAAATGGATCTACGTTTACGTTGCCTATGATTTTCCCTTTCTTTGTTTCGATTTATTAAAATTGTAGTAATAATAATATTTGCTACAGTACTACTCATTTCTCATTTATTTTAAACTTCAAACAAACAAAAAAAGTATGAAGAGGAAATCAGTTTCATCAGTTTTCTCATCAAACAGTGTGACATACAAATCATTCATTTCATCATTCACCGTCAAATTGTCTTCTTATTTATCATTCACCATCAGTCATATGAACGATAGTGTGACAACGGCATAAGGATTCAACATGTAAAAATAGTTTTTCATTGCGAAAAAATGACTCAAATAAAATTTGTAGAGCTTAATATTCTGCACTCAGATCAATAAACAAAATTAATTTTGCATGCTTTAATAATTGCAGAAATTAGATTTGAAAATGTTCAAAATTACAATTAAATAGTCTTGGATATATCGGGTTTTGAACAAGAGAAAACTCTTTGGTTTGCCTTTTTGTGTGAACTTTATTTTGTTTCATTACATTACAGACATGACAGATTACCAATACAAATACAACGGCACCCATGCGGTGCGCTTTGGAACATACACGCGCCAAATACAAAGACAAGGTATGAAGTGCGTGATAAACCAAAACATATCAACAAATAGTACTATAATATTAAAACAAAAGACAAATGAATTTGTGCCGTTTGAAACATGCCATTGATTTATTCTGTGACTCCCTTATTAAAATTAATTCAATTTTTTCTAACTAAGAAAGACTTATTATAAAAACTTTTAATATTATAAAAATTGTTTACACAAAGTTCTAGATATATTCGCCATAATATTTGCAAATAGGCCGATACCAAGCGTTACAACAATACGCACTAATGTTAATAAATTGGAATTCACGGAAATGTTGTGGCTAATTTAATTTTGAACAAGATGTTTACAAATAATTCATATCTATCATTATAAGAAATAAAAATAATCGCACTAATTTGGATGGCGAAGAAAGGGTTCTGGAACTTGTAATTATTAATCCCATATTAAAATTAAGCCATCAAGAAATTTTCCCTACATTAATTTTAATTAAATTAATATGTTTAACGTTTATTTATATCATATATATGAGCAACTATGTGGTTATGTTTAACGCGGTTAACTTCACAATAAACCATATACCACCTTAATAAATTTTGTTGGTAGCAATGCACGCTACCTTCATTATTGTAAACGATAAGATATCGTTTGATATAAGTTATTATAAATTGGGTTTTATAAGGTGGTCACGAAAATACCAAATAAAAACAATACCTTTAAGCACATTATAAAGTCACTTGTAATCAATACAATATTGTTTCGCAAACAAGGGACACGAGAATTAGGCTGATTAGCTAATCATTTTCTCACATTCGATAAATCAATCCGAGACCTGCGTGCGTCGGGTGCTAATTTGGAAGAGACCGATGTTGTATGCCATCTATTATTGACAATGCCTCAAGAATATGAAGTGGTAGACACTGGAAACACTATCTATGGATCAATTAAAATTGAGCTTTGTCAAGAGCAGATTATTGGACGAGGAATCCAAGCGGAAAACTAACATCAAGAAGACGTGGATTGAGACGCCGTCATCTTCTGCATTCTCGTCGCAGCATGAACACCATCAATCATCAATGCAAAAATCGTTGAACAAATATGATAGAACGCGTTCTCGTTTCATTTGTTACAGATGTGGAAAACTGGGACATGTACAAGCACAATGTAGAATGAAACTGCCCAACTTAAAGTCGAGTGAAAACTCCAGAAAAGTCCAGGATCAAGATAGTGACAGTGATAGAGATATTGGCTATGGCTTTATGGCGCACGACGGAGGATTTAACTTGACAGGTGTTGAAATACCTTGGTATTTGGATTCGGGAGCCACGGAACATTTGGTAGACGAGAACGTTCTTCGTGGATAATACTCTCATCGCTGGGGACAATCGAGGGAAAATAAAGGAGATCAATATTCAATTAATGTCAGAGTTTCGGATGAAGGACATGGGGGAACCCAAATCCTTCTTGGCAATAGATATCGGGAGAAGGAGTGCATAACTTTATCTGAATCAACCTATCTATCTCAGAAACGTTTTGAAGAGATTCAACATGGAGAACTGTAAGCCTAAGAAGACACCGGTGGAAACCAAATTCTCCTCTTCGCACATTACTTCGCCAGATCTCGATCATTCCAAGCCATATAGGGTGCTGATTAGCTGCTTAATGTATGCTATGAAAGCGACGAGACCCGACATCAGAAGTATCAGAACAGTCCTACAGAAGATCACTAGAAAGGCTTGAAACGAATTCTACGTTATTTGAGAGGTACTTTGGATTTTGGCCTGTGTTATGTTATGATAAATGTTGTTCAGAACCTTTAGATTGTTACGGTGACTCAGACTGAGGAAGCGAACAAGACAGAAAATCGACCTCAGAATATCTTCTTCAGTTGTTCGGTAACACGGTCTGCTGGGCTACAAGAAGGCAGTCATGTGTCACACTCTCATCGACTGAAGCAAAATATGTTACCCTTGCTACAACAGCCACTGAAGTTGTGTGGATGAAGAATTTACTTGCAGACTTCGGTGTTTTAGCCGTGCATAAATGGGGTGCGGAAATGGGATCATCGTCGGTTGAAACACATTGATATCAAGTATAACTTTATTCGCCAACTCTACAATGAAGAGAAACTTGATGTTCAATATGTTCGCTCAGAAGAGCAGGTAGCTGACATGCTGACCAAGGCATTAACATCTACGCAGTTTGATAAATTACGGTCTAGGATGGGACTTCTGCAAGCCAACGGAATTTAGTTTAAATAGCGTTACATGTTTAACCCAAACTGCCGCAACACAACACATGGCATCACACAAGAACTGGTTCACTGACATTGTCAATTTGGAGAGCCGTCTGTTGTACTCATCGGTGATGCAACGAGATGGAAGGGAACAGGCATTGGAAACGTTGAATTGGAAGCTTTCAACGGCAGAGACTGGTACAAGGTAGTACTAAAGGACGTTTTGTATGTACCCAAGTCGAGCTTCAATTTATTTTCGTTGGGACAAATTCTGGATAAGGGCTATGTACAAACTGGAGATCGTGACAGATCGATCTTTAAGACGTCAGATATTAAAGAAATTGTAGCAATGGCGGTACATGACGGATGTTTGTACAGGATGGAGCTACGACGAGAGGGATTAGAACAGTGTCTTGCTGTCACTTCAATCAAAAGCTGGCACGAAAGACTAGCGCACCAGAATATTCGACACGTCAGGGACATTCTTGACAGAAACAAAATTACGTACATGGACAACTGGGATAAACGAGTATGCGGAAGATGTATTTTTGGTAAGCAGCATCGAGTGTCCCATCCAATCAACGAAAAAGTTGCTAGCCAGTCATTTAATCTGATACAAGTTGATCTAGGCGTGATGAACAAGTCGTCACTTGGAGGAGCGAAGTATTTTCTCCTTTTTAAGGACAACTTATCACACCGTATACTTTCTGAAAACGAAAGACGAAGATCCTAGAAAGTTGGAACAATTCATCAAACTTGTCGAAAATCAATTCGGAAGAAAAGTTAAAAGTCTAAGGTCCGATAACGGGAAATGGAAAATACAGAAACGAAGAAAAACAGCAGAGATTATCAGGATTACGCAGTCGTCGATATTTACATCCGCCGTCGAGATTTAAAGACTACGTGATGGGCTATATCTGTGATGGAAGCAGCGTCATTGTGGCCATGATTGGCGAGGTAGAAGATATTTCGATATCAGAGGCCCTAAGAGATGGAAATTGGCTCCCAGCAATGAAACAAGAATTTGAGGTTCTGCAGAAGATGAAAACATGGACATTAATGGAATGCCCAAAAGAAGTAAGACCATTTATATTCAAATGGATTCTGCGTAAAAAAAAAAACGAACGGAAAATTGAAAGGAAGACTAGTCGCACAGGGTTTTTAACAGCAAGAGGGCATCGCCTATTTTGAAACCTTCAGCCCCGTAGCTCGTCACGTATCCATTCGGCTAATTCTAAGTCATGCAGCCTCGGAAAGACTGAAACTCGTTTCGTTTGACGTGACCACAGCCTTCTTGCACGGGGACCTGAAGGAGGACTTGTACATGCTGCAACCTGAAGGTTTTGAGGACGGTACAGGTAGAGTCAGCAAACTGGAAAAGAGCCTGTATGGACTCAAAAAAGCCCCGAAGAAGTGGAGTGAAAAGATTGGAAGCTCTCTAGAGAAAATCGGACTGTATAGCACAGATGATGATCCCTGTATTTATTACAAAAATACAAGAACTATAATGATGCCGCTAATTGCAGGGAAAGACAGACAGCAGATCTATCAAGTTCTGGAAAGGATTAATAAAAATTTTGAAATTACATAAATTCGACAGATCCAGAACAAAATATCATATCTCGGAATGAATATTCGAGTTGAACCGGAAGGAATTTCTGTGAGTCAGGCAAAATATAAACAGAAAATTCTACAACGCTTCGAGTGTAACTCGTACAACCCTGCATCAACGCCCATCGAGAGAGCCATGATTACGGAGGAAACGAACCGAATAAACGACAAGCCCGTGCCATATTGATGCACCGTATCGCGAAGCTATTGGGAGTCTTCTTTATCTCTCCACAATTTCTCGTTCGGACATTGGGTTTGCCGTGAATTTCTTGAGTCGTCAATGCAAGAAACCTATGTCAAGCCATTAGAAAATGGTAAGAAGAATTTTTCAGTATCTCAAGGAAACGATCAACGCCGAGATTTTCTTCAATAGAGGTACTACACTGGAGGCCTATTCAGACGCCGACTACGGAGGAGACGCCGAAACGGGACATTCGACGAGTAGAATTCTTCTGAGACGAGAAGGAACAATCTCGTCGCCACTTCGACGGCCGAAGCAGAATACAGAGCTGCTGTCTCGTCCATCGATGAAGTCAGCTGGATCAGGAGGATCGGACGTGAACTCATGATTCTTGACTCGGACCACTCTGTTCGTGCTATACACATGTTACACAACGCCCATGAGGGCAAAACCACGAAAGGCAACAGACATATAGAGATTCCCAGAAAATTTATCCAGGAACTCATTGGTAGGACTGTAAACATTAAACATGTGCAAAGCAGTGAGTAGCTTGCTGACATACTGACCAAGCCACTTAGTCGAAATGTATTTATAAAACTTCGTTCTAAAATTATTAAGGAGGAGTGTTGTGATTAATGAATTTTTGCAACTCACAGGGTAACAATAGAACAATATAAAAAAAATTATTATAAACAAGTCGGTCAAGTACCGAAGCTATTCCAACCGACAAGTTTTATTCAGTCTCGTTTATAAAACACTTGTGTCAAATAAAATATAAATTAATCTTCAAACCTGTTAATATATTGTCTTTTCTTTCTTCGATTTCAAATAAGAAAACTATAAGAAAACTCATCAAAAAGTTATTATTGTGTGTGGCGCTTACTCCTTCGTCTATTTCAATATATTTTGCAGCGAATACGCTATCAATTTCTGAGTATTATATCATTTATGAAACCCTAAGGTTTTTAGATTATAAAAACATATCTTTCTTGCAAATCAAGCTTTATAGGAAAATTGTATGGTGTTGTAGCAGTCGGGCCAGTAGTCAATCGTTTTCGCGTAGTATTACGTTGATGACGTTAGTTTACATAATGTTTTAAGTCGGATAGTATTTCCGAGTTCGAAGAATTACTATCCGACCAAGTTTTGTAAAACGAACGTTGCACTGGTCATTGTGTCGATGGCGCACAAAGAACTCGTTACCTGCATGAAGAAAGTTAGTTTTTAGGAGTTGTATGCAATTTCTCGGTAGAGTTTTTGGGGTTTTTCGCGCGCTGTCCAACAACTGGCCGGTGCAACACAATATTTTCATATTATTGTAAAGAGGGGGAAAACTACCCTTCTCTGTAATAACTAACGAAGCGCCTAAGAACGCGCTCTTACTTTTGAACCATTTAAGCTGTACGCACGTATTGCGTTCTTTAAATTCTGTATAAAATCAGTGAAAAGATCATGTAAGTTACCGTTAAGCCATTGCATATATTTGTACGCTACCAATTGTTTATTTCAAGTTTACCGTTTTTCGTCTTTCCGATTAAATATATTTACAGTGTTCTGAAAACGCGTTAATAATTACGAACCCACATACCGATCATAAATCCGTATCTATTCCCAATAAGTCCAGTAATAAGAAATAACACCGACGGCCACGTGTTATAGTGTCTTGATCACAGAATGTGATAAAACGAGGGGCTATCATAAAAATATGAGAAAAATATGTATCTGTTTTGTGCTTTATTTTCATCGACCTCTACTTTCGTCTTCTCATATTAAACAATATTATTATGTCGTTGTCAATATAAATAAATAGGCCTATAAATTATTTATTTTTGATATATTCATGTTAACTGATCGCATACCTCGCTGCTTGATCTGTCACTCTAAAATTGACATTCGCAGAACTCTTGTTGTTCCTTCTTGTATTTTTGCGTTTCATAATATTTAGTGGTTCTATTTAGTTTGTGTATTAAAGTAAAGTTACTTTGCTTATTAAAATCTATTCAATTTATTTATTACATTAAATTGATTTTGTTTCTTAAATTAAATTCATAGGCTAAGACTAATGATTATGCTACTAAAAAAATTTTAGTGGGTTTATTTTGCATTTAAAAAATATGTACTTCTCCTTAAGGGGTTACGCTACCCTAGAGATTTTAAAATAGTAATTTTTGCTAAATCTATTCTTTAGTATCTTGAAAATAATATGCGTTTTATGCTCCGGAAAACTCTAAATGAGCCTGAATTTCGAAAATAGACCGATCCCTTCCGCTGTTCAATGCGAGCGCAATAACGCTACTGCTTTACTACTTAAAACTTTAAACGCGTTTTTCTCGAAACAACATACACACATTTCATGGTTCAATTGTTATAAACAATTTTTGGCTGATATATTAGCGATTTTCGACAGGTTTTTTTTTAAAGCACGCCATTTTTGCAAAAATCAATATATGATAAAAATTCTACGTACTTCTCTAGCTGTTTGTATTTAAAATCGAAATTTGTTTATTTCATGACTCCGATTTTAAGAATGCAGGAGATATTGATCCGGCCGCAAAGGACTGAAAAAAAGAGGCGTCACTAGGAAAATGCTGGGAAACCGCCATTTTCTACCTGAGAGCTTATTAAAAAAATTTAAAGCATTTCTCAATATACATACAATAACGTCCTTTCTTTCAAAATTATGATCTATTGTTTAGTTTTGCTGGAAAAAAATCACAAAATTTGCCTATTTTTTCCGTCTCTAGGGTAGCCTAACCATTCACAGGAAAAAATTCAGATCCACGCAATCGAAGATGACCTAAGGTTGAAATAGCCGTTTGTTAGTATTAAAACAATTCTAAGAACAAAACCAAATGCAATTTATTATAATAAAGTTAATAGGTATATTTTCGTTAAAATCTCGAGATAATTTTTTTATGTTTACACTACTTATTTATATGAAGTAAAGCATAATAAATGAAAAATTGCCAGGTGTTACTAACACCATCATATCATATATATCAATAAAAACGTCAGCTGTTGATAATTGATCTATAGTTTAATATTTTAATTCTCAATTTTCCTCAATCACTACCTCATTAAATTCTGTATTAATTTTACAAGTTATATCTACTCCTACAACCTTATAAAAGTATTCGAATTATATAATTCTGAGGTCAAAATGATCTGTAAACGGAAGTAATGATTAAAATTATATATAATGGATATAATGGCAAAATAATAAATCTACGATTATCTAATTGCTGTTAATATATTTTTAATTGTTAAATTTTAAACAAATTACGTATTTCCCAAAATTCCAAGGATATTTCAAATAATTTATTTTATTTGAATATATTTTAATGATTGACTCAGTTACAGATTAGTGTCAGTTAGAGTTTTAACAAATATGAACTCAACCATGTTTCAACTCATGATTTTACCAACTTTTTTAAATGTTCTTATGATACATGGATTTGTAAGTACTTCTAGACATCGGCATATTCAGAATAAAGAATAGGTTTAAATTCATATTGCAGCTTAAAGCGGATTTTAAGAAACGTGTGGATATTTTATCAGTTAACACATATTTTGAGCCAAACAGTCCACTCCAACTAATGTTAAGTATTCGCAAATATAATCGTACGAGTACGGCTGTTACAGGAAACGCAACGTTAACAAAAGATGCTGGTGAAAATTATCATGTAAGTAGTTTTAATTGACGCGCTGAGAGCAAGAATGAGAAATATATTTGTTTCGAGCAAAAACGCCACTCCAAATTACAGGGGCAAGAATGAGACAGGGAAAGTTGATAACAAAAACGCAACAAAGAAAGTTCCGGGTAAAAACGACACAAACACTTGTTGCGTTTTTGCTCCGAAACATTTTCTTTCTGCGGCCCTTGATGTAAATATTATAAGTTGTTATTGTTGTTGTTCATTATAGGAAGGGAATAAAAATTATTCAGTCAGGAATACCGTTGTGGTATTATTTCATCATATCAAATAAAGTGCAAATAAAAAAAAACTCTATGTTGATTTTACGTTCGACATTTCATATTTTGAAACCTCGAACGTCAAGCGGAATTGAAATCTTAACGAAACGAAATATTAATACGTGTTTTTTTATCGTTATCTATTTCTATATTTAAAAACGATTAGGCTGGGGCTGTAATCAGTTGGAGCAAAATCGAAACAATGAAAAGCTCCGGGCAAAAACGAAACAAATACTTGTTTCGTTTTTGCCCGGAATTTTTAGGCTGTTGCGTTCTTACTCGCAACTATAGTTGTTTCGTTTTTACCCGGAAATTTGAATCTGTGTCATTTTTACGCTCTTAAATACTTCGTTCCGTTCTTGCTTGATAACTTTCATTTGTCTCGTTTTTGTTCTGGGCGCGTCAATTGTGACAATATAGTTACTAGTTCTGACAATAATGTTTAAAAAACTACTAATTTGGTTTCTAAAAATAATATGAATCGCAGCAAGCTGTATCCTAAAACAAAAAAGGAAAATATTCTACGTGCACACAATATATTTGCCACTATTAAATATAATCAAACTGTTTCAAATAGAGTGGACTATTCCACTCACCTGTCATCTGTCAAAAGAAGACCAATAAGAATGCAGGATTCTGTATTTTACAGCCAATCAAAATGAATTGTAGTGCAATTCAGTACTAGTACTTTTAAGTGAATATTTTAAACAAATGAAATGATATTATACGTCAAAAAACACTTTTGACATTGAATATTTGCAAATAACAGTAACTGTTTTTCTGGTTGCTATGGTTATGAAAACATAACCAAATAGTATTGTTATTTTTAAATAAAATAATAGATTTGGTTCATTGAATAGTCCCTCGAATACGATTCGTAGTCAAAGTTAAGTAGATTATTTTTGATGGTGTATTACTCATGTATCTTGTGCTTTCGTAAATCACTCGTGCTGCACACTCGTAATATTCATACTAAAGCACAAGAGACATTCGTAATTCACCATGAAAAATAATCGACATAACTTTGACTACTTGTGGTAATTCATGTGACTATTCCACTGACCTGTCATCTGTCAAAAGTAGACCAATGAGAATGCAGGATTCTGAATTTTACAGCCAATCAAAATAAATTGTTGTGCATATTTTGTACTATATAGTAACGTTGTGTGTCGACAATTCAGTACTAGTACTTTTAAGTGAATATTGTAAACAAATGAAATGACAATATACATACAAAAAACACTTTTGGTATTGAATATTTGCAAATAACAGTAACTGTTTTTCTGGTTGCTATGGTTGTGAAAACATAACCCAATAGTATTGCTATTTTTAAATATTTTAAATAAAATAATAGATTTGGTTCATTAATAGTACCTCGAATACGATTCGTAGTCAAAGTTATGTCGATTATTTTTGATGATGTATTACTCATGTCTCTTGTGCTTTCGAATATCACTCGTAATATTCATACTAAAGCACAAGAGACATTCGTAATACACCATCAAAAATAATCGACATAACTTTGACTACTTTAAACTATTTTATACTTAAAACTTGATATCTTTCTAATTTTATGTGCTCGTTGCAGAGAGCAGATTTCAATTGGCATTACAAAACTTCTAAATACTTCTTTATATTCCACTTAACAGTGAAATCTTGAATTGATTTGATTAAATCTTAATTTGACAAAATCTTACAGAAATTCAATTGCAATTTTGCGCTCTCACGTACTGTAGTCAATTTGATAAAGTGGTCTTGAACTTTCTACATACATACTGATCTCATTTGTGAAGTACCTAGTAATAATTAATATCAACCGTTAAATTTGATTTAAGTTTTAATTAACTTCGTTCCCAGCGAGTTATTATTTAAACTAAAAAGTCTCAAATGAACAAATACTTACTGCAGAAGTAAAAAACATCTGCAGTGACTTGCACTGAACTTTCTTATACGCATTTTGGTTAGATCATATTTAGACTATTTTTCTAATTTATAATATTTTGTTAACCTTTGGAACCCCTTTTCAAATAAATATTAAATGTCAAACTCCAAATTATTTAATTTTTTTGTTTTTCTATTAAACAATTGACAGGCACAGTTGATTCGATTCATGTGAAAATACAAAAAACAAATTTCAACATCCATTATCTTGTTTCTTGTATTTTTTTACTTTCTTATACGCAGTATAAGTAAGTAATGTAATCATGAAGAATTTTGATCTCGAGATTTTAACGGAAATATACGTTTTGACCTTCCCTGAGTCGATTTCGACTATTTTCGGAAGGACGTCTGTCTGTGTGTGTGTGTGTATGTGTGTGTGTGTGTGTCTGTCTGTGTGTGTATGTTCTCTACAACTTAAACGGTCAAAGATAAAAATTTTTGCAGTTTTTGAAATTACTCAAAAATGGTTGCAGTTACAGAAAAATTGGATGAAAGGTATTTATATTTAGCACAACTTTTGTTCGAATTTTTTTTCCAAAAAGGGTTTCAAAATAAATTTCTGCTTATTATATATATTTTTACATAAATCGTATCATCTGCACCTGTCAATTGTTTAACAAAATACGCTTTAATAATTTGAAATTTGACATTTCATATTTATTCAAAGATATATATTTAGTGTAAAAACAATCTAAAGGTTAGAACAAATATTATAAATTAGAAAAATAATGATACTACGATAAGGTTTAACCCAAATGCTTATAAGAAAGTTCGGTGCATGACACTGCAGATGTTTTGAAAAGAGTTTTCAAACAAAAGTGGAAAATATTAATACATTTAATTTTAATCCAAACAATATTTCTGTAATTTCAACCATTTTTGAGTAATTGCAGAAACCACAAAAAATGACTAGTGTAAATATGCATTACCGGTTTGAATATTATCTTCAAAAATACGAGGTGCACACCTCAGGCATATGCAAATCTTAAGTTCAAATTAATTGTATGGAATTAGCTGTAGGCTCTCATTGAAACATGATTAAATACAAAATAAAATACACTCGGTTAGTTTCAAATAATTTTTAATCTACGATACGTATTTCGTAGCATACCTGTTCATGGCCCAGTAGCCGAAATACATATCGTAGATTAAAATTTATTTGAAATTAACCGAGTGTGTTTTATTTTATAATTAAGTATAAATTTTCATAATTTTACCTTCAGCCACACACTCACACTCTCTCTCACACACACACACACACACACACACACACACACAGAGAGAGATGTTATTCCAAAAATATTCGGAATCGATTAAGAGATGGTCAAAACGTATATTTCCGTTAAAATCTCGTGATCGAATTTTTTCGTGATTACAATACTTACATACTGCGTATAAGAAAGTAAAAACGACAAGACTACAAGAGAAGCTGTCTGTTACCAAGAAAGACTAGTTATGATACAAATAATAAGTGAAACTATAACAAGTAGTAGTCAGAAGCTAATTCCTCAATATAAGGGTCATTTCCGTAGCAGTGAAATATCGCATTGTTACAAAGGCTATACCGAGTTTTATACGTGAATATTCACGCTGAGGGATTGTTGTCGCTCATTTGAAACATTAAAATACACAACATCGGTGAATTACCTTGATATTAGATGCAAAAATAGATTTTATGTATACCAAAATGATAATTTCCAGATTAAGGCTAAACATATATGAAATTGCCATTTTACTCTTTTTTACGTATACGTGTATTAGTGATCTATATTTCTAAGCTAAAACTACTCATACTAATAATGAATAGTTAAAATATTACATTTTGTTAAGAATCTTCATTACAAGCTCAATTTGTTTTCTTTAAAATTTATATCTTTTGCAGGTCAAGGTGGGTATAGATATATGGGGTGATGGTGGTTGGAAAAAAAATATAATACATTATGAAAACAAAAACCCATGTACTCAGCTAAAATATCTTTTGGGCAAAATGTGGGAAGACATTATAGAAAATGCACGTGCATCCACAAACTGTCCGCTTTCAAAAGTAATTTAAGTGTATATTTTATATTATTTCAATATTTTTATCCTCTTTTAAATTTTACATACCTATACTTTTCAGGGATTTTATGAGATAAAAGATTATTATGTTGATGCAACTAACGTACCGCTGATTTTCACGACTGGGAAATTCAAAGCAATTGTGAATATTTTTGAAAATATATATTCTGTTCTTAAAGTAGAAATAGAAGTTCTGGTTGTAGCTATATAATAACTGACATTTCTTGTTTTCTTTTACTCAAATATATGTTTTGTTTTATTAGATGAGTGTAATACCGGTATATCGTTTGCAATTTAATACAATATTATCTGAATAGTTTACTTGTCAATCCTACAGAATTTATCCTAATATCAGTCATTTCTATATATGTATGAATGAGATGTGGAATGAATTAAAGAAGGTACGCCTTCTCGCAAACTTTCAAATATTCTATTTTTTATTTCTCAACTTGCACGTATATGTAATTAAAATTAGCATGTCAAGATTTCAAGTTGATCCGATAAAAATTGTCGAAGTTATGCGATATTGAAAAAATTCTATGTAAGTAACACTTATAACACTCAAAAAATTAGTAGTAATTTTCTCACAAATATGTTTTCAAAGTCGGTAACAGCAACTTCTCAAATGCCATTCATCTGATATGTCTGATTTTTGTTTTCTCATGTTCAGAACTACTTTCTTGAGTACGTGATCGTTCGGGTATAGTCTCTTATTAAAATTCGATTTTTCGCAGCCGATCAAAGACCGATTTTTTGAGTAAAAATTGATACCTTGAATTTACAAGGCTGCCAGTTTGTAAAAAAAATTTTTTTTTCAAAATCCAACGATCGCGGGCCGGTTTTACTTATTCTTACCAAATCCAATTAGAATTTTTGAAATCAGTAGGAACTGTCACCGCGAATAACTTTTCTCATTCGTTACCGGCCGCTCTGTCATTGGTCCTGAGTTTTAATCCGCGAGAGAGAAGACCATTACAAAAATATAAACTATTGGAATTTATTTCATCGGTTACTTTCAGGACAGCACATTAAATCTCTATCCCCTCCGCAAAATTTACCAAGGAAACCTCTTAAAAAATATCTTTATAAACTGACTTTCTCTTAGCGGGTAAAGGCTCTTTTGTTTATTGTCGCATAACTGACCTATGCAACGTCCGTTGACAAACATTCAGTCAGATAATAATTCTAAAACCTAGAATTACTACCCTATCTGAAAACAATAATTCAACATAAAATATAAAGGCGATACCGCGCAACAACAGTTGTTGATTCATAATAATAATAAAATATGACAATAAATATCTGCATCATTCATTTTGAATTTTCTTTATTATTTTTGTTAATAATGATATATTATTTCTTAAAACTTAACGTTTGGACAACATGGCAGGCTTTGTCAGAGAGTGTATATCTGAGTATGTGTGTTTTTTGCGTTGTATGCTTAAACAATGTGTTATTGTGTGTGTTACAGTTTGATTTATATTTTTTATGTGTTAGGATTGTGTTTTATGTGATTTTATGTAAAAAGAGGGAATAAAAACCCATTTTAATGCATGGCATTTTATCTAAAACTTAATAACTAACTTAACTAAATTTAAAAATTAACATTTTTGATGATTGTATGAACATTAAGTTTATGCGGTATGTTTTGTATTTGTGGTTGGCTTTATTGTTGGATAGTGATGTGTGTTGCAGTGTTGTTATGTGTGTCTGTGTTACGTGTTCGGCTCTTGAAGGCTTTCCGTAAATATGGGAAGCGTGTGATAAGGGAGCTTATGTTTTAGTGTTATTGTAGTGTTGTCATGTCGTAGTTTAGTGATGTGTTTTGTAAGAGAGCTTGAATTTAACTGTGTTTTGTAAAATGTTTGTGCTAAATATTCTATATAGTGTTTTACGTATGGGATGTTTGTGATTTCGTGTAGGTGTGATACTTGTGTACCTTCCAGAGCTGGTGGCCAGGCGTAAGCAATTGTTCTGGAGACGCTGCAATGATAGTAGTGAGGTTACTGAAGCATTACACCAGACTGAGGATGCGTATGAAAATATAGGGCGAATGATGGCGGTGTATATTAGGATTTTGCTTTTGGTTGAGAGGGAACTGCTTGGCACAAGGAGCGGATAAAGGTTTCTAATGATGTGTCGGGCTTTTCTAATCGCCTGTGATACGTGTGGACCATGGCATAATGTTTGGTGTAGGTGTGTTCCCAGGTATTTCACTCTATTCGTTGGTGTGATTTTTTGGTTGTTTATTTGTAAGATGTTAGGACTTTGTTTTGTGTGAATTTGCGTGAGAAGACAATGGTTTCGGTTTTAGTGGCGTTGATTTTAATTTACCGCTTCTCCCAGTACCGTTATAAGATATTTACGTGTATTTGTAACTGTTTGTTAGCCACTTGCGCGTAGATGGCTGTGTCGTCTGCGTACAGAGCGGTGTTCGTGTTTGGGAATGTGGGGAAGTCGCTTAGGCACAGGTTGAATAGTTTGGGTCCAAGGACAATGCTTTGGGGGACTCCTGTCATTATGGGTTTTGAGGATGATAATGTGTTATTTATTATGGTTTGGAAGGATCTATCAGTTAAGTAGGAGTGGATGAGTTTTATTAGGATTGGGGGAAACTGGGTTCTTATTAGTTTGGCCATGAGCCCTGCTACCCAAAGCTTGTCGAAAGCTTTTTCGATGTCTAGCAGGGCCATGACTGTTACTTTGTTTAGGTTAAATTGGGTAGCGATATCGGTTGCGATCCTGCATACTTGTTGTACAGTGTTGTGCCTTGCCCTAAATCCAAACTGGATGTCGGGGGTAATTTTTCATCCAGTTTCGATATCATCTATCCGGGATAGGATAACCTTTTCGATTAGTTTAGATAGGGTGTTAAGGAGGCTTATCGGTCGATAGCTACCTGGGTGTTGTGGGTTTTTGTTTGGTTTTAGGATGGGATAGACAATGGCATTCTTCCATGCAGCTGGGAAATGGTGCAGTTTAATGATGGAATTGATGATATACGCTAACTGTATGATGGATTTCCGTGATAGGTTTTTGAGGACTAGGTTTTCTATATGGTCTGGTCCAGGAGCTTTGCGATTTGGTAAGGTGCGGATTATTTGGTTTAGTTCTGTGGGGTTAGTTAGGAGTTTGGAGAGGATTTTATCTGTTGTTCAGTTTGTTGTTCTTAAGAAGTGTTGTGTTTCTTGAAGTATCTGCTCGTGTTCTTGAGTGTGCTGTGTATCGATTACATGTACGTTTGCTAGTTCACTAGCTATGGCTTCTGCCTTTTCAGGGTCAGAAGCCGCTGTAGTTGTGTTAGTTAGTGTGAGTGTAGGGATTGGAGTATATTGCTTTTTAAGATTTTTGGTGAGCCGCCAGAGGGAGTTGTCATTTGGGTTTAGTGAGGAGAGTTTGAGGGACCAGGTTGTTTTCTGTTGTTTTCTTATTAACTTTTGTATTATAGAATTCATGGCGTTGAGGTGTTGTCTGTGTTGGGGGAGGCGGGTCCTCTGCCTTTGTCTTCTTATGTTGTTTCGTTGTGTGATAGTATCTAATATGTGTTGAGGCAAGTGAAGTATGCGTGTTCACGTTTGGCTGTATTTATTGCTTGTGTAAATTTGTGTACTTCTGTGTCTATATCTTGGGTTGTATTTATATTGCTGTTTATTGTGATGTGTTTGCCTAATGTGTGGCGGAAGTGTTGCCAGTTTGTGTGTTTGCACGACGTGATGATTTTTGTTCTGTTGTGTATTTACCTATTGTGTAAGGTGAAGATGATGGGATTATGATCTGAGCTGTGCTCAGAGACGGATTCAGGAGGAGTGATGTTAGGGACGTTTTTGTTTATTATGATATCGATTGTGGAAGACGTTGTTGCGTTTTGTGGGTAGTGTGTTGGTGTATGTGGATCCATAATGATAGCGACGCGTGTGTTTGTGTATTTTTTGAGTGTGTGGTCGCTTGTGTTGTTTCTGTTGTAGTCCTAGTTTCTGTGTTTTGCGTTCAGATCTCCCACCACTAGTGTGTTGTTTTTGCGAAGTAGGGTTGTGAGATCGGCGTTTGTAATGTTGTTTATTGGTCTGTTGTATGCTGCAGTGATTATGGTGCTGTCTGTTAGTTTTATGCTAAGTGTTTCTAGTGTAGTGTGTATTGGTTCTAATAGTGTATGTGGTACGTTGTGTTTTATTAATATTGCTACGCCTCCAGCCGGTACCGGTCCTTGCAGAGGCGTATCAGCTCTGTAGGTGGTGTATGTATGTATTTTGAGTTTACGTGTGGGTGTGAGTTTTGTTTCGTTTCGTGTCATGATGTGTATGTTGTGTGTGATCATGTACTGCTTAAGCTCCCCTACCTTACCCGATATTCCGTTTGCGTTCCATGAGCTGATGTTCAATGTTGATTTGTCTTTAAATGTTGTATTGGTGTACATTTTCTGTAAAATTCATGAATACGGTAAATTGTTGTTGCTTATTTGTAGCCTTTTCAAGGGCGTTGTTTAGGTCCTTCAGGGCACGTTTCATGTTTTTGATATTTATTAATTCGTTCAGTCTATTCATTTCTGTAAAAAGGTCGGTCACGTCGTCCATGTTGTTATTGCTGTCTTGGGAATGTTGTAAGGTTTGGGGCTGGCGGTGAAACGGTTGTTTGGTTGTTGGGAGTGAGGGAAAATCTTGCGGGGTTAGGTTGATTTGGTCGGGGGGCGGGGTTGGTAAAAGTGGCGTTGTGTGGGGTTTGGGTTTCCAGTGGTTGGTGTTAGGTAGGGGGCATTTATGTATTTTTGTTTGTCTAGTTTGTTTTGTTTGTTTATTAGTCGTTTGTTCGTCCAGTTGTCGGATACGTGCCCCGTAGACTGGGCAAGTGACGCTGTTCGCCGGGTGGTCTCCTTTGCAGTTTGCGCAGGTGGCGGGGCAGTCCTTAGTCTTTGTGCAAGTCGTAGTCATGTGGTCTTTTGCGCATTTTATGCATTTTGGTGGCAGTCGGCAGTTTGTGGTTGCGTGCCCCCACTGTTGGCATCGGTGGCACTGGATGATCCTCTTTCGGTTGATGTGCCTCTCCCAAGCTACTTTCGTGTGGAAAAGGTATTTGGTATCGGAGTTTAGTTGGGTCACCGTGTGCGTGTTGCCCACCGTTACCAGATATAGAGGGCGCCTGGTATTCCTCATTTTGAATACCTTGTGCGTCTGTATGTTATTGTCATGTAGTTCCGTGGTTAGTTCTTCGATCGTCGGGTCGAGCCCTCGGATGACGCGTGTGTTTGCATGTAATTTGTCACTTCGTTGGGGTTTTTGGGAATTCCGGGTATAATAATGGGTGGAGGAGGGTGGCGTCTGGTTGGTTTTTGTGGTTTGGTGTGTCTGTCTCTGTTTCGTCTTCGTGTTCAGTTTCGTCTGTGTCTGTAAGTAGTTAGTATTTGTTTTTAGTAGTAGTTGCTGTTTTGGGCAACTCCGCTTTGGGTTTGGCGGTCCGCTTAGGGTGCTTAAATACACTAGGGTCTTCGTCGTCCGAGGACCGCAATCTTATTCTGGCTGATGTCGATTCTGTCTGTTTTGTTTTTGTCTGTGTGTTTAATGTATGTTTGTTTGTGGTCCGTGTCGCGAACAGGTCACTCACCTTTTTTGTGTGTTGTTTGTTGTCAGTAGTTGTTGTTGTTGTGGTTGATGTTCCTGGGGTTGGTGATGGTGTTGTGTCCATTTTGTCAGAAGTGACTGCTGCTTCCGCAACAGTCGAGTTCGGGCGGTTAACAATCTCCCAGGATCGTATTTCTCGCTTTAGCGATAGCTTCTTAACTCGCGGGGTGGTTTCTGTAGCACCCTTTTCTTTTGGGGAGTGGTTGTCCTGAAGTCGGACAGACTTACGGGTCGTTTTCGTTTGTTTTTTCGTTCCGTTTGTGAATTGATTGTGTTTTTCACTCATGAACTGCTTTGTTTGTTTTTGTTTATAACTGTTTGTTTATAAAAAATATCTGCAGTGTCATGTACCGAACTTTCTTATCCGCATATGGGTTAAACCATATCGTAGTTACATTAATTTTCTAATTTATAATATTTGTTCTAACCTTTAGATCGCTTTTACACTAAATATGTTTCTTAGAATAAATATTAAATGTCAAACTTCAAATTATTTAAGTCTATTTTGTTAAACAATTGACAGGCGCAGATGATACGATTTATGTAACAATATATATAATAAGCAGAAATTTATTTTGAAACCAGTAAAATTTTTGGAAAAAAGATTCAAACAAAAGTTGTGTTAAATATAAATATCATTAATTTTTGTTCACAAAAATTTTCTGTAACTGTAACCATTTTTGAGTAATTGCAGAAACTGCCAAAAATGACTAGGGTAAATATGCACTTCCGGTCGGAATATGGTTTTCAAGAATAGGAGGTTTTCGTGCCAGGCACAAACAAATCTTAAGTTTAAAATTTCATAATTTTCCCTTTAGCCGTTTGGGCTGTAGTAATTTCCTTGTAATAATTATCTGAGGCTTAAGGAATAATTATCGCTCTGCAAATCATCAACTAATAAACTGTCCACCTTTTACCCTATAATTTGGATTAAAACAAAATATTTAAGAATCATTAAAGATTAAGATTAAAGATTAAGAAATCATTGAAGAAGTTCGTAATCACCAATTTGACCTGTATAATTGTCCTCTTCTAATATCCTTTTGTGAAATTTACCGACAATTCCTCTCTTTACTCTTAGGTTACAATATATAAAAACTGTATGGTTAATTTTATGTTTAGTATAAATCTGATAATGATATTGTATAGTGAAATTTAAACAATCTATTAATAAATATTTTGTGAAATTATAAACTAAGTGTTTTATTTTATTATCGTGTATAACAAATTTCACCAAGAGCTTTAACAATTCAAGAATTATTTAACTATTTAACTTACTCGCTAAATACTAGTTTAATATAATTCTATAGTTTCAAGAAATACATTTTCTGTTTTCTATTTGATAAATTTTTTTTTGTTTTTCTGTTAAACAATTGACAAGCACAGTTGATACGATTTATTTCAATAGCCATTTTCTTGTTTCCGGTACCTATAATTTTTATCCTAATCGTTTTTCTGTAAGTGGAACCATTTTTGAAACCCCCAAAAAATGGCTGCAGTAAACATGCACTTCCAGTTTGAATATTATTTTCAAAAATAGGAAGTTTTCTGCTCAGGTATATACAAATCTTGTTTGAAGCTTCTTAATCTAACTGTCTAGGCTGAGAGAGAGAGCGTGCGCGTGCACGCAGACACACACACGCACGTACATACTCGACCACACAAACGTGCATACACACACACACACACACACCCACACCCACACCCACACCCACACCCACACCCACACCCACACCCACACCCACACCCACACCCACACCCACACCCACACCCACACCCACACCCACACCCACAACCACGCCCACGCCCACACCCACGCCCACGTCCACACCCACACACGCACACGCACACGCACACGCGCACACAAACTTGTTGGGTGGATCAACAAATGCATTGCGAAATACATCTTTTGCTCCTGAAGTCTGAGATTGATCCAAAAGTTGAAAATAACTCTTACTTTCATAGGGACTTTGAAGGAGGTCTGTGAATGCATTCATAGTCTTCGAACTGGCTTCGATGAGGTGTTTCAAGTTTTACCCACGTCTCATGCGACAGATTAATAGTGAAACTGCTGTTAACTCGTTAGATCAACTTTAATATTTTATTATTATAATTATTATCTCAATCACACAGTATTAATTAATTAACATCCATCGTTCTCTCGTTACTAATAACTCCCTTCTTTAAATAAAAAACTTTCCAAGCCTGCCTTAAATCTAACAGTCGGCCATCCTGGTATCAGATCGCCCCTTATCGGCTTCGACTGATGCAACGTAGAACTGCGGTCGGCGTCGGTTTTGCACGGGTCGACCACTTCGTCCAGTTAGATCACTTAGACGTTCCTCTCGATCGGGGCGTGTATCTGAAATCATGTTGTATTTGCATCCTGGCAAGCTACACACTGTGCTAGAATTATTGTGTGCGTAAACAATTCAAACACACGTTCTATACGATATAACATGTCGTTCCAATATTTCGCCGGTATCAGCAGGTCGTCTATGTAATATAACGCGACATGATTTCGCAGATCACCTAGAACATGATGCATCGGACGAGTAAATTCATACGGTGCGTTTACTAGTCCAAACGATATTCGTTCGAACTGACCTGTCTCGCCAGGTGTTACAAACGCCGTTTTTTCCATTGCCTCAAAGCTGAGTGGTATCTAAAAGTACCCATAAGTGAGGTAGAGTATTGTGAATATGCTGGATTCAGACAGATGCTCCAGCAGCTCATTGTTGTCAGGTATCGGGCGTGGTTGATTCTTTGCCTGGGCATTCAGAAGTCTGTCATCGACGACTGCTCTCGGCTCTTCAATTTTCTTCCATACCACGAGTACGAGGCGAAAGCGGATTTCGTGTTGATTGCTATACCATACTCCTTCCACTGCCTCACAGTATCAGCGATAATCTCTCGGTCTGTTTTCGTTGTAAATCTCTTCGATGGTCATTGAGGTGCAACCGAGCTCTTCCATGTTTGTAGCGTAGCAATCTCTATATTTTCGCAACAACTTTTTAAAATGCTGCGGTCACTGGAAGATACGGATTTATTGATTTATCCTTCTGTTGTGTTTCGTTTGGTTAACACTTTAGGACTTCTTCAACTCGTCTAATCACTTAATCCTCTTCAGTGTGATAGGTAAAATTAGCGACTGGCAGTTCTCCACACCTAGTCTGCGACGTAAATAGTGTTGTTCCATTTGTTTCGAATGCTCGTTGTTGCGAAATGGTGATTTTTACAAGATTTATATTTCTCACTGGAATTTTGGTGTATTGCGTCTAACGTAAATCAACACGAGTTAGCTTCTTAATATCCTCGTATTGAAAAGGCAACTCTGTCGTATCTCTAATATCTAGTTTGTTTCCGATTTCATGTATGTGAGGTGGGATTCCTCTGTCCACGAACGCCTTATGATCACCTCCACTGGTTGAATCTTATCCGGAACAATCAGTATCTCAATTTGTCCTCTGAGACCGTCAACTGTAAAATCTGCCATCTCGTTTCCCTGCGTTTTCACCGCTTCAGATGACGTATCTCCAAATTCATATATTGCTTAGCTATTTGGTTGCATACGTAAGTCTGCTTGAGGGGCTTCAGCAGGCCGCACCATGCAGCTCGAATTGCCAGTGTCGATGACCCCTTGGAATTCTTGTCCGTTAATATTTACAGATTTCCTGTACTACCCGCGTCCGTGGCGGGTGTCGAAATCAGGAGCGCTCCTGGTTTAGTGCGAATCATTTGCGGATTTGTAGGACAGTTTTGTTGCAGATAACCTTCTTGATTACAGCTTCGGCAGCAAATCGATCTCCCTGAATAAAAGCCATACTAAAATCAGTTTCTACTTTCGAAATAATAGGTTTTTTCGAATGGAAAACTCTATTTAGATCGTAGAAATATAGAGATAAAAAATACTGAATTGTTGGAATATGGTGGGTTCATGAAATTCTTTCAAGGGCATAATAATAAATTTGCTTTTTTATTCAGCTGGGCTTACTACAGCTGCTACCAGTGGAACCTAATTAGGAAAAATAAGATTCTTCCGTAGTGAAATAAGATGCCGCATTTGATACTCTGTTTGTAGTCGAACAAAAAATAGTAAATAGCTTAGGTTTTGTATATAACCAGTAATATATTTTCCATTCCAGTTATTAGAACTAAGATCTTTTTGATAGACTAAATTTTTAAATAAATCTTTATGTAAAACATCGGCTTTTTTAAATATTTAAATTTGGCAGGTTGTATAAATTGCTACTGTCAACTGCCTCCATATTGGCCGAATTAAGTTACTGCTATTTTACTACACTAGGTGAATCTAGAAGTAGTTTCATAGCTAACTCTTGCCTTCGGAAACCTTTCAAAAAACGTCTATATTTTTCACCACGATGATAAATGTTTCCATCTCTTTCAATGAACACTGTGATATCCGATCCTGAAGATAACGTTTCTCTAGCATAGAATTTTAATTTTACACAACCAGTGTGTTTGCATTAGGCAAATTGATACTTGTGGCGTATTCTAGAAGAGCGATAGCATTTATGCCATTAAAATTTCAAAACGCACATAGGAAATGTCTGAGAAAAGTAATAATTGAACAATTAAATAATAACTCTCGGTGAGGTTTCACTATAATTTTATTGAGACGACTAGTTTCGGCTGTTACACCATCTTCAGGTCTGACATGATAATACAAAAACATGGTCTTAAATACTAAATATAACTTTTTTTACAACATGGCATTATATATGTCGGGAAATGACGAGAAACAACTCGTGTCGGTGTGGGTATCTGTCAATTGAAACTAGGTGGATTAAGACGAGTAATGAGACCGGATTTGTTTTTGTTATGGTAAAATTTTATTGATTTTAAGGGATTATTTCTGATGGAAAAACGTCTAGTTGTTCATTAAATATGGGTTTCTTTAGGTATATGGCTTTGTTAATCTCTAGGGCTTCTAAGAAAGTTAGTTTGGCACCTTTCTTTGCTCTGTGTAGGATTTTTAAATTTTCTATTTTACATGTGTGTTTCATTTCAATTAGATGATTTGCCAGATTTGAATCTGTTTTTTCTAATTTCCAAGAACGCATGTGTTCTTTGAATCTTTTGTGAAAACTCCTTCCTGTTTGTCCTATATAATTGTATTCACAATTGTTGCATTGAATTTAGTATATTCCTGACGAATCTAGTTTGTCTTGTGAGTATACTTTATTGTTGACCAAGATATTTTTTAAACAATTGTTATTATAATAGCCAGGTAGGATATTTTTGGATCTGAATTTATTTTTAATTTTCAATGTGAGTGGGCCAATGTATTTAAATTTCATGTACTTATTGTTATCTATTAAATTGTTACTGTCATTATATAATTGGTTACG
Source organism: Nebria brevicollis (assembly GCA_944738965.1). Lineage (NCBI taxonomy): Eukaryota > Metazoa > Arthropoda > Insecta > Coleoptera > Carabidae > Nebria > Nebria brevicollis. The sequence goes on along the minus strand of OX122902.1, from coordinate 5,331,068 downwards.
TAACACTTTTGTATACATTTTATTCATTATTCTGTAAACTATATCATGATTGTATCCATTGTTAGTGGCAATCGTCTTGATTGTGTTTAATTCTATATTAAAGTGTTTTTGGGACATAGGAATATTGATGAGACGATGTACCAAACTATTGAAGGAAGACATTTTTACATTCCATGGGTGATTAGATGAGTTCGGTATTATTGTGTCGGTGTATGTTTTTTTCCTATAAATATTGAATTTGATGTTTTTGTCTACCCGTGTTAGGGTTAAGTCTAAGAAATTCAGGCTATGATTATTCTCTTTTTCTATGGTAAATTTAATTGAGCTATTTTGGTTGTTTAGCAAATTCAATAATAGGTCTAGCTGTCTATCAGTACCTTTAACTAGACAAATTATATCGTTCACATAACGATACCAGAATATTACATTTTTAACTAAGTGGCTGTTTGAGTTTAAAATATTATTTTCGAAATGGTTCTCGTCATTTCCCGACATATATAATGCCATGTTGTAAATACAGTCATATTTAGTATTTAAGACCATGTTTTTGTATTCTCATGTTAGACCTGAAGATGGTGTAACAGCCGAAACTAGTCGACTCAATAAAATTATAGTGAAACCTCACCGAGAGTTATTATTTAATTATTATAATGTTTCACCGAGTGACAACAGCATCTTCCGTTCAAATTATATAATAATTGAAATCATCAGTCCAATTTTTCTTCAATAAATTTTTACTATTGTAATAAGTAGTCCAAAATATTGCTGGTAGAGTCATAAAAATATTAGATACGGGAGAAGATGAATTTGAAGCAGCATTTTTAGTTATAGTAGCTTCATAGGCAATACAAGAAGCAGAAGTATTTTCATTCTGCTTTTGAATAAACTTATTCTCAGAACGAATCTTGCAAGAGATATGTTCATGAGGATCGGTATTCTCTAATGTTGACAAATTTTTGGAACTAACTGAACGAGACAGAATGCGGTTTCTATGAAGCAACCACAATATCTGATATTTACCGCGATTAATTACGTGATTTTGAACACATATAAAACTACAAAAAACCCGAAAAGATAGAGTTTTCAGGATAAAATTACTAAATCTAATATATCGGAAGGTATCAGAAGCAGCAAAATGCAGAAAACTATGAAAATACTGATACCTGGAAGCCAATTCACTTTTCTTTTAAACAAAAAGCTACTCACAATTGCAAAATAAAGAATTCGTAGAACTTCGGTGCTGCAACTCTTGTCTGAAGCAAGTTATCGGCATTTAAATGAAGTTCAAATAAAAAAACCAATCAAAATTTAAAAAAAACACTTTGTAACGTGTTCGCTAATTACCGAAGTCGATTTAGACTTTATCGTGGGTGATCGAACCACCAAGCGGTTTCACAGCTAACCGCTGATTTTTGTATTGCTTGCCGCTCGGCATATTAAGCGCGCGCAATGTGCGTAAATCGAGCCGGACTAATTAATCCAGATCTTCCTGAATTAACTCGTCTTGCCTATTCAATACCGTTCACTATCAGTTTTTTTATATAGTATCATTTTCCGTAGCTGGGTCTCCAAGAGAAGCAAAACGGCTAGTTAAGTATATCGTTATTTGGCTATTCAATATAAAAGATTTGGCAACTAGTTAACCGGAACCCGACCTACCACGTGATTCCGGAGTTTTTTTTTTTTTGGTACACGTGTATTTCATGTATATTTATATTATCATGGTGCACCATTGATTTGTTTATGTATGCAATTATGTATGTAAGATTCTCCCCTAGCGCTTTCCAGTATGGGAGACATCCCATACTGCGGGGTCTCTTCGGAGAGCCCAAGGAACGTGTCCGAAAGAATGCGTTCCGGATGTGTCAGTTGACTCCCCGGTCAGTCAACTGCCGTGGCTGAAAGTTGCTACTGACCGTTTGGCATGGGTCTGATCAACCCTGCGGCTGCCTCTTGGGGCTTCCGTTGGCCACGGAGCCCCAGTTTAGAAGAAAGCTATGCTTTGGTCGTCGGTAAACTGCTACTACGATATCCTGACTGAGGACCGATGTGCGTAGAACCGCTGGTGGGTGGGGTCACGACACTGTTGCAAGTTGGCTTAGTTGGCCTAAACGAACTGATTGGGGCGCTTTAGTGCTAAATGGACCCAATCATAATAGAATAGCCATTATGCCTTATATTAGGTCGAGTTTCAGGTAATGACTCCCGGTTGTGAAGGTCCTGGAAAGCAAGTAGCTATGGACAGCCAGGCAGGACCAACCGAGACGGAATGCCAAACTATGCCATGACAAACGGGTGCGGTATTTCTGAGGCGAGTCTCGTTAACCGGCAGGTGAGGGTGGGAAACACCCCTGTAAGTATCGCTAATATGACCATGATAAACATGACTATGTGAGTACTGTTTATTATATATCACCGTGGGAGGGGTCCAACCCTTTTCACCGTTGTGCCGAAACGTTTGGGACAAGCCTGTACTGCCAGTGGTCATGTAATAATATGATGATCTGATTGAATGATTTATTACGTAGGTTTAATTGTATTGTGTCTTGATCATTGATTGGGATCATACGTGCGACTAGAATAAAAAGAAGTGAGAAAAAGCTATATATTGTGTTATTTACTTCAACCTCTACTTCCGGCTTCACACAACTGGTATTGCTGCCTAGTTTTAATTTCTTTAAACTCGCTCAAAACAATTTCCTGTCAGACATCAACTTTTCATTCATTGCCTTTTCCATATCCATTTTTATAGCAAGTGAACAAATTTTGTATATACAACATACATTTGCTTAATAAATGAATTTGTTGTTATTATATAATTATTATTAATAAAATTTACTTAGGGGTCGACCCTGCATTGCTGTAGTAAATTTTTTAAGCTTTTTCTCAATTTAAAAATAACATCTTATGCGGAATTTCCCAAATCAGCATAGAATTTTCCTATTGTTTTAATATAGGGCTGTTAATTCACTGACGCATTTTGAATCCGTGCTCTTTTTAATACAATACAAATACTCCGCAAAATCTTATTTTAACTACAGGCAAATGTTACTCTTTTATTAAAATAAAACATTTCTAGTGTCTTATAAGCATTTTGGTTAGATGATATTTAGACTATTTTTCTAATTTATAATATTTTACTAATCTTTGGAATCCTTTTTCACTAAATTATTTCTTAAAATAAACATTAAATGTCAAACTCCAAATTATTTAAGTTTTTTGTTTTTCTATTTAACAATTGACAGGCTCAGTTGATACGATTTATGTGAAATAATTTTAATAAGTATAAATTTCAATATCCATTTTCTCGTTTCCGGTACCTTTTTTGAGAAAAATTTTCAAACAAATGTTATGAGAAATATTAATACATTTAATTTTTATTGAAATTATTTTTCTGTTACTTCAACCATTTTTGAGTAATTGCAGAAACCGAAAATAATGACAGGAGTAAACATATATTTCCGTTTTGAATATTATCTTCAAATATGTAAGGTGCAGACTTCAGGAATATGCATATCTTAAGTTTAAAGTTTCATAATTTTACCTTCAACCGTTTAGGCTGTAGAGCGCATACACACACACACAAACACTCACATAAACACACACAGATGGACGTCATTTCAAAAATAGTCGGAATCGATTACGGGAAAGATAAAACGTATATTTCCGTTAAAATCACAAAATCTAAATTTTTCATGATTACAATACTTACTCATACTGCGTATAAGAAAGTAATAAAACCTAGTAGGTAAAGGTCTATGGATCAACGAAGGTACAAGTAAACACTTGTATACAAATAAATTTACATACCTAGAAAGGTTAAAGTGTTTCGCAAACAATTTTAGGGCATGTAAATATGACAACTAGCAAATATCTTCACCTAATCTCACAATCGTAGCAAAATAAGAAATAATTTATAATCAAATAAGTTGAATTTTGATAGAGTACCTCATATGAACTGTCCATTTTGATGGAGCTACAGGAAACGGGAGTCTCTTTACAAAACGGAAATAAATTTGTTTATGACTAGTGTAATACAATTATTAAGTTTGTTTTATGTTTCTTGTTTTTCATATGTTGTCATATCAACAACAATGTAATGTAATGTAATTTTTTCTTTACTGTGTGCAAGATTTCATGTATCATTCTTTGAATTGCACAAGTATTTGTTAAATGGTCTGCAGATAATTATTATATGTTGTTTTCTCTGGCAAAATTGGCCATTCACTGAGTTTCAATAGATACCAACAAAAGTTTGGAAACAAACCATAAGTTACTCAGCACCATATAAGTACATCTCTGTGGTTACGCTTAAGACGATAGATGCGGAAACAGTGCTAAGAAAAACAATTCAAATAGTTTATAATTACTGTCGATTTAAGGAAATATTACAACATTTTATCTGACGAGTAATGAAAGTCCAATGGAAAGTGCCGAAAATTGTGTATCATCATAAATATATTATCTGGTAGATGATGCTTGAGATTTATTCTTGTTCAAAGCAATTATTACCCCGATAAGTATCCAAGCACACATTGCACTTGATAAAACCACATAATCAAATACATGCATTGCAGTAAATTATACTGTTGATTTGGTAGAAGTATTTTATAGCAATTTGAAAATTAAAGCAATTTTCATGAATTACAGAGGCTCACAAAATTATTCATCCACTAAAAAAAACTTACATATTCTTGCAATATCTTCGAAAAGAACTATCCAATTATTATTATTTAAATTTCATTATATTAAATAATACTTGGGAATTGATAGTAGAAAGAAAATATTGCAGAAAAACTGCAATGGTTAGCATAATTCTAAGAAACACAAAGTATTGACGTAAATTGAATACACAAAATTATTCATCCACAAGCACATTTCACACTAGTTATCATGTTTCTACAATGTAATAATTTGTTATTTTTTTATAATGGTATAGAAACTTTATTAGCATCATAATCATGCAAAATTACTTGCAAAAAGTAGTTGTATTTCATATTTTGCTACAATGGGTAGCAAAGAAAATGAAACCAGTGTTGAAGAAAGGAAAATAATTCTTAAATTAGTTTGCGAGGGAAAATCTATGCGAGAAATCGCAAGAATAGTCAACCGGAACCATTGTACGGTGCAATACATAATAAATAAATTTTAAAATGATGGAAATCTCGCGAATAAAGCTGGACGAGGAAGGAAGTGTATACTGACACCAAAGACTAAAAACTATATTGTTAAGCAAATTAAGTGTGATCCTAAGACAAATGTGTCAAAATTGACTACTGAGGTTTCAAATATTATCGGCCAACAATTTTCTACCGATACTGTCCGTCGAGTCCTTTGGAAAGAAGGATATAATGGTAGGGTTGCACGCAAGAAACCATTTGTGTCGCAAGTTAACAGAATTAAAAGGCTAGAATTTGCTAAGAAATATGTAAATGAAAGTGTAGAGTTCTGGAAAACAATCATTTTTAGTTATGAGAGTAAATTCAATTTATTCGGTTCTGATGGTAAGCAAATAGTGTGGAGAAAACCTAATAAGGAGTTAAAGAAGGAAAATTTGTGTCCAACTGTAAAGCATGGGGGCGGTCACCTGATGGTTTGGGGCTCAATGGCTGCAAATGGAGTTGGAAAACTTCAATTTATCGACTCTACCATGGACAAGTTTCAATATCTTCATATCTTAAAAGAAAATTTGCAACCTACTGTCACGCCATAAATTATATAATGAAACAAACTAACATTTTAAAAATATGTTGTGTAAAAATAAAATTGTAAGCTTAAAATCTATTAAATGTAAAATATTAATAAAGAGGATTAATAATGTATATATAAATGAATAAAATGTACATGTCTAAAATTGTAAAAGTAAAATATATTGTAAAATAATATTATAGATTGCTAAAAAAATATACGTGAATAAATAAAATTAAACACAAAACTAGCACTTTTAAATAAAGGCAAATAGGCCTGTATTCCTGAGAAACAAGACAACTCTGTCAATGAGTGTCGAATGGTTACCAAGGGCCACCGCCAGGTCAAGTGACAGACCTGCCCTGTTTCGCTGCTCGGAAAACTGGGAGCACTCCAACAAAGCAGTGTCACACGTTTCGCACATCAAAGCCTCCTCACGGCGCAGACGATGGCCATGCGTCCACCAGGTGTGCCCTATCCGGAGTCTCGCAACAGCGACCTCCTCCTTTTGGGATGCCCTATGGGAAGAATCCCATGCCTTCACGTTTTGTTTAACATTCCTAAGCTTATTCTATGAGACTCCACCTTTCTTGCCATTGTTTTACGATAAAATGTTTGAAATGACCCTTGAGCTCATCAGCTGGCACCCGATCAAAATCAATGGTGGCCTTGGACAAATCTCGTTTAGCTCCTGCATCAGCTGCTTCATTCCCGCAAATACCAACATGACTCGGTACCCAAATAAAGCGCACGAGAGACCCTTTTGACGATAGTGTCATCAAGGTTGCTTGTATCTGCTGCAAGAAAGGATGTTTAGGGAACAAAGAATCAAGCGCTTTCAAAGCGCTCATCAAGTCCGACACAATAACGAAAGAATTACGTTCTAGTCTGGAAATATAGAGAAGTGCTTGGTAGAGGGCATGCAGCTCTGCTGCTCTGTATACGGACTAGAGTTTGTGAAGTCGAAACTCACACGCACCTCTTGCCTATATAAAAGGACATGCAACCCTGTCGTTGCTCTTCGAACCGTCGGTGTAAATTCGAATCTATTGCCGATAGTTGGCAATGATTCGAGAAAACTCACTTTGGAACAGAATGGGTGGAGTAGCGGATCGATCTAGCTTTGAAAGCGCATAGTTGGTATTTGGATGGGAGAATATCCAAGGAGGAAAGAGGCTGAAAGAAGTGTCTGGGGTTGAAGGAAGTTCAAAATTAACTTCTCCAAAAATATTGCGAGATCTGATAGAAAAGGAACCCACCGAACGAGCCCTTCTGTCATAAATCTCCGCGAACTGTTGACCAAAGACGGTGTCAAAAACCAGGTGATATGGTTTTGACTTCATGGCTCCCGTGTAGTTCATGGTCAAAAGCCTGCGACGATCATACAGAGAAGGCTCACCAGCTTCGCACAATACACTTGGTATTGAACTGGTACGAAAAGCACCAGTAGAAAGACGAATACCAGTATGGTGTATCGTATCAATGGTTTTGATAACGGATGGCCTGGCAGACGCGTAAGCGATACAGCCGTAGTCCAACTTGGAACGTATCAAAGCCCGATACAGGCGCAGCGTAGAAATTCTATCGGCACCCCACGATTTAGAAGGTAGAACTCGCAACAAAGTTAGAGAAAGCCGATATTTTGCCTTCAAATCCACAAGATAGGTACGCCAGTTAAGCTTTTTGCCAAATAGAAGACCAAGAAAACGGACAGTTTCCACAAATGGAAGATCAGTACCATTGAGAGAGAGAACAGGATCTAAGTGAAGGTAACGACGTTGGCAGAAGTGAATGCACTGTCTTGGCCGCAGAAAATACTAAACCTTGCTCAGTAACCCAGGTATGAAGACGATTGATTGTTAACTGCAGCTGACGCTCTATGGAAGCCATATTGCGAGAACAGCAGAAAATCGGCAAATCGTCCACGTACAGGTGAGCGGATACACTGAGCAACACCGTTGATGCCCACAACAAACAATGTGATACTTAGAATAGACCTTTGCGGTACTCCGTTTTTCTGAATGAAAATGTTGGAGAGGTCATTTCCCACACGAACTTGAAACTTCCTTAAGGAAAAAAAGCTTTCAAAAAGCCCGGGCAATATCAAAAAACACAGTTACCATATGTTGCTTGTTGAGAAAAGCATCGCGGATGGTTGATTCAAGTCTTATCAGATGGTCTGTAGTGGAACGGTAACGGCGGAAACTGCACTGGATGTTTTGGTTGTTTGATTCCAAGAACCAAACAAGACGCCTGTTGATCATGCGTTCCATTATCTTTCAGACACAACTGGTAAGCGAGACTGGGCGATAGCTAGATGGCAGTGTTTTATCTTTTCCAGGCTTTGGGATTGGTACAATAATCGCATCACGCCATGGTGTTGGGCAAATACCGGAGAGCCAAATGCGATTATACATTTGTAGAAGAAAAGTTTTTCCAGCAGGATCCAAATAGCGAAGCATCTAGTAATGAATAGAATCAGGTCCAGAAACGCTGTCGTGAGAATCTGAAATTGCACTTTCAAGAAAGAAAGATTGTATATTTTGTCGCCCAGAGAAACAAAATTGAGACATTTACGTTCCAAGTTTGATTTCCGAGCGAAGAACTCAGCTGGATAGTGATTGGAACTTGAAGTATCCGCGAAAGTGGATGCTATGATATTGGCAACATCAGACCGACAGGTAATTACATTGCCATTGAATTTTAGGCCAGAAACAGTGCTAGAATTTGATCGGCCAGATATTTTTCTGACCTTCTTCCATACCTTTGAAACTGGAGTGGAGGTTGTAATGGAAGAAATGTATTTCTGCTATGACGCTTTCTTACTCTTCCGAACAATTCTTCTAGCTTTTGTCTTGGCTTGGAAGTAATGAATCATATTCTCGGTGGTTGGAAATCGCCTGAAATGGTGAAAAATACGTCGTTTTTCTCGGATAGAAATCTTGTACTCCTCGTTCCACCAGGGAACGGGTACTCTATTAGTATGAAGAGGTGTTAGAGGAATACTTTATTGTGCAGCAGACTTTAATGCATCCGTGAAATACCGAACATGGTGATCCACGTCAACGAATTAATTTACACTAAATACAGCCAACTCCGAGAACAGATTCCAAGCCGCTCGCTTTAAAGCCCATTTCGGACAGCGAGCATCAGAATCTGAGCTCTGCAAAACTTTAAGATTGATCGGAAGGTGGTCACTTTGATGCAAGTCCGAGTTTTATGTATTTTGGGTATTGTTTAAATGCGTTATTAGTGGTAAAATTGAGCATATTTCTGAGAATAAAATAATAGGGTTATGTTCTAACGCAATCACCGAATTTCACAAATGTCAGATGGCGAGGAGGGCGTAACCAACATTTATATCTTGGCGATTTCTATTATTTTCCTATAAACCTGACTGTTGATTTACAAGAAAGATATATTTCTATAATAAAAAAGCTTCAGGGTTTCATAAATGATATAATACTCAGCAATTGATAACGTATCAGTTGTAAAATTCATTGGAACAAAAATAAAAGTATGCGTCACTTAGTACATTTTCCCATTTTGCAAAAATTCTGAATGGCTCATTTTGAAAGAGATATTATTTTCGTAATCCACGCACTGTTTAGATTACGAAAATAATTCCATTTTCAAAATGAGCCTTTCAGATTTTTTGCAAATTAGAGTAATGTGCTGAGTGACGTGTTCACTTTTCTCTATTTCAATTAATTTTGCAGCGAATACACTATCAATTCCCATGTATTATATCATTTATTAAAGACTGAAGCTTTAAGATAATGAAAACATATCTTTTTTGCAAGACTTCAGTCAGCTTTATAGAAATATTAACGTATTTCAGCAAGACGATAAATTTGGTTACGCCCACTCGCCAACTGTCATTTGTGTAAATCCCAGCCACGAATTCCGCAACTGTCAGATGGCGAGGAGGGCGTAACCAACATTTATATCTTGGCGATTTCTATTATTTTCTTATAAACCTGTCTGTTGATTTACAAGAAAAATATGTTTCTATAATCAGAAAACTTCAGGGTTTCATAAATGATATAATTTTCGGCAGTTGATAGCGTATTCGTTGTAAAATTCATTGGAACAGAAAAAGTAGTATGCGTCACTTGGTACATTTTCCCAATTTATAAAAAATCTGAATGGCTCATTTTGAAAAAGATATTATTTTCGTAATCCACGCACTGTTCAGATTACGAAAATAATTTTATTTTCAAAATGAGCCATTCAGATTTTTTGAAAATTAGAGTTATGTGCTGAGTGACGTGTTCACTCTTCTCTATTTCAATTAATATTGCAGCGAATACACTATCAATTTCTATGTATTATATCATTTATGAAAGCCTTTAAGCTTTAAGATAATGAAAACATATCTTTTTTGCAAGACTTCAGTCAGCTTTATAGAAATATTAACGTATTTCAGCAAGACGATAAATTTGGTTACGCCCACTCGCCAACTGTCATTTGTGTAAATACCAGCCACGAATTCCTCAACTGTCAGATGGCGAGGAAGGCGTAACCAACCTTCATATCTTGGCGATTTCTATTAATTTTCTTATAAAGCTGACTATTGATTTAAAAGAAAAATATGTTTCTATAATCAGAAAACTTCAGGGTTTCATAAATGATATAATTTTCGGCAGTTGATAGCGTATATGTTGTAAAATTCATTGGAACAGAAGAAGTAGTATGCGTCACATGGTACATTTTCTCAATTTATAAAAAATCTGAATGGCTCATTTTGAAAAAGATATTATTTTCGTAATCCACGCACTGTTCAGATTACGAAAATAATTTCATTTTCAAAATGAGCCATTCAGATTTTTTGAAAATTAGAGTTATGTGCTGAGTGACGTGTTCACTTTTCTCTATTTCAATTAATATTGCAGCGAATACACTATCAATTTCTATGTATTATATCATTTATGAAAGCCTAAAGCTTTTAGATAATGAAAACATATCCTTTTTGCAAGACTTCAGTCAGATTTATAGAAATATTAACGTATTTCAGGAAGACGATAAATTTGGTTACGCCCACTCGCCAACTGTCATTTGTGTAAATACCAGCCACGAATTCCTCAACTGTCAGATGGCGAGGAGGGCGTAACCAACCTTCATATCTTGGCGATTTCTATTAATTTTCTTATAAAGCTGACTATTGATTTGCAAGAAAAATATGTTTCTATAATCAAAAAACTTCAGGGTTTCATAAATGATATAATTTTCGGCAGTTGATAGCGTATTCGTTGTAAAATTCATTGGAACAGAAAAAGTAGTATGCGTCACATGATACATTTTCTCAATTTATAAAAAATCTGAATGGCTCATTTTGAAAAAGATATTATTTTCGTAATCCACGCATTGTTCAGATTACGAAAATAATTTCATTTTCAAAATGAGCCATTCAGAATTTTTGCAAATTAATGTTATGTGCTGAGTGACGTTTTCACTTTTCTCTATTTCAATTAATTTTGCAGCGAATACACTATCAATTCCCATGTATTATATCATTTATTAAAGCCTGAAGCTTTAAGATAATGAAAACATATCTTTTTTGCAAGACTTCAGTCAGCTTTATAGAAATATTAACGTATTTCAGCAAGACGATAAATTTGGTTACGCCCACTCGCCAACTGTCATTTGTGTAAATCCCAGCCACGAATTCCGCAACTGTCAGATGGCGAGGAGGGCGTAACCAACATTTATATCTTGGCGATTTCTATTATTTTCCTATTAACCTGACTGTTGATTTACAAGAAAGATATGTTTCTATAATCAAAAAACTTCAGGGTTTCATAAATGATATAATACGCAGCAATTGATAGCGTATTCGCTATAAAATTCATTGGAACAGAAAATGAAGTTTGCGTCACTTAGTACATTTTCCCGATTTACAAAAAATCAGAATGGCTCATTTTGAAAAGTGAATTATTTTCGTAATCTGAACACAATAGGCTTCAATAAAAATGTATAAAACTTATAGATTCATAAATATATGACATTGCATAAGAAGTAAAACAATCTTTTTTTTCTATCCGTCAATCTGCAATAGTCAGGTTATGTTTTGAAAAATATCATTTTAAAATATAACATTACTTAGGAAGAAGAAAAAAGTAATACAATCTTCAATAAAAATGTGTATTCATTAAATATATGACATTACATAAAAAGGAGAACAATCGTTTATTTCTATCCGTCAATCTTAAATAGTCAGGTCATGTTTATTTATTTATTTATTTATATATATATATATATATATATATATATATATATATATATATATATATATATATATATATATATATATATATATATATATATATATATATATATATATATATATATATATATATATATATAAATATATATATATATATATATATATATATATATATATATATATATATATATATATATATATATATATATATATATATATATATATATATATATATATATATATATATATATATATATATATATATATATATATATATATATATATATATATATATATATATATATATATATATATATATATATATATATATATATATATATATATATATATATATATATATATATATATATATATATATATATATATATATATATATATATATATATATATATATATATATATATATATATATATATATATATATATATATATATATATATATATATATATATATATATATATATATATATATATATATATATATATATATATATATATATATATATATATATATATATATATATATATATATATATATATATATATATATATATATATATATATATATATATATATATATATATATATATATATATATATATATATATATATATATATATATATATATATATATATATATATATATATATATATATATATATATATATATATATATATATATATATATATATATATATATATATATATATATATATATATATATATTTACATTACTTAGGAAGAAGAAAAAAGTAATACAATCTTCAATAAAAATGTGTATTCATTAAATATATGACATTACATAAAAAGGAGAACAATCGTTTATTTCTATCCGTCAATCTTAAATAGTCAGGTCATGTTTAATTATTTATTTATATATATATATATTTACATTACTTAGGAAGAAGAAAAATTATACATTGTTTATATTATTTTCCAGCGTTGTTGATTTCATGGATTCTTCTCAATTTGAGGATCGATGTTGTCTAGGATTACGGCAATATGACATTGTTTGTATTATTTCCCAGCGGTGTTGTTTTGTGTACAGCAAATACAAAATTAACTCGTTACGTTTCATATACAATAACAAAGTTGATCTTGCGTCAGCTGTGAAGTTACTTTAATTTATAATACATTTGCGATTTTATTGCAATTGCATTATCCATATAAGTAACTTCGTATCGATGTCCTGCATTTGGTTTTTCGGGTAGTCAAACCGTAAATATACTCCCCGCGGACGATAGTCCTTATGGCCGTCTATATGTTTTATACATTTTTATTGAAGATTGTATTACTTTTTTCTTCTTCCTAAGTAATGTCATATTTTAAAAATGATATTTTTCAAAACATAACCTGACTATTGCAGATTGACGGATGGAAAAAAACGATTGTTCTACTTTTTATGTAATGTCATATATTAAATGAATCTATATGTTTTATACATTTTTATTGAAGATTGTATTGCTTTTTTCTTCTTCCTAAGTAATGTTATATTTTAAAATGATATTTTTCAAAACATAACCTGACTATTGCAGATTGACGGATAGAAAAAAACGATTGTTTTACTTTTTATGCAATGTCATATATTTAATGAATCTATAAGTTTTATGCATTTTTATTGAAGCCTATTGTGTTCAGATTACGAAAATAATTCACTTTTCAAAATGAGCCATTCAGAATTTTTGAAAAATGGGAAAATGTACTACGTGACGCATACTTTTATTTTTGTTTCAATGAATTTTACAACAAATACGTTATCAATTGCTGAGTATTATATCATTTATGAAACCCTGAAGTTTTTTGATTATAGAAACATATCTTTCTTGCAAATCAATAGTCAGCTTTATAGGAAAATTAATAGAAATCGCCAAGACGATAAATGTTGTTTACACTCACTCGCCATCTGACAGCTGAGGAATCCGTGGCTACGAATTCCACAAGTGACAGTTGGCGAGTGGGCGTAACCAAATTTATCGTCTTGCTGAAATACGTTAATATTTCTATAAAGCTGACTGAAGTCTTGCAAAAAAGATATGTTTTCATTATCTTAAAGCTTAAAGGCTTTCATAAATGATATAATACATAGAAATTGATAGTGTATTCGCTGCAATATTAATTGAAATAGAGAAGAGTGAACACGTCACTCAGCACATAACTCTAATTTTCAAAAAATCTGAATGGCTCATTTTGAAAATGAAATTATTTTCGTAATCTGAACAATGCGTGGATTACGAAAATAATATCTTTTTCAAAATGAGCCATTCAGATTTTTTATAAATTGAGAAAATGTACCATGTGACGCATACTACTTCGTCTGTTCCAATGAATTTTACAACATATACGCTATCAACTGCCGAAAATTATATCATTTATGAAACCCTGAAGTTTTCTGATTATAGAAACATATTTTTCTTTTAAATCAACAGTCAGCGTTATAAGAAAATTAATAGAAATCGCCAAGATGATAAAAGTTGTTTACGCTCACTCGCCATCTGACAGTTGAGGAATTCGTGGCTGGTATTTACACAAATGACAGTTGGCGGCGAGTGGGCGTAACCAAATTTATCGTCTTGCTGAAATACGTTAATATTTCTATAAAGCTGACTGAAGTCTTGCAAAAAAGATATGTTTTCATTATCTTAAAGCTTAAAGGCTTTCATAAATGATATAATACATAGAAATTGATAGTGTATTCGCTGCAATATTAATTGAAATAGAGAAAAGTGAACACGTCACTCAGCACATAACTCTAATTTTCAAAAAATCTGAATGGCTCATTTTGAAAATGAAATTATTTTCGTAATCTGAACAGTGCGTGGATTACGAAAATAATATCTTTTTCAAAATGAGCCATTCAGATTTTTTATAAATTGGGAAAATGTACCAAGTGACGCATACTACTTTTTCTGTTCCAATGAATTTTACAACGAATACGCTATCAACTGCCGAAAATTATATCATTTATGAAACCCTGAAGTTTTTTGATTATAGAAACATATTTTTCTTGTAAATCAACAGACAGGTTTATCAGAAAATAATAGAAATCGCCAAGATATGAAGGTTGGTTACGCCCTCCTCGCCATCTGACAGTTGAGGAATTCGTGGCTGGTATTTACACAAATGACAGTTGGCGAGTGGGCGTAACCAAATTTATCGTCTTGCTAAAATACGTTAATATTTCTATAAAGCTGACTGAAGTCTTGCAAAAAAGATATGTTTTCATTATCTTAAAGCTTCAGTCTTTAATAAATGATATAATACATGGGAATTGATAGTGTATTCGCTGCAAAATTAATTGAAATAGAGAAAAGTGAACAAGTCACTCAGCACATTACTCTAATTTGCAAAAAATCTGAATGGCTCATTTTGAAAATGGAATTATTTTCGTAATCTAAACAGTGCGTGGATTACGAAAATAATATCTCTTTCAAAATGAGCCATTCAGAATTTTTGCAAAATGGGAAAATGTACTAAGTGACGCATACTTTTATTTTTGTTCCAATGAATTTTACAACTGATACGTTATCAATTGCTGAGTATTATATCATTTATGAAACCCTGAAGCTTTTTGATTATAGAAACATATCTTTCTTGTAAATCAACAGTCAGGTTTATAGGAAAATAATAGAAATCGCCAAGATATAAATGTTGGTTACGCCCTCCTCGCCATCTGACATTTGTGAAATTCGGTGATTGCGTTAGAACATAACCCTATTATTTTATTCTCAGAAATATGCTCAATTTTACCACTAATAACGCATTTAAACAATACCCAAAATACATAAAACATAGCCTTTTATTGTTTCTAAAGTAATTTTCATAATATTCTACAGAATTATTATATTTTTCACAATGCAAATGTGTATACAAATTATAACCTCAGCCGTCTGTCATGGGTTACACCTCATTTCGAATGAGATTTGTGGAGGATCTGCCAAACGAAAGTGCATGTTTTATATCTTGAATTAAAGCTTAGAGTATGTAGATTACGAATATAGTAAATATATAAAAAAGAGCCATTCCCATTTTTTGCAAATTAGGGAAACGTCGGACAGCGTACTGTTTGCACCTATGAACATGGTATTTTTAATGAAATTTCATTATTCCAGTGAATATTCTTGCAGTTTTTGGTTTTATAACGCTAATTATTTACATTTTACACAAAATGAAACACAATTGGAGCTTGAAAACCACGGATTAAGCGAAATAAAAATCTAGGGGATTTTTGTTTTTAGGTTGGCAACACTGACTTTTCGTGGCTGGGTTTTTCATGGATAACTTTACCGACATATTTATAGACTATAAAATTAGCTTGGGAATATTTCTATTTTTACAGTTGGCAACCTTTTTCGGCGCTGAATTTTTCGCCGGCAACTTCTCGTACATCTCTCTCTACTAGTCCACGCTATGTCGACTCCAATAGAACGAGTGGTACAAAGCTCTGTCTCTTTTTTTTGAAAAGGTTCCTTCCCCGTTCACATAGCGCTGCTGTGCCTCAGATGAGGTTACTTCTGCGCGTGCGTCAATCATAAACGTAATTTGCAGTTTTAAACTTGACGAAGTTGTTTACATAAACAGGTTACCAGTTTTAATTTATTTGTGACTTTATCGAAGTTATTGTTGTATATCATGCCGACCTTTGTTGTGTTCCTGGTTGTGATTTTGTGTGTCTCGTCACCCGCCACAAATTACCTTTATACGAGCCGGAGATTTCTAATAAATGAGTTGAACGTATTGCAAAACCTAAATTTGTAAACTATGATGATTTATACATTTATGAATTATTTCGTATATGTAGTGGTCATTTTATCGAAGAATGTAAAACTTCTGGGACTAAAAGACTGAAAAAGTACTCAGTACCGTCAATAAAATTGCCAGGTAATATTAAATAATTATGTTGAATACATGGTATCTATCTATTCATATATATTGAAAATTTACTACATTTATATGTTATTTAAGACAAATATATCAATTTGTAATTTGTAGGTTCCATGAAGAACTTTTCTTATCTTCTGCTGCACTTTCCACGCGAGGTAAGCTAGGTTATGTTATAGCCGAAATAATCAGTAGTGTCACTAACTCGATTATTACTAGTGCATTCGTTATGTTTGTTTCCTGTGTTCGTACTGTGAGGGCGAGTCCAAATAGCCTCAAGCCGTTGTTTCTTAGCATTAACAATATTGCAATTGCTGTGATGATATTCCATATGTAAAGTCTATTAAAATCTCTATGGTACCTCAATAATGGCCAGTCCAGCGGTGCGTTTTGTATACTTGTCCACTCAATTTAGTCTGACATTCCACTAATGCATGGTAAATTCAAATGTGTTATCTGACTAGTCTAATTATGATTTAAACATTCAGATAGATTGTTGTATGTTGGTATATTTTGTGCGTATAGTGGATTTAGTCCGAATGATTTCAGGTTCGACCAGGTTGCTGGGAGTACGTGTACTATTCCGAATGTCACACTGTCTTCTCCACATGGAATTTTTCTTGGGATATTCTGTTTATCGTTCACGTTACAAGGCAACTAAATTTGTAGCGCTCCTGGTTGATTTGATGCTTCTTATCTCCCTCCTTTGGGCAACGTATCTTGGTATTATTTTGCGGGTGAGTTATCACGTATGTGTCAGAAGATTCTTAGATTAATATTTAATAAAACTATGTATTTCTTTTCAGATTCTTAAATTAATATTTTATTCAACTCTATTTCTTTTCAGATCCTTAAATTAATAATATTTTTACACTATGTATAATAATTTTTTATATTTACTAATAAATAAGTAATATAATATCAGTTTTTTTTTAATATTCATTATTTTACTCAATTTTTGGTGATGGATTACAATATAATTAGAGCGATTTTTAGTGAAGACCACAATATTCTGAATCATAAATAGAGAAGCGAGAACAATGTCTTTGTATAAATTGATATACTAAGAGCGTTATTTTCGCATCTCTATTCATGATTCAGAGTGTTGTGGTCTTCACTAAAAACCGCTCCAATTTTTATGCAACCTGCACTGCATCTGGAAGTCATATTTCCCGCCATCTGTTAGTTCAATTTCCATACGCCAAAATATACTCTTACAGCGCTTCTTTAAGGAGTCGACGATCTATTAGTGAATTATCTATGTACTAGTCTCTGGTTATAGACAACAATTGGTTCATAAATAAATATCGGAGTTTGAATTATTAAAGGAAACATATAATTATGCCGCAACAATCGTTATCAACTCATATTGACATATAATTCATTCTTTATCTATCAGAGATAAGATTTGATATAGAAGTTCAATGAATAGTCGCGAATAAATTTGTTCGTATAGTATAATAAATTTTATTAAGCGATTTTATTTTACCGAAAAAATAAATAAAAATAGGTAAGATGTATGCATAGTTTAAATCGTTTATTCTAAACTAATATGGATCACAATTCAAGATGGAAAATGGAAAAACAACACGATTCGTTCACGCACAACTACAAACAATACCACGAAGCATTCATGCAAAACCACAACGGCACTACGTCACTAGAAATATTCTCGCTAATCTTGCCAGCGTTTTTCGAAATATTCATTGCGACTACTGTCGCTTCGTACATTCTAACTTCCCACATCAGCACATCTAGCGTCAAAGAAGCTGTAATACATTTCATCATTGACTTCACTGCAATCATCATCCCAATTATCTGCGGTATAACAATCTTCGCCGATTTCAAATTGTATTTCCTGCTTGGTCTAAGCGTGATAACCGTTCTCATTGCAATTACAATCAAAACATATTCTATCCAAAGACGAAACACTCCTTTCGTTAAACCGACGTCTAAAAACGACCGCCGGATTATAAACAACCGACGCCATTTTATAACCAACGCTCGCGCTTCCATAACAGCCATCACGATTGTAGCGATTTTAGCTGTGGACTTTCAAATATTCCCGCGGCGCTACGCGAAGACTGAAACGTTCGGGTACAGTTTAATGGACGTAGGCGTCGGTTTATTTGTGTTTTCGAACGGTTTAGTCGCGCCTGAGCTGTCTAGAAAGCCTCAATCTTTGATTAAATCGATCATCAGCAGTGTTCCGTTGTGGTTGTTAGGGGCGGGCAGGTTTCTAATCGTTAGAGAAATTGATTATCAAGTACACGTCTCGGAATACGGCGTGCATTGGAATTTTTTCATTACTCTAGCAGTCACTAAAATACTTTGTTCCCTGCTGTTAAACCTAATCAGCGTCAATTACTCCCTGAGTATAGCAGTCATTGTGCTGGCAATACACGAATATTTGTTACAAAACGGCTTAAGCGATTTCGTTCTACAGAATTTACCGCGAAACACGTTTGTTTTGGCGAATCGCGAAGGAATCGTCTCGTCTTTCGGTTACGTAGGTCTCTATTTTTTATCGGTGCACTTCGGTAAATTGGTGTATCAATCGAAAAGCAGCCGAAGCGATTCGCAACTGGGACTTTTGTTGTTTCTTTGGTCAATTATTTTATTGGTTTGTGTTTTATTGTGCGAGAATTATTTCGGGATTTCGCGCCGATTGGCGAGTGCCGGTTATTGCTTCTGGATCATGTTTTTAGGAATTTTAATGTGTTTTTTGTTGCTAATCGGGGAAAACTTCAGTGGGTATTTGTATTTAATGACGAATCAAAGAAAACGCGTTTACGTGCCGTTGATTTACGAAGCGATTAGCTTTAATGGTCTCGCATGCTTTTTACTCGCGAATATTTTAACGGGTTTGATCAATGTTTGTATGCAAACGTTGCGCGTTGATGCCGAGAGAAGCTTGTTGATTCTTATAGGGTATATGTTCGTGAATTGTTTTGTTATAAGTGTACTGTATATGAGGAACATTAAATTAAAACTTTGGTGAAATTGTAAATAATTTATTTGATTTGATATAAAACAATATATGAATTAATTAATTAAATGATTATTTTAAGCGTTTTGAATTTTGTACGTGTGAGAGTATGTTAGAGTTCATCGTGCAGAGTGCCGTCTAGGAAGCTTTTGAAATCTGGATGGTTTTTGATATGTTTTGCAGCTCTATTGACTAAACGGACGAATTCGTCTACGTTGAATGAGTAATTTGTGAATTTTGCATGGGATCCGCCGTCTGGATGATGACCCTGAAATACACAAATATGCAATATTTATTGAACCGATATATTTAAGCAATTGTATACTATATAGAAGCCGTGCTTACCTCGTCTTCCGGGTAAAGTTTATCAGGATCTTCCCAGGTTAGATATTTCAGGCCGCGAACCCGTGCTAGATCTAGGTAGCAGTTTTCGTCTTCGCAATTGTACCTTGAATTAAATCAGTATTTTATTGTGCTTATGTAACTCTAGACACGTCAGAATGCCGTTAGTAAAAAGAAATGTGTATTTTGCTATTCCCATTAGATTTTCTCAAGCAAAGGATAGCGACAAGGTACATTATGCTGTTGTATTCTTGTGAAACATAGACAAGTGGTAGTTGTAATGTATGTTTAGATTTACTACTGTTACTAATTGGTAATGTTGCCGTTTAGATAAATGTTTAATTTCTTATACGCAGTATTGTAATCAAGAAATATTTTGATCTCGAGATTTTAATGAAAATATACGTTTTCACCTTCCCTGAATCGATTCCGACTATTTTTGGAATGAAGTCTGTCTGTGTGTGTCTAAACGGTTGAAGTTAAAATTATGAAACTTTAAACTTAAGGTTTGTAAATGCTCGCATGTGCACTAGCTATTTTTGAAAAAATATTCTAACCGGAAGTGCCTGTTTACTCTAGTCATTTTGTACGGTTTCTGCAATTACACAAAAATGGTTGCAGTTACAGAAATTTGTTTGGACACAAATTAAAGGTATTCATATTTCACATAACTTTTGTTTGAAATATTTTTTCAAAAAGAGTACTGGCTATTAAAATTTCTTTTGATATATTTATTTTTACATAAATCATATCTGTGCCTATCAATCGTTTAACAAAAATTATATAAATAATAAAAATACGATGCGTATAAGAAAGTTCAGTGTAAGACATTGCAAATATTTTAAATACAATTCATAATGGGAGATTATGCATTTGTAAGTATGTGTGTGTTAAATATGCTATATTTACTTTAGTGATTTTTTTGCGATTTCTGCAATATCCGAAATGGTTGCTCTTACGGTGGAAAAAGTTACATTTAAAATGGATTTCACCTATCTAGGCATAGAAATTTATATTTCTTTATATAAGAAACAGAGCAGACATAATTAATAAGCGAATTAATATCGGTTGCACCATACAGATTGAGTGAAAAATGTTTTTAAAAATTACTGATATTGTAGATTTATGAATTTACTTGAAAACAAAACGTTTTTAACAATGACGCTATTCAAAAAAGTTACAGGCGGTGTAAAAATAAGTGAACAAAATTCAAACATATTAAAAAATATAGTAAATTTTATATAAAATAGAAACATTTGCCGTTTAGCTCCAATTCGCAATAACGCAAAAGAATGATTCTGTCTGTAACTGTAATTTCTATTAAAACGCAAACATAAATAAGAATAGGTTTAAGATAAAAACTCACAGTTCAAAAACAGCTGCCCAATCCGGTAGAAACAATAAATGCGTCAAACCAGCTCCATGAATCCCAACCAACAAATCCGTGTTCCGCGTTACCTCTAATTGTTCCGTGAAAGTAATGTTCTGATTAAACGCAACCTTCCGCACATCATACAACGGATTCAATCGCAGCGCCGCAATCAATGAATCCTCGTTTAATACTCTCCTATACTTCGTGTCGCGCGACAAAAATGTCACCCGTATCCTCTCATCGTCTCGACTGTATTGCGGAATATTTAATCGGTGCAAAATGTGTCTCGAGAACGCGTGAAATAAACCGCTCTTCTCACAACCCCAAATCTATTTAATAACAACATTGCAATGCATTATATTCACTTACATTATATTCACTTACAATTGGTGTGTTATAATACAAGCCGAAAATCATCCGAGGCAGTAGTGGGAAGACAACGTTCCGAAAACAGACGCTTTTGCCCCGAAACGTCTTCAAATCCCAAATCGGGTGGCTGGTGAACGCTTTCCAGACGTCACCAAACGCGGACTTGTACGTATACGTTTCCCAAATCAAAATGTGCACATCGGTCGAAAACGTGCTGCTATGTGTTGAGTTTAAGTGTAACGTTGCGTACAAGTTGAAAAAATCGCAGAAATGATGGTACATATTTACTGCTACACAAAAACAAATCAACTTGAGTTTATTTTGAAATACTTATACAAATACTCATACTTACTAGCGTCTATTTTCATTATAAAGACTGGCTTATTGATAACGACATCACAATCTCCTCCTTCGCCACCTTCAATGCTTATGGGTTTTTGAGCGAAACGCGTAAAATATCGCATTTCCGGGCCCCAACTTTGTAGCGGACTTATATGGTCGGCCTGCTCCATAATACGCTCTTTATACAACGCGCAATGACCACCGATTTGGCCGTCAGCGAACACGTCCATCTTGTATCGAAGCGGTTCCTGTCGGCCCACTAACCCGGTGAAGTTCATTAAAATGTTCCGGCCACGACAGAAGCGCAAGTGTTCGCTGCATTCTAGTGAAGAATCGTCGGGGAAGAACGGCTCGCACATGACTAGCATTTCTTTTTGCTGTTGCTTGATGAAGCCGAAGTCGGCCTGAGTGTAGAACGTAGACTGTTGATCGAACTTCGAGCGCACCCAACCTTTGTGATCGCCAGGGCACGCGGGCACAGAGTACTGTCGCTCCCACGTGCACTGCTGCTCGTAGCCCCAGCATTTGTTCGCGTTTAGGTGCGTTTTAAACGGGCAATCTGGATCGACGTTACATTGCTTCGCAATGTCGGGGTATGTGTGAAAGTAGTACGGCAGATGCTCGTCTGGTAGATTTATCCACGAGAACTTATCACTATTCGCTTGCGATGCATAAATTAATAGTACTACCAACGGAAACATCCTTGATTTATTATTATATATTTTATATTTTGAGCATTTTGTATAAGATACTAGAAGTTTGAAGTCCTGATTGATTAGTTAATCACACATTCTATTATTATAATTAACACCTGCTGCAGTTGATTTTCTATCCCACATGTAAATATTTATATGAACCTTCAAATGATTATGTCAAGTGTTCTTTCCAGCAACATAGTTCCAATATTCTATTGCCTGTGTTGCCAATATTAGATAAATATATATGAAAAGAAAACCCAAATAGAGTTGTGACAGCGAGAGAGATGCAATGCTTCCCCTTCTCCAAATTCAAAACCGGGGTATAGCAATATGAGATATTAGCATTGTGTAAATGGTCGAAAAATAAATAAGTAATTGTGGTACGAGCTGAATTTCAAGGGTATAGCGGAAGAATTTTGCAAAACTTTGCATTGCCACCACACATGCCAAGGATGTATTTATGATATAAAATTACTTTTGGTTTTGTTAAGGAGAGACGTCGCGTAAAACTACAATATTCGATGTTTTCAAGTCAATATAATTTAAATCAGGATCAATATTTTCAAATTTTGACTTACTCACAGTAATTATGTAAGTGTTTTTTCTTAGGATATCTTTATTATAAAAATAAACTGTTATAAAAAACAGTCGAAACAAATAATCAAAATATGAACCTTTCAAAACTTTAATGATGACTTAAATCTTGTAATATTGATATTAAGATCTGAGATTTTCTATTAATAGTTACTTCAGATATACTAGCAAACACTGCGGTAATAAATTATTATGGTTATATCAATAAATATTTGAAATAATAATTCATTTACAATAATGTCATGAAATCTGAATTTATACAAGTCATTTAATTGCGATATTCAGTTACTAAAATTGCTAAAACTTACGAAATATCTAAACATAAGTCTCAGTTTGAGTATTCAATTAAAATATGTTTAATATTCATTACTGCTTATTAATTAAGCCCCATTTAGATTTTGTCCCATATACCGTTATGTTAATTTTGTTTGATATTTTCGTCGATAGATAGCTAAACTTGTTTCATAAGTTCCCAAAACTAAATTTTTTTAAAGTACTGTACACAGATAACGGAACCCAATGTAGCAGTCATAGAATAATTTCTGATATTTACAATTGAAACTTGGGTTGCCTTTTTTTTTCTTCCCTTTTACTTTCTTATACGCAGTTTATGAAAATATTGTAATTATGAAAAATTTCGATCTCGAGATTTTAACGGCAATGTATCTTTTGATTTTCCCTGAATCGAATCTCACTATTTTGTTTATTTAGTTTAGCTACAATTTTTCTTGCAATAATTCTATGGTTGAAGATTTTACTGGTTAAAGGATTCTATTGTTATATACGGGACATCTCATTTCTGCTTCCTCTAAGCTGATAATATTACGTTTAGTGGAAATAAGATTAAAATTAATCTTGTTAAAAGCACAAGAAATATATTTATCCCTGGAAAAACCAACCAAAACTTGTCCCAATAAGCAAATGAACTTATAGAAATACCCATTCATCCTACCCTTCAAAATACATTGTGCAATTATTGCATAAATAGATTGAATATAAAATTTTTGTATTAGTCTATAACAGTCTTATTCTTAAGCAACATATGCTGCAATAGTGCGAAATAGTGTAGTTTATTGTAAATTATTCTTGTGTTGTTGCCTATATGAAAATTTATAATAATGAAATACCTAAATTGTAAAGGTAATTTAGTGCAACAAAGTCACAAAAATAGACCAAAAAATACTCGACGATCAATTCGTGCATGACAATTTTATAAAAATATCTGCAGTGTCATGCACCGAACTTTCTTATCCGCATATGGGTTAAACCATATCGTAGTTACATTATTTTTCTAATTTATAATATTTGTTCTAACCTTTAGATCGCTTTTACACTAAATATGTCTCTTAGAATAAATATTAAATGTCAAACTTCGAATTATTTAATTCTATTTTGTTAAACAATTGACAGGCGCAGATGATACGATTTATGTAACAATATATATAATAAGCAGAAATTTATTTTGAAACCAATACAATTTTTGGAAAATATCTGCAGTGTCATGCACCGAACTTTCTTATCCGCATATGGGTTAAACCATATCGTAGTTACATTATTTTTCTAATTTATAATATTTGTTCTAACCTTTAGATCGCTTTTACACTAAATATGTTTCTTAGAATTAATATTAAATGTCAAACTTCAAATTATTTAAGTCTATTTTGTTAAACAATTGACAGGCGCAGATGATACGATTTATGTAACAATATATATAATAAGCAGAAATATATTTTTAAACCAGTACCCTTTTTGGAAAAAAAATTCGAACAAAAGTTGTGCTAAATATAAATATCATTAATTTTTGTTCATAAAAATTTTCTGTTACTGTAACCATTTTTGATTAATTGCAGAAACTGCAAAAAATTACTAGAGTAAACAGGCACTTCCGCTTTGAATATTTTTTTCAAAAATAGGAGTTGCACACCCCTGGTATATGTAAATCTTAAGTTTAAAGTTTCATAATTTTAGCTTCAACCGTTTAGGCTGTAGAGAACACACACACACACACACACACACACACACACACACACACACAGACGGACGTCATTCCAAAAATAGTCGGAATCGATTCAGGGAAGGTCAAAACGTATATTTCCGTTAAAATCTCGAGGTCGACATTTTTCATGATTACAATACTTACTTGTACTGCGTATAAGAAAGTAAAAATATTATAGTGAGAATACCTACATATCTCCAACACACAATGATGTAGAAAATACACCGTTAACGTGACCCTAGCTGAAGCAGCGGCAAATAACAATATTTGTGTTTCTTTTAAAAATAAAAAACTTCAGCTAAAGAAAACTCATAATTACTATTGCCAGGTAATATTTATTAATAATAATATAATTAATAAAAGTAACTATTCACCTTTTTTTTCACAGATACAGGGGGCAATTAAATATAAGTAAGCGTGAAAAATGCTATTTTGTGATCTATATCGATGGTGACCACGATATATGTATTGAAGAAATTAAAAGGGATGCAACTATGTGGAAGAGAAATATGCTGCCTACACTTATCAAATTTTATCATGATTGTGTTTTGCCAGAATTAATAAATCGTAGGGTAAATCGTGGACAAAAATGTGTAGATTCCGCGGAAATTATAAATGCACAAAAACTGCAAGCAGCAAAAAAAATAAATAAAAAACGAAAACAAACAAAAACTTATTTTATTATTTGCTAACCTATAACTATCAATTTCATATTCCGCAACTAAAATAGAACTAATACTTTTTTCCCATAACTAAAATATTATATTTACGTGCGGCAAACAACGCATATCTATAATCTAAACTACGATACTAGTGACATCTGAAGTCACTGAATCACACTATTAGAAAATACGTCCCTTCTTAAGGGTCGAAATAAAAAGTTATTTACCAATGAAAATTCAAAAAGGGGATTCTGAAAGTTCGATCAAAGATCTATATATAGCATATGAATTTAAATTTATAAACGAACAGAATTTAATTTAAGAAACAAAACGGACAAATAGAACCACTAAATATTATCAAACGCAAAAATACAATAAGCAACAACAAAGGTTCTTCGAATACCAATATCAGAGTGACAGATCAGGCAGCGGATTATGCGATCAGTTAACATGAATATATCAAAAATAAATTATTGATAGGCCCATTTATTTATATTGATTACTAAATAATGATATTATTTAATATTTCTTGATCTTATATTAATTTTGATATTTTCTATAGCAATTTCGGCGATTTGGATAATAAATTAAATATTAATTTACGTCATAACATGTGTTTCTAAACGCATACTTAAAATATTTCAATTCCGGAAGTACAAAAGAGGCGCCATTTTTGTATTTCGCATTTTTTCAAATAGCTATAAATCTGTAATTATGGATGGGCCTTGTGAGTTTTTAATACTAACTGACACTTTATGCTACTTTATGCTCAGACCACAGGTTATGCTACTAAAAAATTTTAGTAGCTTTAATTTGCATTTCAAAAACATCTGCAGTGTCATGCACCGAACTTTCTTATACGCATATGGGTTAAACCACATCGTAGTTTCATTATTTTTCTAATTTCAAATATTTTTTTCTGACCTTTGGAACAGTTTTACGCTAAATATATTTCTTTGAATAAATAAAAAAAAATTATTTAAGTCTGTTTTGTTTTTTTTTGATAAACAATTGACAGGCGCAGATGGTTCTATTTATGTGAAATTAAATGTAATTTAAAGAAATTTCAAGAGCCATTTTCTTGTTTCCGGAACTGTTTAAGAAAAATAGTTTCAAATAAAAGTTGTACAAAATGCTGATATCTATAATTTTTACTGTAACAATTTTTCTGTAACTGCAACCGTTTTTGAGTATTTGCAGAAACTGCAAAAAATGACTAAAGTAAACATGCACTTCCGGTCGGAATATTGTTTTCAAAAATAGGAGGTTTTCTTGCCAGGCATATACAAATCTTAAGTTTAAATTTCAAAATTTTCCTTTTAGCCGTTTGGGCTGTAGAGCGCACACATACACACACACACACACACACACACACACACAGACGGGCGTCATTCCAAAAATAGTTGGAATCAATTCAGGGAAGGTCAAAACTTATATTTCCTTTAAAATCTCGAGATCGAAATTTTTCATGATTACAATACTTACTTATACTGCGTATAAGAAAGTAAAACATCTGCAGTGTCATGCACCGAACTTTCTTATACGCATATGGGTTAAACCACATCGTAGTTACATTATTTTTCTAATTTATAATATTTGTTCTAACCTTTAGATCGCTTTTACACTAAATATATTTCTTAGAATAAATATTAAATGCCAAACTTCAAATTATTTAAATCTATTTTGTTAAACAATTGACAGGCGCAGATGATACGATTTATGTAACAATATATATAATAAGCAAAAATTTATTTTGAAACCAGTACTTTTTTTGGAAAAAAGATTCAAGCAAAAGTTGTGCTAAATATAAATATCATTAATTTTTGTTCACAAAAATTTTCTGTAACTGTAACCATTTTTGAGTAATTGCAGAAACTGCAAAAAATGACTAGAGTAAACATGCACTTCCGGTCGGAATATTGTTTTCAAAAATAGGAGGTTTTCGTGCCAGGCACATACGAATCTTAAGTTTAAGTTTTCATAATTTTCCCATTAGCCGTTTGGGCTGTAGAGCGCTCACATACACACACAGACGGACGTCATTCCGAAAATAGTTGGAATCGATTCAGGGAAGGTCAAAACGTATATTTTCGTTAAAACCTCGAGTTCGAAATTTTTCATGATTACAATACTTATACTGCGTATAAGAAAGTAAAAAGTGCATTTCTCAGTAAGAATAACATGGGACTTTTCACAGAAATTTTTTCAGATCCACGCAATCGTATTTCCCGCCCGCCGTGACAAGCCAATTTTTCTGCCCATTGCGATAAATATAAACATTGTATCACAAAGAAATAATAAATTAATAATTTGAATATTATATTCATTACATACATTTTCAAACCTCTGTATAGGTATGTGAGATGAAGTATTATATCAAATAAATTTGTATATTTCATTTGTATGTTTAATTATTTTTATTCAATTGGCCACCTTGATATTTAAGTTTTATTAAGTTTTGTAAATAAAATAGCATGTTGTCTGTGATGTGTCAAATCCGTCAAATCTAATCATTCCATTTAATAATTTTAAAGTGATAATGCACTTTGAATTTATTTTATAAGCTTAATTCGAAAAAAGAATCAAACTTGTCCGCGATTTAAGTCGTCTAAAATTAACAGCTAATTAGTTGGAAGAAGGGAAAAATAAAGCAAAATATGGTTAAATTGTACGCGTTATGTGTTTTATACAAAGGACCTACGAGTGCAACATGGTTAAAATCCGCGTACGATTTACAAAGTTTCGGCTTTTTCCAACGGAGTTCCGTGCAAGAGTTTATGGCATTTGTTAGTAAAACAATCGTTGAGCGTACACAGATTGCCGCGCGACAGTCCGTCAAAGAAGGAGGTGGGTTGTTTAAAATAATAATTCGTTTAGCTTGTAGTGGTGGGTAGTTGACTGTAGTGGTTTGAATTTATAGAATACATGTGCCATGTGTACGTTCGAAGCGATAGCTTAGCCGGAGTGGTCATCTCCGATCAGGAATACCCGTCGCGCGTGTCACATACGCTAATCACTAAAGTACTGGATGAGTTCGCTAAAAATGTGCCGCCGACGTCGTGGGCGACTTCCAGCGAAGCGACTGTTAACTTCCCGCAGTTAAACACGTATTTGTCCAAGTATCAAAGTCCACGCGAGGCGGACGCGATGACGAAGATCCATGATGAGTTAGATGAGACAACAATTATTTTAGTGCGTTTATTGCTATGTTTAATTGTGATATTTAATAGTAATGTTTATGTGTGATTTTTAGCATCAAACGATCGAGGCAGTTCTGGAACGAGGCGAGAAATTAGATGATTTAGTTAGCAAATCCGAGGGGTTGTCCGTGCAGTCGAAAGCTTTCTATAAAACCGCTCGTAAAACTAATAGTTGCTGCACATTTAGTTAAATGTAAACTCAACTATTATTCCAATTTGTGCAACACCGACGCCACTACAATACAATAATTAACGAGCTTATATGAAGAAATTATTTTCAAAACTAAGCAAATTGTTAATATCTTCATTTGCTAATCGTATTTTTGTCATTGTTATATTGCGATAAATAACAACTAATTTACTTTAAACAATAAATATATTATAAAGAACAATATACATATATTGTATTATATAAATTTATATATATATATATATATATATATATATATATATATATATATATAAGTACTAAAATTACTAGGAAATAGCGATATATATATATATATATATATATATATATATATATATATATATATATATATATATATATATATATATATATATATATATATATATATATATATATATATATATATATATATATATATATATATATATATATATATATATACATACATACATACATACATACATACATACATACATACATACATACATACATACATACATACATACATACATACATACATACATACATACATACATACATACATACATACATACATACATACATACATACATACATACATACATACATACATACATACATACATACATACATACATACATACATACATACATACATACATACATACATACATACATACATACATACATACATACATACATACATACATACATACATACATACATACATACATACATACATACATACATACATACATACATACATACATACATACATACATACATACATACATACATACATACATACATACATACATACATACATACATACATACATACATACATACATACATACATACATACATACATACATACATACATACATACATACATACATACATACATACATATATACATATATATATAAAATTATAACTCATATATGTGTTAAATTTGTATGGATGTCAAAGTAATTAAATTTTGTGGTTCAATTGCGAAAACATTGAATTTGCGTCACAAATAAAGTTTTGATCGGAAAATAGTGTTTGAGTGGTTTTCTAAGTTCTGTTATGAATATTTTAGCAATGGCCAGTTGCGCTATTGCCATAAGAACACGGAATCTAAGAATACCAGTCAATTTTTTTTAGTTTAGCGTAAGTTATTATTCTAATCGTATTATTTTTAATTAAAAAAGTATGTTATATTTTTGTCGAAATAGAATTGATAGGAAATTAAAAGATATCTATATACTATTTTTAAATAAGTTTTCTTTAATATTGTATACCAAATAAATGTTGATATATATATATATATATATATATATATATATATATATATATATATATATATATATATATATATATATATATATATATATATATATATATATATATATATATATATATATATATATATATATATATATATATATATATATATATATATATATATATATATATATATATATATATATATATATATATATATATATATATATATATATATATATATATATATATATATATATATATATATATATATATATATATATATATATATATATATATATATATATATATATATATATATATATATATATATATATATATATATATATATATATATATATATATATATATATATATATATATATATATATATATATATATATATATATATATATATATATATATATATATATATATATATATATATATTATATATTATATATATATATATATATATATATATATATATATATATATATATATATATATATATATATATATATATATATATATATATATATATATATATATATATATATATATATATATATATATATATATATATATATATATATATATATATATATATATACATAATGTATTAAACAAATACACTAAACATTTGATCCGTTATTTAGAACAGCTCTAATTAAATTTTTTATATGTATTTAATTTTAGTGTTAATTTAATGATTAAAAATTATACAAGCATTTGTATTTATTACAACAACCAACTAATCTCTGATATTACCCAGTTGATAACACTCAAATAAATGATGAGCTTACTAGTAAAAGAACATGTCGGTAAAGGGCGCTTTCCAACAAGGGAACTTTGTCAGACATTCTCAAACACTGTCGGTTGGAACACTTTAGGAGTTACGTACTCTACCCAATAGAGTGCGCGAAAGTCATTTATCCCTAGATCCTGACAAATTCAATAAGAATCTATTAATAATGAGTTATATTAATCAAATTCGAAGTGTGCAATTTAATTAAATATTTAACATATCAATCCAAGCCGAAAATGCACAAGTACAATAATGTTATGTTGTAATTTACGCGGGACGCAGTGATACCACACACATAAATTTTGTAATAGTTGGTATGCGAAATTGAAAAGAGAACATTTAGCTTCCACTTTTTCAAAACCAGGGTATACAACAGAGAGTAGGGGGAGATGGATCTTAATGTTATATACCTCCAACAAAGTTTTACTTCATGGTTTAGTTTACGCATAAACCACGGAGGGCCTGTTTTTTTTTTTAGGTAGACAGGGATAGGTATACTTTTACTTTCCGTGTTCCACGAAAAGCAAAAGTATCAAAGATACCTCTAAATAAAATATCTGCAGCCATTCAGATTTTTTATAAATTGAGAAAATGTACCATGTGACGCATACTACTTCTTCTGTTCCAATGAATTTTACAACATATACGCTATCAACTGCCGAAAATTATATCATTTATGAAACCCTGAAGTTTTCTGATTATAGAAACATATTTTTCTTTTAAATCAACAGTCAGCGTTATAGGAAAATTAATAGAAATCGCCAAGATGATAAATGTTGTTTACGCTCACTCGCCATCTGACAGTTGAGGAATTCGTGGCTGGTATTTACACAAATGACAGTTGGCGAGTGGGCGTAACCAAATTTATCGTCTTGCTGAAATACGTTAATATTTCTATAAAGCTGACTGAAGTCTTGCAAAAAAGATATGTTTTCATTATCTTAAAGCTTCAGGCTTTAATAAATGATATAATACATGGGAATTGATAGTGTATTCGCTGCAAAATTAATTGAAATAGAGAAAAGTGAAAACGTCACTCAGCACATAACTCTAATTTGCAAAAATTCTGAATGGCTCATTTTGAAAATGAAATTATTTTCGTAATCTGAACAATGCGTGGATTACGAAAATAATATCTTTTTCAAAATGAGCCATTCAGATTTTTTATAAATTGAGAAAATGTACCATGTGACGCATACTACTTCTTCTGTTCCAATGAATTTTACAACATATACGCTATCAACTGCCGAAAATTATATCATTTATGAAACCCTGAAGTTTTTTGATTATAGAAACATATCTTTCTTGTAAATCAACAGTCAGGTTAATAGGAAAATAATAGAAATCGCCAAGATATAAATGTTGGTTACGCCCTCCTCGCCATCTGACAGTTGCGGAATTCGTGGCTGGGATTTACACAATTGACAGTTGGCGAGTGGGCGTAACCAAATTTATCGTCTTGCTGAAATACGTTAATATTTCTATAAAGCTGACTGAAGTCTTGCAAAAAAGATATGTTTTCATTATCTTAAAGCTTCAGTCTTTAATAAATGATATAATACATGGGAATTGATAGTGTATTCGCTGCAAAATTAATTGAAATAGAGAAAAGTGAACACGTCACTCAGCACATAACTCTAATTTGCAAAAAATCTGAATGGCTCATTTTGAAAATGGAATTATTTTCGTAATCTAAACAGTGCGTGGATTACGAAAATAATATCTTTTTCAAAATGAGCCATTCAGAATTTTTGCAAAATGGGAAAATGTACTAAGTGACGCATACTTTTATTTTTGTTCCAATGAATTTTACAACTGATACGTTATCAATTGCTGAGTATTATATCATTTATGAAACCCTGAAGTTTTCTGATTATAGAAACATATTTTTCTTGTAAATCAACAGTCAGGTTTATAGGAAAATAATAGAAATCGCCAAGATATAAATGTTGGTTACGCCCTTCTCGCCATCTGACATTTGTGAAATTCGGTGATTGCCTTAGAACATAACCCTATTATTTTATTCTCAGAAATATGCTCAATTTTACCACTAATAACGCATTTAAACAATACCCAAAATACATAAAACATAGCCTTTTATTGTTTCTAAAGTAATTTTCATAATATTCTACAGAATTATTATATTTTTCACAATGCAAATGTGTAGACAAATTATAACCTCAGCCGTCTGTCATGTGGTACACCTCATTTCGAATGAGATTTGTGGAGGATCTGCCAAACGAAAGTGCATGTTTTATATCTTGAATTAAAGCTTAGAGTATGTAGATTACGAATATAGTAAATATATAAAAAAGAGCCATTCCCATTTTTTGCAAATTAGGGAAACGTCGGACAGCGCACTGTTTGCACCTATGAACATGGTATTTTTAATGAAATTTCATTATTCCAGTGAATATTCTTGAAGTTTTTGGTTTTATAACGCTAATTATTTACATTTTACACAAAATGAAACACAATTGGAGCTTGAAAACCACGGATTAAGCAAAATAAAAATCTGGGGATTTTTGTTTTTAGGTTGGCAACACTGAATTTCCGTGGCTGGGTTTTTCGTGGATAACTTTACCGACATGAGTTTTTCGTGGATAAATTTACCGACATTATATTAAGAACACATTTGGTTATATTTTATATAGCTTCAGTCACAGTTGGTATTGCATAATGCAGTGACATCCAGCTGATTTGCAGTGGATGATGTAAAATTGTTTTACTCATATAAGTATTCCATTAATATAATATTTGATCAAGTGAGTGTTTAAATGAAATAAAAGTTTTTATTTTTGTCAGAGCGTATACGATCCTTTGGTATAACGTGTCATACTTTAGAAAAATAACCTCAGTTTGCTGACGACGATGTAACAGTTTTTTGTCGGTGATTTTTGGTTAAATTCACAGGTGGGTGTGCAGTGAAAATCGACTGGGCCATGGCCCAGTGGAACCCGTTTTTTGGTGTTCCAAATCAAGATAAGTTCGACGAGCAACAAAGCATAAGCTCGCCGAATATTTATAACGCCCAACAGCTTGCGTACGCTAGTGCGCCGATTCCACAAGTCAATTATAACGGGTACTATTTACCGAATCACTTCACAGCGAATTATGGGGGCGAAACGGTGTATAATGTTCAAGATTTAGAGGCGCACCATATTCGGCAGGCCAGCTCCATGAAGAATGCTTCAATCATGTGTGACAGTAAGTTCTTCACTATTATCAAAGTTATTTTTATGACTTTTTTTTTGTACCAATCTCTAAAAACTTCAACGTGCGAATACACTAGCAATTAGGTACAACTTATAACATCTATGTTGTACCTGGTAACATTTATACGGACTCAACAACAAACGATTTGTTTCATTTGTTCTTTGTGTGTGTGTGTGTGTATAACTAAAATTTAGTGTTTGTATGTTACCAAATTTTAGCATTTTTATTTGAGATTCGCAAGTTATTCCATTGCAAATAAATACTATAAAATGAAATAGTTTTCCAATCTTATACTGGAATTTATTTACTAGTACATATATGTATTTGATGACAATAACATTGTTTTTGTTGAATGTATTCATTACACCTTATTTAAATTGAAATAAACCGCAATAAAATATTACTATAGAACATAAATACCTATCGTTTCTTTAGAACCGGAGGAACTATTAAGCAACTCAAAATTAACACCGACCGCGGCAGAATTTAAGCCGGGCTCCAGCACAAATTATCAGTTGAATTCACAGACTTTTTACGGGAAATCGCAAAAATCTGCAGATGAAATTCACAAAGGAGCTATACGTAAACACAATAGCACTAAGGGTGACTTTGTAGAGGCGTCTTCATCTTCTTCTATTAAAAACACTGATGAAACGCAGAAATTGTCGTACGGTAAAAATAATCCAAATCCAAAGTATAAGAAATATGATCGTAATGCACAACAAAAACGAGACGAAAACGAAGACGTTGCAAATTACGTAAAACCAAGCGATAACAAATTCAATAATGGAAGAAATTATAAAAGTACTGACAAATCAAATAGTTTTTACGATAACAGTTCCATTTCCAAGTACATCAAGCGTGAAAATAACAATTCAAGGCAAGCGCACACTTTAGACCAGCAAAATGAATCGCCAAAGCTTCACAAACTAGAATATCGCGATATTAATTTCGCTAATTCAAACTTAAAAAGCGAACCCTCTAATAATGAGTTCACTAAAACAGACACGCGACCGGTCAAGTATGAAAATTCAATTCAAAACGAGACCGAAAATCGCCGTCACAACAAATATGAAAATCGTAACAATAAAAATGAGCCAAATTCGTCACGAAGTGAAAACCGTTACAATAAGTACGACAAACGTGAACAGAGTTTCAGAAAACTCGGCGACAACCGATACTCGAATGAATCGACAAGAAGTGAACACCGGTACAATAGACATCGTGAAAACGAGCTTGAAAATCAATCAAAACCTGAAAATCGATATAAAAAATTTGAAAATCGCGATACCTTAAATCAAAATGATGATTCATCATACAAAAATGAGCATCGGAATAATAATAAGCACGATAAAAAAGAGAATTGCTCGCAGAACGACGAGAGACCCGGGAAAACCGAAAGCAGGTACCAAAAATCGGAACATTTCAATCCGAATGACACGAGAAAAGAGAACCGTTACAATAAACGTGAGAATGACTCAGACAACCGTTATCAATCGTACCGCGAATCGTTCGCGCCGAATGAACCAAAAACGGATGCGCGCTACCAAAAGTTCGAAAATCGCGACGCATACAGCCGCAATTATCGAAATGCCGCAGATGGGAATCAATACCAACGCGACAACTATAATCGATCAAACCAAAAGAGTTACCGGACCAATAACAGATACGATAAAACGTACGAGAATTGGCGTAGCACAGATTCGAGAAATCAACTTGATAAACCTCTAGAGAAAGAACAAAATGATTATAAAGATGATCAAATTAAAGATCGTAAAGATAATAAGAAGATGTTGCATAATAATAATAGTGATGTTTCTAGGAATTATAAAGGTATATTTTATCTTTATTATATAAATAGTCTTGTTTAATTAGTTCGTTGTTAATTTGACGAAAAGCTTTAGATGATGTTTCGCAACGAGATCGGTTAACGGAGCAAGTGAACCGAGGCACTCTGGAGTGTTTGGTGTGCTGTGAACGCGTTAGACAAACAGATAAAATCTGGAACTGTCGAAATTGCTATCACATCTTCCATTTGCGGTGCATTACAAAATGGGGAAATACTTCAAAAGATGGTAAGCTTAGATTGATTTCAATCGAAACATAACATAGAGAAAGAGAGAGATCAATGAGGTACAATCATATGACTATAGCATCATAACGTATAGTATTAGCTTTGCTTGCACAACTACATAGTCATAGTGGCGTTAGTTGTATGGTGTAATATATCTATATATCATTAGTTTGGGGTTGAGTTGCGTGCAGGTGTGTTTAATTAAGAATAAAACAACTTCAACTTTTCTTCACAATTAATTATTATTAAAACGAAATGTACATTACGGCTACCAAGTAACCATCTTTAGTCGTACATGAATGAATACAAGAATTTTAGAAGACTTATATATTCTAAAATCACAGATTGGTTTTTGGGGAAACGGGGTTAAAATTACTACGAAATAACGGTATTTTCGGCGGTGGTATATAGTCTTGAATAAGTGATGGGATGGGATCTAGGGTCAGTTGTCCGGTTTTGTATTTGTTTCAATAAGATTAATTAAGGGATTTTCTAGTGGGGAAAGGTCGATGTTTAATAAATATTTCTTATGTTTTTTCATGAATATTGCCTCCTACATGATTAGATTTTGGTTGTTTATGGGTTTTAAATTTTTCGATTTGTTTAATTTGAAATTATGTCCGGTGTTATGTTTGTGGAGGGCTTTTTTGTTGTTATGTAGTACATGTGTTCTTTGTTGTTAAATTTCTTTTTGTTTGGCCTATGTATATTTTCTCGCAATCATCACATTCTATGGAGTAAATGCCTGATAATGTGGGTTTTTCTTGTTTATCTAGATTATAACTTAGTATTGATATTTTATGGTGAATTTATTTTTGAAAGCTAAAGTAGTGTTAAGGTGTTTAAAAATGTTATTTAGTTTGTTGCATGCCTCTATATATCATATTAGCGTTATATGAGAGTATTTATATTTGAATATTGTAGATAATGGTTGGCGTTGTCCGGCATGTCAACACACCTGTACCGAGATCCCCACGGGTTATTATTGTTACTGCGGCAAAGCGTACGATCCACAATACATACCGGGAGACACGGCGCACGGATGTGGCGATATGTGCGCCAGATTGGGCGTGAAGCTCGGTTGTGCGCATCGCTGCACTCTCTTGTGCCACCCCGGTCCATGTCCGAAATGCGAAGCATTAGTATCCAAGTAAGTTCTTTCATTTTAACGCTACACTTTAAATATGTTATTCTAGTTGTTCGAATATATGCGCTTCACTTATAGTCTTATGAAAATTTCTTTTCTATGTTAGGCACTGTAACTGTGGTGCAACAACTCAAATGGTGAAATGTAGCGCAGAAACAATTCTAATATGTACGGCAGTCTGTAGTAAACTGTTAAATTGTGGCGTGCACAAGTGTACCAAAGTTTGCCACGGCGGAGACTGCGACCAGTGTCTCGAAATTATTGACCAAGAATGCTTTTGCGGTCACAGCACTCGCACAATTCCATGCAATAAAATGCAATATGATGTGAAGAACTACAGCTGCGAAAGCAATTGTGGTCAGTTGTTGACGTGCGGCAACCACCAGTGCAAGGAGCTATGCCATCCGGAAACTTGCCCACCGTGCGTACGGGCCGCGGATCAAGTTCAAACGTGTCCATGTGGAAAGAGTCCATTAGAGATTGTTCGCGTTTCTTGTCTAGATGCGATACCCTCTTGTGGAAAGGTATCTCGATTTAATTCCTGATGTATGCTGATAATAATAATAATAATAAATAATGTTTTTGGTATAATAATAGGTTTGCGGTAAACGATACACACTTTGCGGCACATCGGCAGAACCTCATGTTTGTAAATCAGAGTGCCACGAAGGAGACTGTTCGCCGTGTCCGTTGAGTAGTTTTGTGCGCTGCCGCTGCGGTCACATGAGTTGTGAAATTAAGTGCTCTGTCTTGAATACTCGCACGGACGATGCACGCTGCGAGAAACGCTGTACTAAGAAAAGATCTTGCGCGAAACATAAATGCAACCAATTGTGCTGCATTGATATCGATCATATCTGCCCACTACCGTGCAACCACATGCTGACATGTGGCCAACACCGTTGCGAGCAAACATGTCACAAGGGCCGGTGCCAACCGTGTTGGAGAACTAGTTTCGAAGAACTGTATTGTGAATGCGGGGCGAATGTTATTTACCCGCCGGTCCCGTGCGGTACCAAGCGTCCTGCGTGTGCACGATCGTGTAAGAGAACGCATGACTGCAGTCACGAAGCATTGCACACGTGTCACAATCAACCTGAATGTCCACCGTGCACCGTACTAACGACCAAAGTATGCTATGGGGGTCACGAGGTACTACATATATAAATAAAGCAACTCCTCTGTTGTATAATGCGTTATTTTATTCTATTATAGAAACGTTCAACAATCCCATGTCATCAGAAGGAATTTTCGTGCGGACTACCATGTGGTAAAGAGTTGGCATGTGGCAAGCATAAATGCCTGTCGCCTTGCCATAGAGGCGCGTGCCTGAAAGAGGGGCAAGTGTGTGTGCAGGCGTGCACGACAGTGCGCAGCGATTGCGAGCATGCATGCGGTCTCCCCTGCCATCACAGTCTCTGTCCGGAATCCCCATGCAGACAAACGGTTAATACATTTTACAAACATACACATCATAATAATTATGTTTGTCACTAAACGATATTCCATCATGCTTAATAGGTGAAAGTGACGTGTCAATGCGGCCTACGTTCATCAACACGCGCATGCGTCGACATGAGTGGGGAATATCAACGGATTGCTACCTCAATGCTTGCTTCGAAAATGGCCGATATGCAGCTGAGTCATTCGGTTGATATCGGTGATATTATTGGGGCTACCACACGGAAAACATTGAAAACGTTTGTTGTTCACTTAAATAAAAATGTTTTGTGTTATGATTTAATTCTCATTCACAGATTAGATTGTAATGACGAGTGTCGCCTGATAGAAAGAAACCGACGTTTAGCGATCGGTTTGCAAATCCGGAATCCAGACTTGAGTGCCAAATTAACACCGCGTTATTCGGATTTCATGCGGCAATGGGCGAAAAAGGACTCACATTTCTGTCAACTGGTGCATGATAAATTAACCGAACTGGTTCAACTTGCGAAACAAGTGTGTTTGTTTAGCCTTATATGTTCTTGTTGATGTTGTTTGTTATTTTTGTTACAGTCGAAACAAAAGTCTCGCAGCTATTCGTTCCCATCGATGAATCGCGATAAACGACAATTTGTACACGAATATTGCGAGCATTTTGGGTGTGAGAGCGCGGCATACGATTCGGAACCGAATAGAAATGTTGTTGGAACGGCTGTTCGTGATCGCGTACGTTTTATTTTAACATATTTTGCTGTTTTAAGTGTTCGTGAACAATTATGAGTATATGTTCTTATTTTAAAATGTTTTCTAGGCGTGGTTGCCAAGTTGCAGCCTGTTGGAATTAATACAACGCGAAAGTGGACAACGTAAAGTTCCTGGCCCTATTCTGAATCGTCCGTTGGGCGTGTCGAAAGGCGTGTCCGATATCGTTTCATTGAAAATCAACTCTTTCGCAATGAAGCCGGCAACGACGGCTTCCGTTGTTGCACAAGCTGCCTCCATTTCAACAACTGCAACCACTAATCAAACACAACCACAAACATCAGATACTTCAGAAACTATAGATTATTTCAATTTCCCTCCTTTAAATAAATAAATATATAATTAAACTCAGGTATTTCAATCCAATATTGTATTGTTTTTGAGCACTAAATACTAAAGCGTAATCAAATACGCAACAGTATATAAACAGATTTGTTTTTTTTTTTTATTTGTAATTATTTTTGATTGCTTCAAATCATATATGTCGCACGTATTTTTCAATTGAATCATAATTTACATTTGTATTTCTGATATATATGAAAGAAGTTTGTGAATGAGATTTGTCGTCGTGTTGTATAGCAGTTGTTACTTTATTTTCCGAGTTTAGTTTATTCTGAAAAGGTGTTTGGCAATGGGCT
This sequence comes from Nebria brevicollis, assembly GCA_944738965.1. NCBI lineage: Eukaryota > Metazoa > Arthropoda > Insecta > Coleoptera > Carabidae > Nebria > Nebria brevicollis. Next base: position 5,290,170 of record OX122902.1, on the reverse strand, counting down.
TTTCTTTTGGGTAAATAAAATGGAATTATTTTTCTAATTGTTATTTATTGTCATTTAATATCCATACACTTTATGCTGTACCGATAAGACTCACATTGTTGAGATATATAGTTTATCCACGATAACATGCGCCACGTCATTAGTTTCAGAACTAATAATTGACAGGTTTATATATATCTATCTTTATTATTTACATGCTTCCTCAATCGGTTGCTAGTGTTACGTCTGTGTTATATATGCATCTCTTTTCCACTGCTTAAAAAAAGAGAAAGATGTTCACATCAATTAGGGCCTCGATTCTAATTCATTCTAATATCTAGATCTTGACTTATTGATGACGTATGCGGTCTTGACTTGTTTCTTAGCGCTAAATTTGAAAAACTCAACATCAAGAGATATGTGATTGCAGCTATGTTCTACATGATGAAAATTTGAATTTGTCCGCGAATATTATACCACAACAATACATTGCGATTGTAAGCATTACAAATGCTAATATGCTGAGACAGCATAGTAACATCACCTTCCGTGAAGTTACTACTGCAATGTATAAATAACAATATATCGCATATTGTTATGCCAGCAGTTTGACCGACTATATAAGAACTCTATGTGGACAACGACAAGGAGTTGTTCCACCGCATTGTATCATGGACATTTAATATAAACCAACTACGCTATATCGACACCGTGGTAGTCTAGTGACCACCCCTTTCTCATCCTTACCCTAAACGTCTATTTGGCAAGAACCCGAGTATATAAGAGGAGAAGTGACCACCCCAGTCACCCTCTTACACGATATTAATTGAAGGTTTTAAAATCAGAAATATAAAATTATTACTTACCAAATAGGAAACTTGTATAAAACTAATCGTAATTTCAAATTGTACAATTGATCACCAAGTCACCTCCGATAGTAGTGCAATTATTTGAATGCAAGAAAACCCTGATATTTATACATTTTGTTTAGGGTAGAAACGCTAAATTTATACGGTACTTTTAGGTTCTGGGAATTCAAAATAAGGGAATACCGTAGGAACACTTATAATTAGTAGTGGGATTTCCAGGACAAACAAATCGTTTGTTAATGTATAATTTTTGATAAAATATTCAATATTCTAGCCTTTACTATATGAAACGACATAACTAATAAATGAAGTATACATTGTTATGTTTCATAAAAACTTTTATTGATATATATTTTCTGTAAATGCATTAAATTTCTCTGCATCAACAAATGACATGGATGGTGCAGTTTCGGATATATTCATCAGCGGTAGATCCGCTGTTTTAGCATCCTCGCTGTCTAATGAAACTTCGTCGGTCCATCTAATCCAGACAGAATTTTCGGTACTTATTTCAATTATCTGACTATCAAAGTCGTATAAAATTATATTTAACGACGGACCACAATCCGTTCTACATTAGTGAAGGCTTTTTTCTACGGAATTTTGAACAGTCCAAACCTATGAAACATTAATAAATAAAGAATAATTATATATTAGATTCGAAACCTTTACAGACTTTGATTTTTACATATAATAAATATATATAAGAATTTGAAGCTAAAATTATGAAACTTTAAACTTAAGATTTGCATATGCCTGGAGTGTGCACCTCCTATTTTTGAAAAAAATATTCAAACCGGAAGTGCCTGTTTACTCTAGTCATTTTTGGCAGTTTCTGCAATTACTCAAAAATGGTTACAGTTACAGAGAAGTTTTATGAACAAAAATTAAAGGTATTCATATTTAGCACAACTTTTGTTTGAATTTTTTTTCCAAAAAGTGTACTGGTTTCAAAATAAATTTCTGCCTATTATATATATTTTTACATAAATCGTATCATCTGCGCCTGTCAATTGTTTAACAAAATAGACTTTAATAATTTGAAATTTGACATTTTATATTTATTCAAAGAAATATATTTAGTGTAAAAGCAATCTAAAGGTTAGAACAAATATTATAAATTAGATAAATAATGAAACTACGATGTGGCTTAACCCATTTGATCCCACAACTTTTTTTTTCCGAATCGTTTAGTAAAACTTGATGTTTTCAGTTAGACATATAAAATGAAACAAAATGTTACAAAATGATTTTAATAAATATCTCTATATATCACTTCGTTACATTCTAGGAAGACAAAATTTACGAATGTAATATGTATGAAATTAATAATATAAATTTTACAGTGCTTTAAATTGCGTGTACCCATACGAGTACAACGGGGCGAAATGGGTTAACCCATATGCGTATAAGAAAGTTCGGTGCATGACACTGCAGATGTTTTAATAAATATATCTTAACTGAAAACTAATATTAGCTTATAAATCTTGTTCATCATTACTGGTTGAGAACCTACATGACGTCATAACATTTCCCTTCCCCCTGTTACATTTAAACTATACGAACTATCTTTATGACGTGAAGCTCATCTTATCGTGGACAAACTATACATACATTCGGCTCAGTGTAGAGTAACTAGATATATAGTGTGGACAATCGACGAGTAGTCCCTATCCAAAGCATAGAGCGCAGGTACCCCGCCTGTGATTGGTCGCCGCCAAAGTTTGTCTAAATGTTCAAATGAAATGCATTGCGTTATATGGAGTGCGCGGCTCATATTTTCTTATACTCTTTAAATCTAAGATAATTGCACCCCGTATTTTTTATGTTATTCCTGAATAAATTCTGCGTACTTTATTCCGCGTAGAGAGATTGCTCACGCCTATGGTAGCCAGTGAGCCGACTTTTTGGACACCCTACGCTAGCGCAGCAACATCGGAACTAGGTAACCGATCGCAGTTGTCCCGTCCAGTCACTGAAAGTGCAGCACCGGTCGCGATGTTTTTCTTCGAAACTTCATAATTTTGTTCATGAATCACTTCGTGATTTTTATGCTATATTATAAAGCATATATATCAAATTTAAAAATATTAATTGTTTATTATTATCCCATGTTTCATAAAAAATGAAATAACATTAATAATAATAAACAAATTTTAAAATAATGTCAATTTGAATTTAAAAATATTCCTTTACCCGCACTCGAAACAAACACAAGGTGGGGACAGGGGCCAGAGAGTTCAAAATAAAACACTTGGATAAGTTTATTAGCCTCTACCATTGTTTAGACTTCTCGGTCTTCTTCAGGTACAATTGTTTGTAAAATATAATAAATTAGTAAAATAATTAAAATATGATATGACTTAAGCAAAATGCGTGTAAGACATTTCAAATATTATATATTTATATTGACAAAACCACCTTGCCCTTTACAATACATAAATAATATTTACATTCTTTCATATATTAAATCTTTTATATACCTAGTAACCGTAAAATAACTAAATATGGCTGTGAAAAGTACAATTTTAATATCGCTAAACAATATTCGTTTTTTTTTTAATTAATAATTTTAAAAAGGACGTGCAATAGGTTTTTTCTTGTTTAAAACTATATATAAATATTTAAATCTGTGTTATACCTAGGGTAAAACGACCAGTTTTGGCACATCGCTAGTAATGGCACAGGTATCAAAAATTAGGTTTTATACGTTTAAAATTGTGCAAATGCGTAGGTATAACAATGATTTAAATATTTATATATAGTTTTAAACAAGAAAAAACCTTTAGAACGTCCATTTTAAAATTATTAATTAAAAAAAAAAAACGAATATTGTTTAGCGATATCAAAATTGTACTTTTCACAGCCATTTCTAGTTAGTTTACGGTTACCATAGCTTAAGCAATTACAATCATATTTACTAGAAAAACGTATTTTTTTAATATGTACCTGGTTAAATAAACTAAATGAATAGTTCATCGAAACATTTCAAATGTTGAATATTGACTTTTTTTTATTTTTTAATATTAAAAACACGTGTTCTTTAATTGGTATGAAATTTGGAAGAGCCACCAATAAAAAAACACTTTATGCTTACAGCGCTTTTCTATTGAGCGGCCGCTGCTATAAATAATAGTAAACAGAGACTCTCTGACAGTAAGCAAGTGAGGTTAGAATATTAATGTTTTTACATATTTCTTATAACAAGAACAAATTTTAACTACAGATAAATAATTCTTTAAAAGGTATGTATCAGTTATTATTTACATTATACGTACACTGAAATTTTATTGTTTATCTCATAAAAAATAAAAATCTAAAACATGACCTATTTAATTTATTTTTGTATTCGTTTGAATAAATTATTTTTATTTTAGTGAAAACTGGTAAAAACAATGACACCGTTAATAAAAAGGGTAAAAAGAAGTGTGAAAAATCAAGAATTAGAACCAAAACCTCTTATACAGGTGGGGCAAAACAACCTCCCTAGTTTCAACAGAGAATTGTGAAGCTAGCAGAGGTCGTAACAGGGTAGGAATGGCGTGAATGGCGGCAGAAAGATATGCCGTGTGTATGTGTTACAAAAGGATTCAGTCGTAAACACAATGTGGACGAACGAGCAGCGCGCTTTTGCCGTGGAAGCATACATACGCGAAAAGGAGTCTGTAATCGCCGCCCAGCACATTTCCATCTTTCTGGCGGTGAAAATAAACAAAATTTTCGATATTAGTGCGAAAACAATCCGAGGGTGATCCACGAGAAGCCTCTGCATAGTGATCGTGTCACAGTTTGGTGCTCAATTTCCCGAATAGGGATTATCGGGCCTTACTTTTACTACAGGAAAGAAATTGGGCAGTTACCGTCAATTCTGGGCGCTATATGAACATGCTCCAGAATTTTTTTGCCTCTGCTCTTAAAGAACTTGGTCTCGAGAATGTCTGGTTTCAGCAGGACGGGGGGGAAGCCACAGCCCACACAGCGCGGGCATCAATGCTGGTTTTGAAGGAAATGTTCCCCGCATGCTTTGTCTCCCTGAGAGGAGACAATCCGCACGGAAATTCGCCGTATACCTGAAGAAATGCTTGAAAGGGTTATGCAAAACTTCAAAAGTCGCTTGCAGCAGTGTGTAGACAATGAAGGACAACACTTGGCCGATATGATTTTTAAAACTACATAAGATAAAACTGGCCATGTAACTACTTTATTTTATTGAAATAAATTTTTTGTATCTCGACTCCTTTTTCTTTAATTCACTTGCAAAACTAGGGAGGTTGTTTTGCCCCACCCGGTACACTTGAAAAAATACTTTTATCTGAAATTACAAGATGAAAAGTATTCTTATCTAAAAAA
>OX122902.1:5186003-5284772 GCA_944738965.1 Nebria brevicollis | reverse complement strand
TATATATAAATATATATATATATATATATATATATATATATATATATATATATATATATATATTTCAATTATCTGACTATCAAAGTCGTATAAAATTATATTTAACGACGGGCCACATTAACGAAGGCTTTTTGCTTCGGAATTTTGAACAACAGTCCAAACCTATGAAACATTAATAAATAAAGAATAATTATATATTAGATGCGAAACCTTTACAGACTTTGATTTTTACATATAATATAAGGAATATTTACACGTTGCCTCTTCGAAATAGTTATTTTATTTATTGATAATTTTTGTGTTGCAGGACTTGACCTAGAAATGTCAAAAAAACTTTAAGTTAAAAATTAACCTCAAACTACAGATTCCAATACGAGTTGAACAACTCGAGACCAATTTCGGTATAGACAGAGAGTAGGGGAGATGAATCTTAATGTTATATACCTCCAACAAAGTTTTACTTCATGGTTTAGTTTACGCATAAACCACGGAGGGCCTGTTTTTTTTTAGGTAGACAAGGATAGGTATACTTTTACTTTCCGTGTTTCCACGAAGAGCAAGAGTATCAAAGATACCTCTAAATAAAAAACATTATTGAAACAATACAAATATTTTTACTAATTCAGTAAATTAAATTTTACATAACATACACATATTTATATACTAATAATATAAGAAATATATTTTTATTATTAAATACTAATAATATTCGGCTTTTATTTGGTCCATCACTCGAATATGGATAGTTTTTATAATGTATAAATTAATATTAATTCGGCAAAACTACCATTCACTATAGTTCTAAGTGAATTGGAAAACAGACATTTGAACTGAATCTTGACATTATAAGAACAATTAGTTACTCCAAGAGCACCATATGACCCATGACTTTTCACTTGTATACAAAATAAAATAGAAATTACTTAAAAATGAATACTCTGCATATTTATAATATATCATTCATATAGAAATCTCCAAGCAATAAAGTGATACATTCCTGATAAATTACATCCACATAAGTGGTTCCATAAACATGTGCAGGTAGGATAGAGCGCAACCGCGGATTGTTGAATTTTTCCAAATATACATATATGGACAAGTGCTCTGACTTTCGGAAAACTTGCAAGCCGTTCTTCTCTATCAAAACGAACAGGAACACAACAGTATCGTTTTGTAAGGGCATACTACGAACAAATTATTAAAGACTTCATTTCAAAGTTTTACTATTTATTTGTGATTTAATACTTACATGCCAAAAAAAGAGATTTCTCAAAAGTAACAACCTCACAATGCCAATTCAAAACGATTAAAAACACACACGTTAGATAGGTATATAAGTTAATAAAATATCTGCAGTGTCATGCACCGAACTTTCTTATCCGCATATGGGTTAAACCATATCGTAATTACATTATTTTTCGAATTTATAATATTTGTTCTAACCTTTAGATCGCTTTTACACTAAATATGTCTCTTAGAATAAATATTAAATGTCAAACTTTAAATTATTTAAGTCTATTTTGTTAAACAATTGACAGGCGCAGATGATACGATTTATGTAACAATATATATAATAAGCAGAAATATATTTTGAAACCAGTACTTTATTTGGAAAAAAGATTCAAACAAAAGTTGTGCTAAATGTAAATATCATTAATTTTTGTTCACAAAAATTTTCTGTAACTGTAACCATTGTTGAGTAATTGCAGAAACTGCATTAAATGACTAGAGTAAACAGGCACTTCCGGTTAGAATATTTTTTCAAAAATAGCTAGTGCACATGCGAGCATTTACAAACCTTAAGTTTAAAGTTTCATAATTTTAACTTCAACCGTTTAGACACACACAGACAGACTTCATTCCAAAAATAGTCGGAATCGATTCAGGGAAGGTGAAAACGTATATTTTCATTAAAATCTCGAGATCAAAAACATGCACATCCGCTCGGAATATTGTTTTCAAAAATAGGAGGTGTTCGTGCCGGGCACATACAAATCTTAATCAATTTTTCATGATTACAATACTTACTTATATTGCGTAGAAGAAAGTAAAAACGAATGACAGTTCATTTATCTATTATGCAATGCAAAATGGATTCCGATATACATACTAAAAAAGAAATAAATATCTTTTTTTAAATATACAGTACCTATAAAATCATGTGAAATTTAATTTGATTAGATAAATAGCAAGCAAATATATTAAATATATTTAACATTTAACCTTTGAAATTTTTTACTATTTTATCGGATACCACGACATCTTGTAGTTAGTGCGTCATTTAGAAAATTTAAAGACTACTGCCATAAACTCTCTCCATTGGTTGGTATGTTTCTTCTAACTCCCCCTACTCTCTGGGTATAGACTTTTTAAGCCAAGACTGGGAATGTAATGACGTCATGTTGGATCTTTTACGTTTGACCACTAGGCGGCTACGTGTCGTATTCCAACGTGTCGTAAAACCCAACTTGCTGAATTAGAATCGAGGCCCTGATAGTGTCTGGCCATAGATAATAATTAAATGCCTATAAAAACATTCGGCGAAATAATATTTATTTAATAGATAAAACATTTGGGAAAACAAATTATAATCTTTTTACTTTCTTATTAAATTTTTATCTCGAGATTTTAACGGAAATATAACTTTAGACCTTCCCTGAATTGAGACTATTTTTGAGATGACGTCTTTCTTTGTGTGTGTGAGTCTGTCTGTCTGTGTGTATGTGTGCGCTCTACAGCCTAAACGGTAAAAGATACAGTTATGAAACTTCAAACTTAAGATTTGTATGTGCCTGGCAGGAAAACCATTTATGTTTGAAAAGAATATTCCAACAAGAAGTGCATGTTTACTCTATTAATTTTTTGCATTTTCTGCTATAACTCAAAAACGGTAGCTTTTACAGCAAAATTTTAAGAATAAAAATAAAAGATATTGATATTTCGCATAACTTTTATTTGAAAATATTTTTCAAAAAATGTACTGCTTACAAAAAAAAGGGTTTTTCCAATATTCTGCTTTAACTCAAAAACGGTAGTAGGTAGTACTTACAACAAAATTAGTAATAATGAAAATAAAAGATATTAATATTACGCATAACTTTTATTTGAAAAGTATTTTCAGAAAAGGTACCGGTTACAACAAAAATTAGGTTATTTTCAATATTACATTCAATACTTCTCACGTCTAGTAGCGGAGGTTAAGTCTATATACTTGACCTCCGACAGTAGTTGATCTATTCGCCATGGCATGTCTGTCGCTGATCTACAGACAAGTATATACTGACGTATAACGTAAAGCAGCGCTTAATATTGTAGTGCTACTTTCGCACTAAATGTGGCTACTATAATGATGTCATACGCTATGCCACGACTTACTATAATTTCAGTTTCCGTTTTATCTCGATAAGAAATCTGATTTTATATTGAATGGTTCGTATATTGTTGCTGATTGTTTAATTTGTATACAATTGCGGATATATTTAGCGGACGATATTTTTGTTATGTTTATCAAAATTCCAAATTTCCTTAAAATGAATATAAGATATCTGTCCATAAGTGTGTTAATATACTTTCGTATACGCTAATATAATTATAATACACTCATTTTGGACAGATCATTAGAATTTATAAAACAGTTAAATTTTTCAAATTTTTTTTATTCTAACGAACTAATTAAAATACGTATAAGAAAGTTCAGTGGCAGACACGTCAGCTTTTTATTTGTATTTTAGAAAAGTTGTACAGTTTAAAAATAATATATACCTATCTTAAAAATAATTCTAATAAATGTAAGTTTGCGAATTATTTACAATATATCATAAAAGATTCTGGCGCCTTTGGAATGTTGCGCCCTGGGCAACTGCCCAATTGCCAAAGCCTAGTTACGCCTCTGCCTACTATTATAGTTTAAATTTATTTTTATTTCCAATTGATAAATAATAAGCTAGAATGGGGAAAAAGAAATCATATAGTGCTAAGAAAAGAAGTGCCAAGGAAAATATGAAAAAGTTACAAATGATTGAGGAATATAAAATTAAGAAAAAAGAAAATAATAAAGAGACTATGCAACAGTTAAGAATGAATGTTGCTTATAAACAGAGCTGGGAAGTACTTTAAGTAAAAGTATGTAACGGTGCATAATTTAATAACTTATTTTTGTACTAAAGACTAGAGTAGTTTTATGATTTAAATGTATTAAAGTTTTCGTATTGATTGTGGACCCTAATATGGAATACCGTTTGTCCGTTTATTTTATGTTATATTTTGCATTTATTTGACGTTACCAGAATAAAACACATATACAGAGTCATACCCGATTATTCTTCCTCACCCGCGATGCGCGCGACACCAGCAGCCATGCATCAACGCAGTAACCCTTGGCAGTAACCACAGCGCTGCACCCCCACTCCACTCAGCGGAGTGGGAGCGCTCAGCTGTGGGCTTACCGGGGCTATATAAGCAGCAGCATGCACGTTCAACGGGACAGCCCGCCGGTAGGGTTCACTAGTGGCAACACTAGTGAACGGCAGGTTTCCCCCGGGTTCTCCGGTTTCCCCTGTCCAGGTACACCAACTATACTGACGCTCGGCCCTGAATCGAAACGTCACCTCTCGTGTAAACCTCGTAGTTTACGTCATGTGACAAGTAGACACAGGGGCCAATAGCAGCTACAATAGGCAGCTAGTTGCAGCACTAGCGCCTGTGGCAAACACGGAAACACAAATACCACATTTCGGATAGGTACACTGCACTACACTGACACAATACACTCTGAAGAGGCCCCAGTGGCCTATAACAGAGCACTACGCTAGATAGATAGATAGATAGTTCAACGGGAGATCACATCCAGCTCTGTCTAGAGATCTCACTACCTGCCTACCTACCGACCTACCTGACCAGAGATTTGTTTGAGGCCCACAGTCCGGAACTTTCTCGCTACTTACCTGATCACCGGGTGCACTCGGTTCCGTATACCGATTCACCAGACGGGCGTTCTCGTTTTCACCAGACCTACCTGCCGTGATTGGGTGTACCCAATCATCACCGGGTGTACTCGGTCCCAGTACCCGCTCCTGATACGGGTGTTCTCGTTCCACCAGACCTACCTGTTGTGATTTAGTGTACCCAATCATCACCGGGGGTACTCGGTCCCAGTACCAGCTCCTGATACGGGTGTTCTCGTTCCACCAGACCTACCTGTTGTGATTTAGTGTACCCAATCATCACCGGGGGTACTCGGTCCTAGCACCAGCTCCCGATACGGGTGTTCTCGTCTCCTTGCATCTATCAATCTAGCGAGGCGACCTAGCACCAGATCCCAGACCTGCAACGCGCTCACCGCACCGCGAGCGTGCACGATACGGGTTTAGATTGCGATGCATGCTTGTTTTCTATCATACTTTTCATTTATTATTTTAGTTAGGGTGTTTAGTTAAGGTATTTAGTTAAGTTTTAGTTTCTAAGATTGTACATGGATATATATATATATATATATATATATATATATATATATATATATATATATATATATATATATATATATATATATATATTGTATTAGTTTTAAGAGGGTTAAATAAACATTTATATTTTTATGTGTAAACGAAACACGTCAGTTTTATTATTTCTTTTGCTCCGATTCTCTCTCTGAACCCGGCACCGCTGAGTAATACCCGCGCGAGAGATAACGAAAAATTCCGACCGTTACAAGTATTTAAATTACTACTTAAGGTACTTTTTGTACTTAAAGTATTTTACTTTAAGTATTTTTTTAAAAAGTATTTGGTACTGGTACTCCAAGTATATTTTTTAAGTAAATAATGTCCTGCAAGTATTCTAAAAGTATTTTAAGTAAGAAGATGTACTTCAAGTATATAAAAAGTACTTCAAGTACAAATATGTACTTTTAGTTTTTTTTGTTGTTTGAAGTACATTTCATTTACGCGCATAGTTTGCTGCGCATAACGTGTTGAAACAAGTCCGTATTAACGGTGATTTACATAGTATGTAGTATCGTACGTTGTACGAAATAAATTGGGAAAGGAAATAAATGGTGTTTGGTTGAGTATTTTGTAATCTGTAACTCAACTTTACATCTTACACGCTACATAAAATTAATGTAAGTACATTGGCTATTATAAACATCTGCAGTGTCATGCACCGAACTTTCTTATACGCATATGGGTTAAACCACATCGTAGTTTCATTATTTATCTAATTTATAATATTTGTTTTGACCTTTGGAACACGTTTGCGCTAAATATATTTCTTTGAATAAATATAAAATGTCAAACTATTTAAGTCTGTTTTGTTTTTACTTTCTTATACGCAGTATAAGTACGTATTGTAATCATGAAAAATTTCGAACTCGAGATTTTAACGGAAATATACGTTTTGATCTTCCCTGAAACGATTCTGACTATTTTTGGAATGACGTCCGTCTGTGTGTGTGTGTGTGTGCGCGTGTGTGCGTGTGCGCGTGTTTGTGCGTGTGTGTGCGTGTGTGTGCGTTTGTGTGCGTGTGACTTATGAATGTTGGTTTAAAATTATTCTTTTTAAAAACATTTATTTATTAAGTGTTTTACAGCTAATTACAATACGTTTCGAGATACACTGATTGTTCTAACAAAGAGTGTTAGTAACTATATATACTGTTAAACTGTTGATTTAGCATTTCCCATGGTACAGAGAAATGATAAGCTAATAAGAAGTTATGAATGAATCACCAGTTGATATATGATTTATATAACTCCTCCGTCCTAGAATGGGGTTTCGTTCATAGGGGTTTCAGAATTTTGAAGGATAGTTTCTGTGATATTGGGGAGTTTCTTTCGTAGTTTAATTTTATTTTTACATATAATCAAATAAATAGTAATTATTACGATAATTATAATAACGGTGTTAACTATACTATAGATACTAGTATTATTTTGAACATTTGAATTTTGTAACATAGGTATATCATTTATTACAATGTTTTGTTTATTTATTTGTTCTAACTCAATTGTTCTGTTACTTAATTGTTTATTTTCGATTTTAAATTTAATATCTTCAAATATTATTTCTTTTGCGTTAGTTATATAATTTTCTAATTTATAATTGTTAATCATACAATTTTTATTTGTTTTGAATTTATAAACTCCTTTAATTTGCTTACGTTTAACATATTCAGTACATTTAATATTTAGGTTTTTATCAGTTTTACTTGCAATTATGAAAATATTAGAATTTTCAATTTTTATTACAACGAATCCTTCATATATCGTATGAAATTTACATTCTTTGTTTATTTGTTTATTAAGAATTTCGTTTAAGCATTTATTGACTTCAATATAATTAGTTTTACAATAAAAATTTTGTTTTATTTTAATACAGTTATCAGTTAACATTAGCTGTTTTTTATTTTGAATTATAAGTTCTTTATTTTCATTTAACATAAACATTTTGTTTTCACTAATTACAGGAATAGGGGTTATTTGTAAGAGTTTTCCTTCGACGTTATTTTCATATACAGGAATTTCTAATAAATATTCTATTTTATTGTCTGTCAACTTGCAATGGCATGTGATCTGTGAAGTTATGTCCCAGAAATTTGCTTCCGAATTTATTTGGTCGGTTATACGTTTTAATTCGTCTAATGACATTATAGAACTATGTAATTTATTCAAATTACAAAACGTTAGGCTGGTTTCAATTTCTGTAATGATCTCAATTAAATTTATAGTTAACAAAATTAATTGATTAATTGTATCCTTGATAATTAAAATATTTTGCCAATCGTAGTTAGTTTTTATAATAACGTCTATGTGTTTTATTCGAGCTTGCAAAGCTAATTCGTTATGTTTAATATTTTCTATTTGTTCGTTAAATCTTTTAATCATTTCTGTATTAAGTCGAATTGTTTCTAAATTTTGTGTTTGTAGTATTTTTTGGTTATTATTTATTTTTTCGAACAATCTATCATATTTTTCGCCATCTTCAGCGTCTAAGTTGCCTGATATTGTTTTTATAATACTGCCTATACCATTAATTAATCCTCTTTTATTTCTTTTATGAGTAAATAAATTATTTATTTTATTGGTTAGTCTATCGTAATTAAAGTTTAATATATTTTTATATGTTTCTGTTGCTATGAAAAACTTACTATTATTAAGCTTTAATTCTATGTCAGTTTTATAACTGCCGATTTTAAGATATTCTATTTCTATATTCGTAATATTATAAGTATAATATGAGTAATGTGAGTTTATATAAATATAAACGTTCCCTAAATCTAAAATATTTAATCCAGGGTTATCTGTGATAACCTCTAGTTCTTCGTCACTCCTGATGTAGATGCTACATCTGTAACAAAAAGTCTAGGTTTTCTTATTTTGTCTATTTTATGTTTGCCTTTATTCTCTACTATAATAACTCCTAACTTGGGATTATATTCTTCGATTTTGTGTATTTTAAAGAGGGGTTTCTTAATTTTTTGAATTCTTCTTTTGCCTTCTTTAATTAATATTTTGGTTGGCAATTCCGTCGGTTTAGTATCTAATCTATTTTGTTTTAAAAATCTTTTTTTTTTTCTATTTGAATATTTTATTTAATATTGTTGTGAAGTAATTTTAATTTATTATTATAATCAATTAAATAATAGTTCGTGGTATCATTAGTATTGAACATTTTTTTGTCTTTATCAGCACCAAATAATATTTCGTTTGGTGTATATTTAGTAGTTGAATTAATAGAATTGTTATACGCAATTAAGGCAAAGTTTAATTTATTTTCAAATTTAGTACTGTCGAATTCTTTACTTTGATTAATTATTCGGAGATGTTCGATTATGGTGGAATGAAACCTTTCTATTACTCCATTGCTTTTAGGGTTATCGACACACGTTATCTGCATTTTAATTTTATACATTTTGAGCAATTCTTTTACGAGGTTGTTATTAAATTCGACACCGCTATCGTGTATTATTTCATTTGGAACTTGATATTTACTGAAGAAATTTAATAAACATTCCGTTATATTTACGGCGTCAGTTGATTTAATAAAGTAAATTTGGGCAAATTTCGAAAAAGCGTCAATGATTGTAAAGTATTTCTTTTTTTCTAATGTAAGTGTGTCTATATGTACTATATCAAAAGGAAATTTACTTGTTTTTGTTAAATTATCATTTAGTTGAAATGGTTGCCGTTCATATATGTTTACTTGACAAATTTCGCAATTATTTATATATTTCTGAATGTCATTTTGTAATTTAGGCCAATAGTATTTACGTTTTAATTTTGTGTAAGTTTCTAAAATACCTCTATGATTTGTTTTGCCTAGATGGTAATTATTAATAATTTCGATTTGATCGTTTATTGTTTCTACATCTTCTAATATTTGTTCACATTGTATTAGTCGATAAGATTCTTTAGTAAATTTATTTTGTAAAATTTCATTTATTGTTAAAATTATTTCTGTGTCTATTAAACAGTAGTAATTTATTTTAGGCACTAAATAGTCTTTAATAAATTGAAATATTTCTTCGTGTAAATTATTATTTTTTAAATGAATTGTCAATCTTTGTTTAGCATATCTAAACAGTCTTTTTAGTTTTACTTCAGTTGGTTTATCGTGTGTTTTTATTATTAATTGATTTTTCCCAATATTAATATAAGTTTCTTTATAAATAATTCCGTTGGTTTCGTTTTCATCTGCCGAATGACATGTTTCTAAATCATCGTTGCTAATTTGTGCAATAATACTTTCGTTATCATTAACAAAAACTTCGTTTTTTAGTTCGTGAACTATTATCTGAATATGACTCTTTTTAAATATTTGATTTATTAGATTTTCAATAATTTCAAATTTTGTTTTATCTAGACCACTGCAGATTTTAGGCATATGCAATTCAAATATATCGTTATGAATGCAGTAATCTCTTAAATTAGTTAAACATTTGTTAATGTCAATTTTGTCTGGTTTAGAAAAATAATTTAATTTAGTTACTAAATGAAATAATTTATATTTGTTGTAAATAGGTTGTATAAAAATTTCGCCTATATTTTTATTGTGGTTATTTAAATAAGTTTTACTTTGGAAGTTAGAATTTATTTGTTTTGCAAATCCTTTGTCTAGTCTTTTATCTTTAGAGATGCAGTGTACTAAATTACATGGTTTGTCAAAAATGTCATTAAATGTTTTATGAATTTTGAATTGTGGTCTAATTCGTGAAAGGGCATCGGCATTATTATTTAAGATTCCTTTTTTGTGTTCAATTTCATAAGAATAATCATCTAATTTTATTTTCCATCTGATAAGTTTACTATTAGGGTCTTTTAGATTCATTAGCCAGATAAGCGGTTGATGGTCAGTTCTAATTTTGAATTTTGGGCCGTATAAGTAAGGTCGAAAATATTTCGTGGACCAAACTATACCAAGTAATTCTCTTTCTGTTGCGTCGTAATTTATTTCGTGATCGTTTAAGGTTCTACTAGCGTAAGCTATCGGTAAGTCTTTGCCGTTTACATTCTGACTTAGTACCGCTCCTATAGCATATTTGCTAGCGTCTGTAGTTAAGATAAATTGTTTAGAAAAATCGGGGTACTGCAATATAGGTGCGTTAATTAATAATGTTTTGCTGTGTTCAAATGATTCTACATATTCTTCGTTGTCTATATTAATTGTATTACCTTTTTTTAAACATTTAGTCAGGGGTTTAGTAATTTTGGAAAAATCTGGAATAAATTTACGATAGTATCCTAATAGTCCTAAATAAGATTTTATTTCTTTAGGGGTTTTTGGAATAGGAAAGTCTTTTACAGCTTGAATTTTAGTAGGGTTGGGTTTAACACCATCTTGTGAAACAATATGGCCAAGATAAGCCACTTCCTTTCTTAAAAATTCGGATTTATCAATTTGTATTTTTAAATTATATTGTTTTAATTTAGCAAATATTTTTGTTATGTTTTCTATATGTTCCTGTAATGAAGTACCGAGAATGATAATGTCATCTAAATATACTAGACATCTTGTTTATATAATCGCGTAACACAAAGTTCATCATTCTTTGAAATGTAGCGGGCGCATTCTTTAGCCCGAAGGGCATTCGACAAAATTCGAAGTGTCCTTTTTCTGTATTGAAAGCAGTTTTTGGAATACTATTTTCGTCCATTTGTATCTGGTGAAATCCTGACATTAAATCTAGCGTCGTAAAGTAAATATTTTTTCCTAATTTATCGAGAACGTCGGTAATATTTGGAATGGGAAATTTGTCGTCGATAGTTTTTGAATTCAATTTTCTGTAATCAATTACCATTCTAAATTTTCTTTTTTGAGAAGCATCGAGTTTTTTGGGAACCATCCATACCGGGGATGACCAAGGTGAATAAGATTCTCGAATTATTCCGTCAATTAAAAGTTTTTCTACTTGATTGTTAATTTCGTTTTTATAATATTCCGGATAGCGATAAGATTTTGAGTAAATTGGAACATCATCATTCGTTTTTATTTCGTGTTTTATTGCACTTGTATGAGATAAAATTTGATCTTGTTTTGGAAATAGTGATTCGTATTTTATTAAAATTTTAGATAGTGCATGATTTTCTTCTTTATTTCAATGATCTGCTCTAACATGAATGGTATCAACATTTTGGAAATTTATGATATTTTTAGAATTGAAATAATTAAGTTTCAATTTTTTATTTTGGATTTTAATATCATTATTTGAGAAATCAATATTAACTTTTAAATCTATTAAAGCAGGTATTCCTAACAAAATATTAAATTGTTTATGAAAGTTGTGTAGGTAACATTTAATTTCTATTTTTTCAATTTTTAAAATAGTATATTCATTTCCCGTGTGTTCGCCGGTAGCAGTTGTAAATGTGAATTTTTCCTTTAAAATTTTAAATTTATTTTTATTTGTGTAAACATAATTTGTATTGATTAAATTTATTGATGAACCAGTATCTAACAATATTACATAATCACGTACTTTAATAAATGGTAATTTAGAATTGCAAATAATGTTTAGGATTTCTCCTCTAAATCTATTGGAGTTATCTCTAAAAAAGAATTGTCATGAGTATTACTTAATTCAAATTGTTCGCAATTATTTTCTAAATCGTCAATGTTTTCTGATATTTCATTTTCATCTATATATTGAAGTTCGGTATTATTTAATTCTTCAAACTCAAAATTTGGTGGTCTGTTATTCAAAAATCTAGTACTTTGTGGGTTGTTATTTTGTCTAGTTTGGATAGACATGGGTACTGCATTCTTGGGGCAAAATTTCTGTTTGGTTGTGAGGTGTTATTAAACTTGATAGGACCAGTGGGAAAGTTTGATCTGGGAATGTGTTTAAATGCGACATTTGGCTGTTTTTGATATTGAATTACAGGTTTCGTAGTTGATTGAAAATGTTTTAAATATTGGAAATCGTTTTGCAAAAGAGTTTCAATATCTATTAGGCTACTTGGATTTCTGGTAGCTAAGTTATTTCTATGAGGATCATCTATCACAGATATGAAATTATTTATAATTAATTTTTCCGAAAATTCTATTATAGCCATTTTTTTATTAATGTCATTTATTTCAATACCTAAACGTGACTTGAAAGCTAAAAATTTTTCTTTTCTAATCTCTAATATGTAAGCATAAAGTGTTTTTTTATTGGTGGCTCTTCCAAATTTCATACCAATTAAAGAACACGTGTTTTTAATATTAAAAAATAAAAAAAAGTCAATATTCAACATTTGAAATGTTTCGATGAACTATTCATTTAGTTTATTTAACCAGGTACATATTAAAAAAATACGTTTTTCTAGTAAATATGATTGTAATTTCTTAAGCTATGGTAACCGTAAACTAACTAAAAATGGCTGTGAAAAGTACAATTTTGATATCGCTAAACAATATTCGTTTTTTTTTTAATTAATAATTTTAAAATGGACGTTCTAAAGGTTTTTTCTTGTTTAAAACTATATATAAATATTTAAATCGTTGTTATACTTACGCATTTGCACAATTTTAAACGTATAAAACCAAGTTTTTGATACCTGTGCCATTACTAGCGATGTGCCACTACTGGTCGTTTTGCCCTAGATAGAATATTTATTTTAAAATATTTTATTACTGTTACAGTAATTCGATCCTGCGTTAATTTGTTTGATTACTAAACAGTGATTCGTCTAGTCGTTAATATGTAATAGTTTTAACTCACAGTGTCACTATGTAGACTGCGATGTCAAAAGATGAAATCTTCATCTGTAGCTTGAGGTTTCGACCTGGTGGTTGAGGTTTTGACCTGGTGGTTGAGATTTTTCGTTCTCTTGTAGGCTGACGATACGGGTATTCGCTCTGTGTACCGGAATCAGATGCTGTAGGTAGCTTAAAGTTGTGGAAGACCTTGGCACTAGCGTTGCTGGCTCTGTTGGCTCTTCTCTTGGTTCGGATCCGATTTTAACGTTGAAACGGCCGTTTTACCGTATAAACGAATTGATTACTTTCGTAATTTCGACAGGAAAACGTTTTCGGTATCCTACCGACTGCGCCACTTATGAATGTTGGTTTAAAATTATTCTTTTTAAAAACATTTATTTATTAAGTTTGCTACAGCTAATTACAATACGTTTCGAGATACACTGATTGTTCTAACAAAGAGTGTTAGTAACTATATATACTGTTAAACTGTTGATTTAGCATTTCCCATGGTACACAGAAATGATAAGCTAATAAGAAGTTATGAATGAATCACCAGTTGATATATGATTTATATAACTGGTGCGTGTGCGTGTGCGTGTGGGTGTGCGTGTGCGTGTGCGTGTGCGTGTGCGTGTGCGTGTGCGTGTGCGTGTGCGTGTGCGTGTGCGTGTGCGTGTGCGTGTGTGTGTGTGTGTGTGTGTGTGTGTGTGTGTGTGTGTGTGTGTGTGTGTGTGTGTGTGTGTGTATGTGAGCGCTCTACAGCCCAAACAGCTAAAGGGAAAATTATGAAATTTTAAACTTAAGATTTGTATGTGCCTGGCACGACAACCTCCTATTTTTGAAAACCATATTCCGACCGGATGTGCATGTTTACCCTAGTCATTTTTTGCAGTTTCTGCAATTACTCAAAAATGGTTACAGTTACAGAAAAGTTTTGTGTACAAAAATTAATGTTATTTATATTTAGCACAACTTTTGTTTGAATCTTTTTTCCAAAAAAAGTACTGGTTTAAAAATATATTTCTGCTTATTATATATATTGTTACATAAATCGTATCATCTGCGCCTGTCAATTGTTTAACAAAATAGACTTAAATAATTTGAAGTTTGACATTTAATATTTATTCTAAGAAACATATTTAGAGTAAAAGCGATCTACAGGTTAGAACAAATATTATAAATTAGAAAAATAATGTAACTACGATATGGTTTAACCCATATGCGGATAAGAAAGTTCGGTGCATGACACTGCAGATATTTTTTTGATAAACAATTGACAGGCGCAGATGATACGATTTATGTAAAATTAAATGTAATATGAAGAAATTTCAAGAGCCATTTTCTTGTTTCCGGAACCGTTTGTGAAAAAAGTTTCAAATAAAAGTTGTACGAAATGCTGATATCTATAATTTTTACTGTGACAATTTTTCTTTAACTGCAACCGTTTTTGAGTAGTTGCAGAAACTGCAAAAAATGACTTGAGTAAACATGCACTTCCGGTTGGAATATAGTTTTCAAAAATAAGAGGTTTTCGTGCCAGGCACATACAAATCTTAAGTTTAAAATTTCATAATTTTCCCTTTAGCCGTTTGGGCTGTAGAGCGCTCACATACACACACACACACAGCCACACACACATTTTGTATCATTTACAAAATCATTTTGTATAATTCACTATAAAAATGTTGTTAAATCATTTCTTGTATGGTAAACAATAAAAATTGTATATCTTACAATAAAATTTTATGGTAAAATGAGCCAACAATTTTTTATTGTAAAGAATACAATAACATTTTATTATAAAATGGAGCAACAATTCTTTATTGTAAATAATACAATACATCGCATATACCGTGTACAATAATTTTTGTAAGCCTCTTGTTTTACATCATACAACGCATCACATTTGCAAGTCGTTCTTGTACAAAAAGACGTTTCATTTCATATGTGCAGTAAAGTCTGAGTAAAGTGTAAGTAAACTATTCGCTATATCTACATTTTAATTTAAAAACTTGGGTTATATATTATATTTGTGCAAAATGGCAGATGACCCAACAAAAACACTGTTGGAATCATGGCATTTGGCAGAATTGAAACCAGTTTTTGAAGGTAAGTGTATTAACTTTAAAATTGTTGCTCAGTCATATGCTCACATTTAAGATATTGATTTTAATTGAGTACATCGTCGGTACGTTGATGTTTATTGGAGACAACACGAGGGTTTTACGATTTGAAATATGTTGGTGTTTATTTTATGGAGGATCGCTCGGGTCATCGGCAAATGTCAAATTAGAAGAAAAATATATTTTGCAAAGTTTTCAGCAACGGCTACGGGGAGCATTTTATGTCATTTGTGAAGTCGAGTGCAAGTGAACTAGAAGTACATATTTAATAATTTTGTATTTGCAGAGTGTTTATCGGAAAATAAAGAAAACATTTGCAGTGACGAAGACAAAGAAATTGATGGTTGCTTATCATTCTTAAAATCTTCATTTGAACCGTGGGATAAAGCATTGCAATATTGAAATTGGACAATAAATAATAGAAAAAACTTAATGAAAACATTAACGTTGACAGAATATTTAAATGCATTCACTGTCATAAAACAACCAAAGGGATATATGCACATTGGTATGTTATATTAACATTATGTAAATATCTGCAGTGTCATGCACCGAACTTTCTTATCCGCATATGGGTTAAACCATATCGTAGTTACATTATTTTTCTAATTTATAATATTCGTTCTAACATTTAGTTCTCTTTTACAGTAGATACCTATATTTCTTACAAACAATATAAAATGTCAAACTTCAAATTATTTAAGTCTATTTTGTTGACAGGCGCAGATGATACGATTTATGTAAAAATATATATAATAAGCAGAATTTTATTTTGAAGCCATTACACTATTTGGAAAAATAATTCAAACAAAAGTTGTGTTAAATATAAATGCCTTTAATTTTTGTTCATGAAAATTTTCTGTAACTGTAACCATTTTTGAGTAATTGCAGAAAATGCAAAAATTGACTAGAGTAAACAGGCACTTCCACTTTGAATATTTTTTTCAAAAATAGGACGTTCACACCTCAGGCATATGCAAATCTTAAGTTTAAAGTTTCATAATTTTAGCTTCAACCGTTTAGGCTGTAGAGAACATACACACACACACACACACACACACACACACACACACACACACGCACAGACGGACGTCATTCCAAAAATAGTTGCAATCGATTCAGGGAAGATCAAAACGTATATTTCCGTTAAAATCTCGAGATCGAAATTTTTCATGATTACAATACTTACTTATACTTCGTATAAGAAAGTGAAAACATTTATTTTTAGAATGCAGCTCTCAAACATTAGAAGATCATAAGAAACAACTTTCATGCCTGGAGATGACCATAAATATAAATTAAATTATCCTTTACAAGCATTCGATCTGTGTTTCCAAATATTATTTGCACTTCAACTTGAGTATCCGGATGAATGTAAGCAAATTTGTAATTTTGTACAAACTTATATATAATAACCTAACCTAATATAATTTTACAATAAAAATATTATACAAATACAATATGAGCATTTTCATTTATACAATAACAATAGTGTTAAATCAACAATATAATATTGTTAAGTTCACAACATGGATATTGTATAGTTTACAATTCCACATTATAGATGAGTACAATTCAAAATTGTAATACTTACAATAACTTATTGTAACTTTTTTAACAACAGATTATTGTAAAAAGTATTACAATAAAGATTTTGTACGGCATACAACATTGTTATTGTTGTCACTTTTGTACAATAATTTATCGTATACTATACAATAATTATATTATATTATACAATACATTTCTCTCCGTGTACTCAAGTTGAAGTGCAAAGAATATTTGGAAACACAGATCAAATGCTTGTAAAGGATAATTAAATTTATATTTATGGTCATCTCCAGGCATGAAAGTTGTTTCTTACGATCTTCTAATGTTTCAGTTATATCTGCTGCATTCTAAAAATAAATGTTTTTATATTTAAAAATAATAATGTTAATATAACATACCAATGTGCATATATCCCTTTGGTTGTTTTATGGCAGTGAATGCATTTAAATATTCTGTCAACGTTAATGTTTTCATTAAGTTTTTTCTATTATTTATTGTCCAATTTCAATATTGCAATGCTTTATCCCACGGTTCAAATGAAGATTTTAAGAATGATAAGCAACCATCAATTTCTTTGTCTTCGTCACTGCAAATGTTTTCTTTATTTTCCGATAAACACTCTGCAAATACAAAATTATTAAATATGTACTTCTAGTTCACTTGCACTCGACTTCACAAATGACATAAAATGCTCCCCGTAGCCGTTGCTGAAAACTTTGCAAAATATATTTTTCTTCTAATTTGACATTTGCCGATGACCCGAGCGATCCTCCATAAAATAAACACCAACATATTTCAAATCGTAAAACCCTCGTGTTGTCTCCAATAAACATCAACGTACCGACGATGTACTCAATTAAAATCAATATCTTAAATGTGAGCATATGACTGAGCAACAATTTTAAAGTTAATACACTTACCTTCAAAAACTGGTTTCAATTCTGCCAAATGCCATGATTCCAACAGTGTTTTTGTTGGGTCATCTGCCATTTTGCACAAATATAATATATAACCCAAGTTTTTAAATTAAAATGTAGATATAGCGAATAGTTTACTTACACTTTACTCAGACTTTACTGCACATATGAAATGAAACGTCTTTTTGTACAAGAACGACTTGCAAATGTGATGCGTTGTATGATGTAAAACAAGAGGCTTACAAAAATTATTGTACACGGTATATGCGATGTATTGTATTATTTACAATAAAGAATTGTTGGTCCATTTTATAATAAAATGTTATTGTATTCTTTACAATAAAAAATTGTTGGCTCATTTTACCATAAAATTTTATTGTAAGATATACAATTTTTATTGTTTACCATACAAGAAATGATTTAACAACATTTTTATAGTGAATTATACAAAATGATTTTGTAAATGATACAAAATGTGTTGTATAGTTCAACATATTTTTTGTACGCCGTACAACGCATGACTTTACAAAATATTCTTACAATACATTTTTCTCCGTGTGCTAATGGTTTCCGCTATTGTTTAGTACTTTTATATTTATCCATTTAACTTCTATATTTTTCCATCTATACCTTTATATTTATCCATTTATATTTTTATATATACATTTAAATAAAATATATATTTCTTAAAATTTGCATTCGGGCAGAATGACTATATGATTTGTGACACCAACCGCCGGGCAGTTAGAGTATGCGCCCATATATGATATTTTAAGTTTAAATTTTCATAATTTTACATTTAACCGTTTAAGCTGTAGAGCGCTCACAGTCACACACACACACGGACGACATTCCAAAAATAGTCAGTATCGATTCAGAGTAGGTCAAAACGTATATTTCCTTTAAAATCTCAAGATCAA
Source organism: Nebria brevicollis (assembly GCA_944738965.1). Classification (NCBI taxonomy): domain Eukaryota; kingdom Metazoa; phylum Arthropoda; class Insecta; order Coleoptera; family Carabidae; genus Nebria; species Nebria brevicollis. Next base: position 5,266,082 of record OX122902.1, on the reverse strand, counting down.
CATTTTTCGTCATTACAATACTGCGTAAAAGAGTGTAAAAATAGGTAAAAGAAAGAGTGCTGTTTAATATACAACCAAAAAAAATGATATTAACACCAAAACCATATTATTGAAGTAAAATTTATTTAAATGTTAAACAATGGTTAAGATTGCGATGATGGGATAAAAGTCAATTGTAGCTTCATTAAATATGTACTTATTAAAATTATTATAAATGATTAAAAACACTTGGTAAGTTTCACAAAATAATTAGTCCTGATGATGACCGAGAGGTCGAAACATATGTAGACAATTGTAATAAATTATTTTGTGAAACTTACCAAGTGTTTCTAATCATTTATAATATTGAAAATGTTTCACCAAGTGCTCACCAACGAAAGTATTAATTTATTAAAATTAGTATTTCTTTTATAAATATGAGCATTTACTTGTCCCATTATAAAAACTATTTTATCGAATGTAATTCATATTCGGTATTCAACTGAAGAGCCAAATACTTACCGAATATCATTAATATTTAATAATAAAAATATATTTGCTATCTTAACATATAAATATGTGAATGTTATATAATGTAAAATTTAAACCTGAATTATTAAAAATATTTGTATTATTTAAATAATGGTTTTTATTTATGGGGAACCTTTGGTACTTTTACATTTCGTGGTCAATTGTACCACGAAAAGTATATCTATCCTTTCATAAAAACAAAAAACGCGCCCTCGGTGGCTGCGGCGACAACTAAACGTCCATGGAACCCGCCATCTTTGCTAAACGTTGTACAACCGATTTGACGTTGAAAAAAAAAAAAAAAAAGCTATATATTCAAAATGAAAATGCATTTTATGTTATGTGCGTTAATGCACATGCACAATAAGATAAATTATGCTGCGTTTGTTTGGTTTCGTTGTACAAAATGTAAAAATACAACGTAGAACTTTTAACATCAGATTCTCGGAACACATGAGATCATGGCGATTGCATAGAACTGAGTCACATCATGTTGCTAAACACATGTTAGAAAACAATCATACTTTTGCCGTCATAAACTTACAGATCCTACACATTGTAAACAAGGGATTAAAAATGGATTTTCTAGAAGCACTTGAGAACAATAAAGCTATTTGTGAGAATAAACTTCAAATGAACGAACAACCAGAGTTAAATTCATCACCACTCTTGAAGTCATTCAAATCCCTTGTCGGATTTTTCATACTGTTAACATCCCTTCTAATTGAGAAATATTATATATAAGTACGCCTGTAACCTTCTAGTAACCGAAATACATTTCGTAGATTAACAATTATTTGTATCTAACCGAGTGTATTTTATTTTATATTTAATCATGTTTCAACGAAAGCCTACAGCTAATTCCATACAATTTATAAATAACATCTATCTGTGCTATGAATTTCCATGTATTTGTTACTTTTTGAGGTTTGCTGAAAAAAAAATTAAAAGAAAAATTATGATTACATATAATCACAAATTACACTTATTTGAAGAAATACGCATCCCATCATAGTATTTCTTTAAATACAAAATAACTTAATATCTAATAACATATCAATGTACAGTAGTAATTCTAATTATTGAAAATAAATATGTGATATGGTAATTTCTGTGTAGAAACAAAAATCTTTTAGAGAAAAACTCAAATGTTATAATATAAATTTAATCTTAAAATATCTAAATAAAATTGAATGCTTTTAATTTTTGCTTCCATACATACATATCTTTTACGTGATTTTATTTGTTTTCTAAAAATTTTAATTCAAATGAATTATATTTTGTTATTATACTATTATTTAAACAATGACTAGTTGGAATATGTTCTACATTAATCAAATTTAATTGTAATGTTCGATACATTCCATTTTAACAAATCTATTTTATAATTTTTTCTAAACAAATTTTCTATTCGTAAAAACAAGAGAAATGTTTTTTTTTTCATTTACGAAATACAAAGTGAACATGTTTCTTTAGATAGACAATGGTGTCGCGGAATAAAATACGCAGAATTTATTCAGGAATAACATAAAAAATACAGGTGCAATTATCTATTTTGGTCCTCTAGATATCAAGAGTATAAGAAAATATGAGTCGTGCACTCCATATAACGCAATGAATTTCGTTTGAACATTTAGTAAATTAATGGCGGCGACCAACCACAGGCTGGGAAGCTGTCACACTCTTATATATCTAGTCGCTCTAGATCTGACCAGCTCAGACTCAAACCAGATTGGCAATACAATTAACATTGAAATACACCTATCGAAAGCATCTACAGCAACGTACAATTCCAAACTACCTGTGATTTTAGAAATGATAAGCTAACATTTGACGGTTTTTCTATTATAGAGGAAATGATAGAGTGGCACACAGACAGTTGGTATCGACAACAATGTACAATCGTCAGTTTCACTATGTCTACGGGAATGATAAGTGTCACGCACAGAATAACAGTAATTTATTCATATTTAGTATGGTCACTATTAATCCAATAATCTGCAATCATATTTTGGCAATAGTATTGTTTTTACCACACCATCCACAAAGGATTTCATATACCTAAGTCGGTGTTATAAATATCTCTCACGGATTGCTCTCTTGACATTTTCAAATATAAAATAGTATTTATACTATGTTCCAAAAATATATTCGTAACAAAACTGTTAATATGAATTAAAATTCGAACCTAAAAGGTAGAAGTATGTCATTAACGATTCGAATTTGTATTTATTGGTATTTTATTAGAATAGTAGACAATATTATAGATATAAAAATACTTATTGACTATATGCTATTTATGTATATGTCTGAAAGGAAATCTACCATCTGGAGAAAATTAAATTGAACTTGATTCTAAGGTAAACGTATTTTCTTGTGTTTCGACCTATTTAAATAAAAAAATATTCGTTAAATTAAATAATAAGTACCTACACAATAAGCAATATATCACAAACATTTTAACATTGGTTTATGAAAAATCCATATATCTATATATAATTACCTCTGAAAAGTAGTGCCCAATTAACAGTGAAGCTTTTTTGGAAATTTGTTCATTGTAGTGTAGTTGTAACGTTTCTAACGTGTCTAAACCACCGCATTCTTCAATCAAAACGGCGACAAGAACTTTTTCTCCTAATTGATCCACGGCCTGAACATAAAAAATAATTTCAACAGTAATAATATAAATATATGTTTTATCTTATTATAGACAGTAACAAATTGAAACAAAATTTATGTTATTCGCCTTAGTTTATTATAAGCCTGTATTTCATTAAAAAAACAAACCAAAATCGTTAGTCTAATTATGTAATGTATATAAAAGTTAAACTTACCTACTTACCTTTAGAATATTGCCAAGGCTATCCAGTAATACAATAACAGTTTTCGAATGATTCGACTTTAATAAATTGAACACGGGTCCCAAAGCTCCGAGTTTGACGAGTTGGTAAAGCTGCATAACAGTTCCACCGATGGTGAAGTTCATCACGGCCCAGGCCGCTTCTTTTTGTGACTTGAAAGCGCCGCGTTGTAAAACGTTCAACAGTGGTGCTATAACATCGGCGTCAATCATCCGTTGAATTTGTTCTGCAGAGCCAGCGGCTATATTCGATGCCGTCCACGCCGCTTCTTTCACAATATGCAAATGCGGATGTTGAAGTAAATAACCCATATATAGCAATACGCCTGCATTTAGAACGAAATCCGTCTAGACAACATACGGCTTTATTTTAGTTCATTATATATATATAAGCAATTATTCGCGATTATAAAGAGCGCCGCTATATTGGAAATATGCGTTAATGCACATATTAGTACCATATTGCAACAGTAAAACGGGTGCTAGTTTTTAAGATTGGAAAGAATATGTTAATTATGTATTTTATATTTATGGCACAAAAGGTGGTTCCTACTTGTGTATCATTGCCGGTAAGTATATTGCCGAGCGCTCCTAGTGCTGCTGAAAGCACCGTAACATCATAGCTACCCAAAAGCTCGACTAAACGTCCGATCAACCCAGTAGTATCCAACACCGCTTGTATTTTATCATTTGAACCGTCGGTGATGAAGGCCAACGCCCAACACGCATCCGTAACAACAGCATTATCGTAGTGGTGCAGCAGACTTGCAAGCACGGGCAGTGCTGGTTTCACCAATTCGAAATTCGGTGCGGGGTTTTTATTACCGCACAGGTTTGATAGAGTCCATACCGTAATGCGAAGCAAGGAAATCTACAGAAATCATTATAATAATAAGTAAGCTCATAAGCGTTTACGGACACTGTCATAAAAGAAGCTGCAGGATTACAATTTCACTTACGGGTGTGTTTGGGTGGATGAGCTGTAACAATAAAGGCAAAATGGCACCATCGAGAACTACATCTCGCATCACAGCACAATCACCGGCGATATTGCCTAACGCCCACATAGCCTGCTCAGCGATGTCTGGTCGAGGCGATGCAAGCAGCCTTTGCAGAATGGGTAACGCCCCAGCGCCCACTACTGCTTGAGTGTGTTCCGTTGTTCCTGTCACGATGTTAGTCAACGCCCAGCAGGCTTCGTATTGTAACAATGGACTATACAAGAACAAAAAATTGTTTTTATAAAAATACAAGACTCATACGTAGCATCTTGTCGCTCTCACTCATGAAATATTGCACCGTCTTTCTCGCATCAAGTGGCTGGCAGCCAGGACCCTGCTCATTCGCCTGACATACTTCGGGGAGGAGCTAGTTAAACATCATGAAGCTCCTCCCAAAATCACATGATAAAATAGTAGCGCAATGCACCAGTAAAACATGCGGTTAGATTCCAAAACAACGAATGTTTTTTGTTTGTTTACTTTATAAATAAGAGCGACAAGAAATGCTGTATTAAAACAATTAAATACTGACTTCTGTGTCCGAGTTAAAAATTCCACAAATCTTGGTACGGCACCACACTTGATGATAGCATCAATCGGGGGGTTTCGTACGCGACAGAGAATTTTACGCGCACCCACTGTAGCGACAAGTTGTGTTTGTTCGTCTGTACTCATTATTCCCTGTATGAATGCTTCAATATTCATTTCTTCCGGTGTTGGTGACGTACTTTCACTAGCTGCACTTAGTATGTTACGACGTTTTAGCAATTGTTCACCCTTGCGGGCTTTGCGTAACTCTACGATTTGTTCTATTCGTCTTCGCCGCATTTCCTATTCAAATATATCTATCTATATAGATGTATGGCTTTTTCACTCAATGTTTGTTTTATATGTAGGAATGTGATGTGCTTACCTCTGAATTTCTGCCTTTATTCTTAAATTCCACCAATCTATTTGCCGACATTATTGTAAATTTTTTCTAAATAAAAATAACTATAAATATCTACTCAATAACCAAATATTAAACATAACTGACTGACTAGTTTATAGTAAATCATAAATCCACCTGTTAAATTTTGTTCTCAACTTACACGTGTCTTATTAACAATAAAACTGGCTTCGAATACGTAATAACTGACTAAGAAACAAAGTGCAGCAAGGGCTACAGATAATTTTTCGTAAGAATAAGGCGTTAATCTTATAGTGCAACTTTTAGCACTCACTTATGAAGAAGTATTGCACCATCTGTCCCAAACAAAGGATAGCGCTTATGATACGATGAGAGCGACAAGGTACACGATATGAACTATCGCTATAGCACAGACAAGTATACACAGACGTATAACGTAATGCATAAGCTTTACAGCACTTAATATTGTAGTACCATTTCCACACCTGAGGGGGCTACTATAATTCCATTCTCGGACCAGAGATGGCAAACCCTATACGTACAGAAGCTAAAACCAGGGGCGCGCAAGGAGCATGCGGCGCCTGTGTCAAAATATTTGATGGTGCTCCATAATAAAAACATTTGTATCAAAAACTAATATTATAAATATAAGAGCCCCAACAACTATAGGTTTGGACACTTTAATTTTTAATTCTCTAGTAGCATTTTTAAGTAATACGTCATGAATAAAAAAATAATGAATAATTAATTTGAAATACTATAATTTTTAGGCTTATGTTTAGGGACATTTAAATGACTGTTTTTGTTATATTCTTAACGCATTGAAATAAAAAACACACAAACATTTAAATAGTCTATGTAAACTTTTTTATTTAAAATACAAAATTACAAACACAAGGAAACAGATAAACAACAATAATAAATGAAAAATATAATATTTATAATGTAAACATAATACATATTATAATTAAATTAAATACAAACAATGTAAATAAGTCATTAAATAAATTTTACTTTCCTAGCTTTTAGCCAGAGCTGGGACAAGTACGTCAAAAAAGTATTTAAGTACTAAGTATTAAGTACTTACTACAAATGTACTTTAAATACTTATTTAAGTAGTACTTAAAGTACTTTCTAAATGTACTTAAAGTTATAAGTATTAAGTACATTAGACATATTTTACTACATAGGGTAAAACGACCAGTTTTGACACATCGCTAGTAATGGCACAGGTATCAAAAACTTGGTTTTATACGTTTAAAATTGTGCAAATGCGTAGGTATAACAACGATTTAAATATTTATATATAGTTTTAAACAAGAAAAAACCTTTAGAACGTCCATTTTAAAATTATTAATTAAAAAAAAAAACGAATATTGTTTAGCGATATCAAAATTGTACTTTTCACAGCCATTTCTAGTTAGTTTACGGTTACCATAGCTTAAGCAATTACAATCATATTTACTAGAAAAACGTATTTTTTTAATATGTACCTGGTTAAATAAACTAAATGAATAGTTCATCGAAATATTTCAAATGTTGAATATTGACTTTTTTTTATTTTTTAATATTAAAAACACGTGTTCTTTAATTGGTATGAAATTTGGAAGAGCCACCAATAAAAAAACACTTTATGCTTACAGCGCTTTTCTATTGAGCGGCCGCTGCTATAAATAAAATAGTAAACAGAGACTCTCTGACAGTAAGCAAGTGAGGTTAGAATATTAATGTTTTTACATATTTCTTATAACAAGAACAAATTTTAACTACAGATAAATAATTCTTTAAAAGGTATGTATCAGTTATTATTTACATTATACGTACACTGAAATTTTATTGTTTCTAAAACATGACCTATTTAATTTATTTTTGTATTCGTTTGAATAAATTATTTTTATTTTAGTGAAAACTGGTAAAAACAATGACACCGTTAATAAAAAGGGTAAAAAGAAATGTGAAAAATCAAGAATTAGAACCAAAACCTCTTATACAGGTGGGGCAAAACAACCTCCCTAGTTTCAACAGAGAATTGTGAAGCTAGCAGAGGTCGTAACAGGGTAGGAATGGCGTGAATGGCGGCAGAAAGAAATGCCGTGTGTATGTGTTACAAAAGGATTCAGTCGTAAACACAATGTGGACGAACGAGCAGCGCGCTTTTGCCGTGGAAGCATACATACGCGAAAAGGAGTCTGTAATCGCCGCCCAGCACATTTCCATCTTTCTGGCGGTGAAAATAAACAAAATTTTCGATATTAGTGCGAAAACAATCCGAGGGTGATCCACGAGAAGCCTCTGCATAGTGATCGTGTCACAGTTTGGTGCTCAATTTCCCGAATAGGGATTATCGGGCCTTCCTTTTACTACAGGAAAGAAATTGGGCAGTTACCGTCAATTCTGGGCGCTATATGAACATGCTCCAGAATTTTTTTGCCTCTGCTCTTAAAGAACTTGGTCTCGAGAATGTCTGGTTTCAGCAGGACGGGGGGGAAGCCACAGCCCACACAGCGCGGGCATCAATGCTGGTTTTGAAGGAAATGTTCCCCGCGTGCTTTGTCTCCCTGAGAGGAGACAATCCGCACGGAAATTCGCCGTATACCTGAAGAAATGCTTGAAAGGGTTATGCAAAACTTCAAAAGTCGCTTGCAGCAGTGTGTAGACAATGAAGGACAACACTTGGCCGATATGATTTTTAAAACTACATAAGATAAAACTGGCCATGTAACTACTTTATTTTATTGAAATAAATTTTTTGTATCTCGACTCCTTTTTCTTTAATTCACTTGCAAAACTAGGGAGGTTGTTTTGCTCCACCCGGTACTCTTGAAAAAATACTTTTATCTGAAATTACAAGATGAAAAGTATTCTTATCTAAAAAAATAAAACTAGAAAAGATATCAATTTTTCATTGTTCACAAAATTTTAATGCAAGAAAAGTATTAAAAATTTTGATGTAATACACCTATTTATAAGTAATTTTAATATTTCGATTAAAAATTATTATTTAATTAAAATATCATTTGCATTATAGATAAAGAATAATATTGCTGTCTACATTTATAATTTAGAACTTTATAAATATTAAATTTAGCTTTAGATAGGTATAGTACCTACCTCTATAATTTAAAAATTTATAAAATAAAGCTACTGCAAGTGTTTTTTTATAAATATATACCTAAATTTTAGGAAATCCAAGCTAAAATATATAAATTTATAACTATATTTGCCGTGCTACTACTAGAAAGGACTGTTCTCTTAAAGGCAACCACCGTGCCAAAACTGGCATTTTAACATCGAATTATAAATTGTGAACAAAATTACCTAAAACATCAATAAACAATTTAATTTTTTTTTTTACTTTATAAAACACTTAAACTTTAAAAATTTTCAATTATTATATAAATATATTATCCATATTTTTTTTAATCCTCAAAAGAGTAGAGAATTCTCTTAACTGTGCCAAAACTGGTCATTTTACCCTATGTCTATCACAAAACAATTTACTCATCTGACAGAATTTAATAAACTTTGCCCTAAATTTAATGTATTACTAATAATTACATTAAGAATGAAATTATATATTAATAACGAGTCTATTCTACTTACTTGGCTTGCTTGAATTTGTAAATAATTACCTATATGAAATAGTGTTTGTTAGTTAAATAATTAGTTGAATAATTTTTATATTTAAACAAAACTGTACATTTTTGTATAATTTTAACAACATAAACAAATACAAATACCGAAACAGAGATAAATTCTAGCTCATAAAGAATTTAAATAAAATTACAATATTTTAAAAATTACTAGCGTCCTAGCAACAGTATTGTTTGTTGTCATTCGAGAATATTTTAAACTATCAGATTTTAATCATATTTATATAAATTTATTTTTATTTTTGTCACTGATGTTTCATGTGAAATCCATGACATGCAAGTTTAGAATAAAATATTCTATAAAACAATAATTTTAAATTAACATTTACATCGAGTGAATACGGAATTACTTTTATTTTATTATTTCAAAGGCAACAATCAATGTAATAAAAACACATTGATTCATTTTTATAATAGTCAATGTACTTACATTCATTTTATGTAGCGTGTAAGATGTAAAGTTGAGGTACAGATTACAAAACACTTTAATTCGTACAACGCAGGGTAAATCCACCAGTAATGGAACGACGCTAGTAATGGAACAGGTATCAAAAACTTGGTTGTATACGTTTAAAATTGTGCAAATGCGTAGGGTAAAACGACCAGTTTTGGCACAGTTAAGAAAATTCTCTACTCTTTTGAGGATTAAAAAAAATATGGATAATATATTTATATAATAATTGAAAATTTTTAAAGTTTAAGTGTTTTATAAAGTAAAAAAAAAAAAAAATTAATTGTTTATTGATGTTTTAGGTAATTTTGTTCACAATTTATAATTCGATGTTAAAATGCCAGTTTTGGCACGGTGGTTGCCTTTAAGAGAACAGTCCTTTCTAGTAGTAGCACGGCAAATATAGTTATAAATTTATATATTTTAGCTTGGATTTCCTAAAATTTAGGTATATATTTATAAAAAAACACTTGCAGTAGCTTTATTTTATAAATTTTTAAATTATAGAAGTAGGTACTATACCTATCTAAAGCTAAATTTAATATTTATAAAGTTCTAAATTATAAATGTAGACAGCAATATTATTCTTTATCTATAATGCAAATGATATTTTAATTAAATAATAATTTTTAATCGAAATATTAAAATTACTTATAAATAGGTGTATTACATCAAAATTTTTAATACTTTTCTTGCATTAAAATTTTGTGAACAATGAAAAATTGATATCTTTTCTAGTTTTATTTTTTTAGATAAGAATACTTTTCATCTTGTAATTTCAGATAAAAGTATTTTTTCAAGAGTACCGGGTGGAGCAAAACAACCTCCCTAGTTTTGCAAGTGAATTAAAGAAAAAGGAGTCGAGATACAAAAAATTTATTTCAATAAAATAAAGTAGTTACATGGCCAGTTTTATCTTATGTAGTTTTAAAAATCATATCGGCCAAGTGTTGTCCTTCATTGTCTACACACTGCTGCAAGCGACTTTTGAAGTTTTGCATAACCCTTTCAAGCATTTCTTCAGGTATACGGCGAATTTCCGTGCGGATTGTCTCCTCTCAGGGAGACAAAGCACGCGGGGAACATTTCCTTCAAAACCAGCATTGATGCCCGCGCTGTGTGGGCTGTGGCTTCCCCCCCGTCCTGCTGAAACCAGACATTCTCGAGACCAAGTTCTTTAAGAGCAGAGGCAAAAAAATTCTGGAGCATGTTCATATAGCGCCCAGAATTGACGGTAACTGCCCAATTTCTTTCCTGTAGTAAAAGGAAGGCCCGATAATCCCTATTCGGGAAATTGAGCACCAAACTGTGACACGATCACTATGCAGAGGCTTCTCGTGGATCACCCTCGGATTGTTTTCGCACTAATATCGAAAATTTTGTTTATTTTCACCGCCAGAAAGATGGAAATGTGCTGGGCGGCGATTACAGACTCCTTTTCGCGTATGTATGCTTCCACGGCAAAAGCGCGCTGCTCGTTCGTCCACATTGTGTTTACGACTGAATCCTTTTGTAACACATACACACGGCATTTCTTTCTGCCGCCATTCACGCCATTCCTACCCTGTTACGACCTCTGCTAGCTTCACAATTCTCTGTTGAAACTAGGGAGGTTGTTTTGCCCCACCTGTATAAGAGGTTTTGGTTCTAATTCTTGATTTTTCACATTTCTTTTTACCCTTTTTATTAACGGTGTCATTGTTTTTACCAGTTTTCACTAAAATAAAAATAATTTATTCAAACGAATACAAAAATAAATTAAATAGGTCATGTTTTAGAAACAATAAAATTTCAGTGTACGTATAATGTAAATAATAACTGATACATACCTTTTAAAGAATTATTTATCTGTAGTTAAAATTTGTTCTTGTTATAAGAAATATGTAAAAACATTAATATTCTAACCTCACTTGCTTACTGTCAGAGAGTCTCTGTTTACTATTTTATTTATAGCAGCGGCCGCTCAATAGAAAAGCGCTGTAAGCATAAAGTGTGCCATTATTGGCGCGTTCTTCAAATTTCATACCAATTAAAGAACACGTGTTTTTAATATTAAAAAATAAAAAAAGTCAATATTCAACATTTGAAATGTTTCGATGAACTATTCATTTAGTTTATTTAACCAGGTACATATTAAAAAAATACGTTTTTCTAGTAAATATGATTGTAATTGCTTAAGCTATGGTAACCGTAAACTAACTAAAAATGGCTGTGAAAAGTACAATTTTGATATCGCTAAACAATATTCGTTTTTTTTTTAATTAATAATTTTAAAATGGACGTTCTAAAGGTTTTTTCTTGTTTAAAACTATATATAAATATTTAAATCGTTGTTATACCTACGCATTTGCACAGTTTTGAACGTATAAAACCAAGTTTTTGATACCTGTGCCATTACTAGCGATGTGCCGAAACTGGTCGTTTTACCCTATTATAAATTAGAAAAATAATGTAACTACGATATGGTTTAACCCATATGCGGATAAGAAAGTTCGGTGCATGACACTGCAGATATTTATAATAGAAACACAATCAAAAACCATCTTGTTAACAACAAAATTTGCCAACGGGACAATTATTTTGTGTTTGGCGAATGATTTTATCCCAACCAAAATCCCAACACAAAATCGTGTGCATCCATCCAGCGATCACAACATAAAATTGGTGTCAGAAGCGGGATTTCCGTGGCTTTTCGTCTTCGTAGAAAACTGGCAAACGACCAATCTACACAGAAAGAAAAACTTTAGAGAATTTAACTAATTGCAATTAGTTGTTTTTACATTAGCTAAAATATCTATAATATTAGTTAGAACAACTAAAGTTGAATAGATGAATTATCTAATGAAGAATATATGATATTTTTAGTTAAAAATATAGGTCGTTCAAATAAAACAATAGTTATTTGAACTAATACATTAGCTGTTTTCCCTAAAAAATTAGAGCATTTAAAACTTTAGTTGGCTATTCTACAAAATAGATCAATTATCTAATGTTCGTTTTTGCTGTGCAACTAAAAATATAGATGTTTTATCTACTTAAAATATATGTTTATGAGAACAAATTAAAATGGTCTTTCAGCTAATATATATAGTTGTTTCAAATACTGAAAATTTGATGATTCGTCTATAGTTGTTGATGATTCGGCTATTTAAAATATATGGAACTGATAAAGAATGAATGAGTGAGTTGAAGAATATTATTGGTGGTTTTACCTAATGCAAATAGATAATATAGCTAAAGAATTATATCAATTTGAATACGTTGCTTATTTAACTGTGTAGTTTAGTAAACTACAATGTAATAATATTGTGCAACATATATATCATATTCGCGTTGTCTGTGCACCAAACATATTTTGAACATAATGAGTGAGGGTCAAGGCATTAGTGAGTGGGAACGACTTCTTATTCTATGAAAGTTAGATGCCCTGATACCTGATTTCAAAGGTAAGTTAAAGTTGATTTTGTGATATTAAAATATAACCTAAGAATGTTTGTCAAAATAAAGGATTCTGACACGTTTTTATATATTTATGTACTATATATTTATGTATATAATTAATGAAACTAATCCATTTTAGGGTTTTGAAACACATTAGCCACAAGAGAAGTAAATACAGTTCAAAGCTGGGTTGAGTCCCTTCCAATTTCTATTAGAAATCCGAATGAACCTCGTCAGATGCATTTGTAAGGTTTCGTTCCAGATGTTGTAAAAAAATTAATTATTGTGCACATATAATTAAGTTAAACCACCATTTTTGTAACAGTATATGTAACTATTATGTAATTTTTTATTATTTAAATAAATTTTTTTACTAAATTTATATGTTTTAGATTATTTTATAAACCAATATAATTAGATATTCATATATTTATTTATATTGAAAACATCTAACATTATTAGTTGATTAATATATTCCAATTATTTAAAGTATCTAATAACATTAGACAATTTAAATATTTAAAAGGATTTTGTATCTATTTAAAATAGATAAATTTTCTGTTATTTTTAGTTTATTCATCTAAACTAAATAGTTAATTTACGTACTGTTTTTGTTAAAATAACAAATCATCATTCGATAAACTAACTATTTCTATTTTATAATTTGACTAGTTAAGTAGATAATATGGTATATGTATATATTAGATGAGTTGACTATTCCTAATTAGATAAATCAACTATTGTAATTAGAAGGCTGAAAATCAATGACGAACATTAGATAAATTATCTAGAGTATTAGGTGATTTTTCAAATCTTTTTTTTCTGTGTACCGTAACCGGCACGAGACGCAAGTAACAATTTCAATTGTGAACATCGGAACTCCAATTATCAACCGAAGAGAAACAGGAAAAGGAATTTTCACAGTGAGTACTGATTCTGAATTATTCAAACATTCGTCAAATCTTACAACTCATTCTACCTTAATCCTATATAAAAAAAAAAACAAAGTTGCTATTCTAAATCATGTCTCACACTCCGAACCTGGACCGAGTACAGCAACCTCAGTAACTTTGTCTTTAGAATTTCTAGTTAAATTAATGCCAGACAATTTTGATGGCGATAGATATAAACTTCGTAGTTTTATCAAGCAAATTGATTCTGTTTTTGAATTAGCCAAACCAGAACAATTACCACCTCTTCTATTATTCGTTAAAAGTAAAATAACTGGGAAAGCCAGAGAACAAATAGATGTTCATTGTAATCTTACAACTTGGGAAAAAATCTCCGAGCTTTTATTAAATCTATATCAAGATAAAAAATCTTTGGATCAATTGTTGGAAGAATTAAGTTCAATTAAACAAGAATCACATGAAAACGTCTCACTATTTTATCAAAGATTAGAGGATCTATCTTCGCGAATATTGGGAATAATTCATAATGCTAACATGGACTCCGGTACATTAAATGGTCGTTTGATGATGATTAACGATATGACATTAAATAGATTCCTTTACCATTCTCACCCGCAATTATCTCAAATGCTTAGGTATCGTCGATTCCAAATCGAACCTATTCCGACTCAATCATTCATTTATAGTTTAGCCGAAAACCAGGTAGATAATGAAACTAAATCTAGACTAAATGTATTAACTCAAAAACTCCGACTTGATCACTTGAATCAGGAAGAAAAAGTCTCAATAAAAAAAATATGCAATGAATTTAATGATATATTCCATTTGCCTACCGACAAATTAACTAAAACCACAGCTACTACTCATAATATCCCTACAAATGATGAACAAGCAATTCACGTAAAAAGTTATCAATATCCGCAAATTCATAAAGACGAGGTTAATAAGCAAATAGAGAAAATGTTAAGCCAATGAATAATTACACCTTCAACTAGCCCATGGTCTAGTCCCCTTTGGGTAGTACCAAAAAAATTGGACGCATCCGGGGAACGTAAATGGCGTAGTGTCATCGATTATCGTAAGCTAAACGATAAAACAATAGGCGATGCGTACCCTCTACCTAACATCGAGGGTATTCTCGATCAATTAGGTCATGCACAATATTTTACAACTCTCGACTTGGCGAGTGGTTTTCACCAGATACCTTTAAATCCAAAAGATAGTTCCAAAACTGCCTTCAGCACACCAAACGGACATTATGAGTACACCAGGATGCCGTTTGGATTAAAAAATGCTCCCTCTTGTTTCCAAAGAATGATGAATACAGTTTTATTAGGTTTAACAAATACACAATGCTTCGTGTATTTAGACGATGTGGTACTTTACGGCTCTACGTTAGATGATCATATTCGAAAATTAAAGAATATATTCTCTAGATTACGCGAAAATAATTTAAAACTTCAACCGGATAAATGCGAGTTTTTAAAAAGAAGTTGCGAATATTTAGGTCATGTTATCTCTGATAAAGGCGTAGAACCAAATCCGCGCAAAATAGAAAGCATTCATAGAGTAACTCAACCCAAAAATGTAAAGCAAATAAAAATGTTTTTAGGTCTGGTAGGATACTACAGAAAATTTATTGAAACTTCTCTGTTAAAAAATAATGTCCCGTTCAATTGGACCAATGAACAAGAACAAGCATTTTCCTATTTAAAACAAAAATTAATCGAAAAACCCATATTACAATACCCCGATTTTTCACAGCCTTTTACTCTAACTACTGACGCATCAAATGAAGGAATAGGTGGGGTATTGTCTCAGGATAAAATTAATAAGGATCTGCCCATAGCTTACTATTCTAGAACCTTAAATAAGGCTGAACAAAATTATTATACCACGGAAAAAGAATTACTGGCAATCATTAATTCAGTAGAACATTTCCGACCCTACTTGTATGGACAGACATTTACTATTTATACTGATCATCATCATATTACAATGGCTTTTCAATTGTCAAAATCCTTCTTCGAAATTACTCAGATGGCGCTTAAGACTCAGCGATTATGAATATCAGATAAAATACAAACCAGGTCGCATAAATTCAAATGCGGATGGATTATCTAGCTTATATCCAGAAACGCAAGTACAAATAAATATAAAAATAAAAGAATTAAGAAATTATCAAGACTTTATTGAATACCACAAAAAAATCAGGAAATAGTCACATATGATAAAGATAATACACCTCTTTCCAAACAAAAAGTTCCAATCGTATTTCTATGGTCACAAGATTTAGACGAAAGTAACCAGTATTCAGATTATATAAAAACAAATTTCGATGCAACCAAACTAAAGCCACATATTAATGGGGTATCTAAATTGAAAAATCAGAATCAAACACTTTATATACTTTATCCGACCAACTTGGTTATATAAAAAATGATCAATTTTTTCTAATTCCTCCTGATAAGCATAATAATATCAAAATTCCACATTTGTACGAAATGATTAAATTCATATTTCCCACAAATCACATAAAAATGTTTAACACTGCGAAACTGAACCCAAAGAATGAAGAAGAAATAAAAAAAATTCTTAAGGAAAATCACGATAGTAAACTATCTGGTCATTATGGTTTCAATAAAACCTACTCAAAAATTAAAGAAAACTTTTATTAGGTTACTATGAAAGCTGACGTTAGGAAATACTTAAGAAACTGTAGTTCTTGTCAAATTAACAAAACAAATTTTAAACCCAAAACAACCGATGGAAATTACGTCAACATCAGATAAACCATTGGAAAAATTAGCGATAGATATTGTAGCACCGTTACCTCTTACGGAACTAGGAAATAGATTTATTTTGACCGCACAAGATGACTTAACCAAATTTTGCTTCGGTGAACCAATTCCCAATCATGAGGCTAGTACAGTTGCCAAAGTTTTAACAAGAATAATCACTTATTTTGGAATCCCTAAAACCATATTATCAGATCAAGAATCCGACTTCATGTCTCAATTGATAAAAGATTTAAATAATCCATTTAAGACAAATCACATAATTACTACCCCTTATCATCCTCAATCAAATGGAGGACTAGAACGCAGTCATTTAACTTTAAAGGACTACTTAAAGCACTATATAAAACCTAATCAAACAGACTGGGATGAATACATTCAATTCGCAATGTTCAGTTACAACACATCTACTCATAAATCAACAAGTTTCACCCCTTATGAACTTCTATTCGGTCATAAACCATATCTTCCATCATCAATTGTTCAAGAACCAAAGTTTAATTATACTTATGACAATTACATAAAATCCTTACAAAATAAACTAAATACATCTTTTAAAATTGCAAGAGAGAACATTATCAGTTAAAAAATTAAAAGTAAAGAATATTACGATAAGAAAATACACCCACGAGAATTCCAGATGAATGATCAAGTATATATTTAAAATAAACAAACGAAACCTAATTTATCCAAAAAAATATCTCCTACTTTTAGAGGTCTTTATAGAATCATAAAGACCTACCCAAACCAAACTGTTGATCTTAAGATAGGAAAACGAGTAAAAAAATATCATACCAATTAATTGAAACATTTTGCTTCAGATGCTGCCAACTAAAATCTTATTCTTTATATTGATTCTTCCTATCAAGATATCAACATCCGTCCATTATGTCAATACCCAATATAATAAATCGAGCGGAATATTTTACAACAATTTAGGATTAGCAAAATTATCAAACTCAAAATTGACATTACTCAGTCACGTAAACATGACACACTTAGCGAATTCATTATCAACGACTAAAAACTATTACAGTCAGTCACTACGACTTTGCACCTCAGCATTAGAGAACCCTTCCGATCATAATCATATTAGTTTTCATTGCGAGCAATCGTTAAAATTAATCAACGATCAGATATCCGAAATAGAAAATAATGATGAAACGTTGCATCACATGACTGGCCAAGCGACACTGTCCCGTACACGACGAGGATTAATAAACGGTGTTTCATACGCTCTAAACTGGTTATTTGGAACCCCAGACGCGGACGATGCACAATACTATACTGATAGTATAAATTCATTAGTTAACGATAATAAACAAACACAAACACTTTTAGAATCCCAAATTCAAGTTATTTCTAGCACAATTAAAAATTTTAATAATTCGGTTACCTCATTAAAAGAAAACGAAGACTTAATGAATCGAAATATTAGATTAATTAATAAATTAGCAGCTCGAACAAATGGATACTTCGATAAATTAAATCTGGAAACGTTAGTTACACAGCAAACGATGACCCTCTATTCTCTTACACATAAAATAGATAAAGATTACGATAATGTTATAAACTCAATTAACCTAGGTAAACACGGAATTCTTTCTCCGCAAATACTTAATCCAAAGATTTTATACGAGGAGTTACTAAATTATAAAGGAACTTTTGATCTTCCTATTATGCTAAATTATGAGAATGTTCATAACTATTACAAGTTAATCGAACTACAAATATTTTCCAATAAGGATATAATAATTTTTGCTATTCAAATTCCTTTGGTAAATAATATTGCATTCAATTTATATCAACTGATTCCTCTTCCCATCCAACATGAGAATACTTCAATATTTTCTTATATTGAACCTAATCAACCATATTTACTAATGTCCCAATCAAAAATAAATTATTCCCCTTTACAAGATTTGATGAAATGTAAAGAATATTTAGAACAGCAATTCATATGCCGAGATGTGCATACGCAAAAAAGAACGGATCAACCAATATGTGAAATCCAGCTACTATCACCACACATAAACCACATTCCCAAGGATTGTTATACGAGAAACGTTAAAGCCGCGATTGAAACTTGGAAATTTATTAGTAATAATCAATGGATATACATCTTGCAGAAGCCAACGACCCTTACTCTACTTTGTGACGGAAATCGTAGCTCCATGGAAGATGTCATCTTACACCAAACCGGAATGATTCTTCTGCAACCCTTTTGCAAGGGATATACCGATCACTATGTTTTGGAAACATCAAATAACATTAATTAAATGTTTCCCATCACATTCCACAAATTGATATCTTACAAGACGACTGTTGTCTCTTCGAATCCAAGCTGAACAAGAGCGACACTATCCATCTAACGTCAATCATGCTGACAAACATTATCCTCAGTGAATTAAAATATGCAAATAAGAAGCTAAACGAATTTGATGAGATAGTCACTAACCAATTAAACAAACCATTTATCGTTTCACATATGAAATGGTACACGATCGCGTTATCAGGAATCGGATCAATTGTTTTATTAATTATATGTTTGTACTTTTGTAAATGGTGCGGGTGTTTCAGATTAATTAAACGTTTATTGTGTTTCACTAAGGGACCACGAAACGGCGAGATCTTACCACCAATGATCAAAACATTCATCAATTGTACTTTTGATTCAGACCTCCGTTCCGAGTACAACGTCCAATCCAGGGATGTCGTTACCTACGATAACAACAGAGAAACTGTTTGTTTCAGAGACTCTCCTATATTAGAAGAAGATGAAGAAGAAGAACTGTCAGCACTGGAACAATCTCGTACCGAACGAAGGCGCAATACCATATCGTTACGCAACGAAACTCAGTATTCGCGACGTAGCACAACTCCACTTTGAAATCGTTGATCAAATCTATTGAACATTGTTTTCAATTTTAATAAGGGAGGTGTTGGATATCCAGCTAACCTTCCCCACTTTCTCAATTTTCGTTTTATATTATGTTAGTTTCTATATTTTTCATTATTGTATTTTAGATGTAAGAAACCTTTAATAGATGTATTTTGACTTTCGCCGATGACCAAAACGATCCCTCCATAAAATAAACGCCGAAATATTTCAAATTGTAAAATCCTCGGGTTACCTCAAATAAACATCGATGTACCGACGATGTACTGTTATTTACTAATAAAAGCCAAGGGCACGAAACGTAATTTTTTCATTGGTGGCGTTTAAGTTATCGGGGGTGACATTTGGGGAATCACAAGCAAGATTAAGAAATCATAACGGCAGAAGAAACGAAAGCATTCAAAAAACCAGCAGTTGTATTTTTGATACTGAAAAGTTCAGACAGTATTGTAAGAACATCCGAACCTCCTTCGGTTGAATAAATATAGGTATATATATGTATTATTTGTGTTTGGCGAATGATTTTATCCCAACCAAAATCCCAACACAAAATCGTGTGCATCCATCCAGCGATCACAACAAAGGTCAAAACGTATTTTTCCGTTAAAATCACGAGATCGAAATTTTTCATAATTACAATACTTACTTATGCTTCGTATAAGAAAGTAAAAAGATTAATTATAAGTTAGAACACAGTATCTGAGATATTAATTAATAAATGATGAAAAATTTATCTCTTTAAGTAGTGGAAGAGCTACAGTATAAACAAGTTGGCTATCAGACTAATTCTCGTGTCCCTTGTTTGCGAAACAATATTGTATTGATTACAAGTGACTTTACAAGATGCTTTAAGATATTGTTTTTACTTTCTTATATGCAATATAAGTAAGTATTGTAATCATGAAAAATTTCGAACTCGCGATTTTAACGGAAATATACGTTTTGACCTTCCCTGAATCGATTCCGACTATTTTTGGAATGACGTCCGTCTGTGTGTGTGTGTGTGTGTGTGTATGTGTGTGTGTGTGTATGTTCTCTACAGCCTAAACGGTTGAAGCTAAAATTATGAAACTTTAAACTTAAGTTTTGCATATGCCTGAGGTGTGCACCTCCTATTTTTGAAAAAAATATTCTAAGCGGAAGTGCCTGTTTACTCTAGTCATTTTTTGCAGTTTCTCCAATTACGCAAAAATGGTTACAGTTACAGAAAAATTTCATGAACAAAAATTAAAGGTATTTATATTTAGCACAACTTTTGTTTGAAATAATTTTCCAAAAAGAGTACTGGTTTCAAAATAAATTTCTGCTCATTATATATATTTTTACACAAATCGTATCATCTGCGCATGTCAACTGTTTAACAAAATAGACTTAAATAATTTGAAGTTTGACATTTTATATTGTTTCTAAGAAATATATTTAGTGTAAAAGCGATCTACAGGTTAGAACAAATATTATAAATTAGAAAAATAATGTAACTACGATATGGTTTAACCCATAGGCGTATAAGAAAGTTCGGTGCATGACACTGCAGATATTTATTTAGTATTCTCGTGACCACCTTGTAAAACTCAATTTACAATAACTTATATCAAACGATATCTCTTCGTTTACAATAATGAAGGTAGCGTGCATTGCTACCAACAAAATTTATTAAGTTGGTATATGGTTTATTGTGAAGTTAACCGCGTTAAACATAACCACATAGTTGCTCAAATAAATGATATAAATAAACATTAAACATATTAATTTAATTAAAATTAATGTAGGGAAAATTTATTGATGGCCTAATTTTAATATGGGATTAATAATTACAAGTTCCAAAACTCTTTCTTCGCCATCCAAATTAGTGCGATTATTTTTATTTCTTATAATAAAGATATGAATTATTTGTAAACAACTTATTCAAAATTAAATTGGCCGCAACATTTCCGTGAATTCTAATTTATTAGCATTATTGCGTATTGTTGTAACGCTTGCATCGGCCTATTTGGAAATATTATGGCGAATAAATCTTGAACTTTGCGTAAACAATTTTTATAATATTAAAAGTTTTTATAATAAGTCTTTCTTAGTTAGAAAAAATTGAATTAATTTTAATAAGGGAATCAAAGAATAAATAAATGTATTTTTGAACATTTTCAAATCTAATTTCTGCAATTATTAAAGCATGCAAAATTAATTTTGTATATTGATCTGAGTGCAGAATATTAAGCTCTACAAACTTTATTTGAGTCATTTTTGTTTAAAATAATTTGTGGGGCAATTCGCAATGAAAAATTATTTTTACATGTTGAATCCTTATGTACACAGCCACCAACTCTAAACGAAACAAAAATAATTATGAAAAAAAATAACGTGCTCAGAAGTAAATTTATATATGGACAATTTAACAATTTCTTTTTAAAATAACAATATTATATTATATGAATTTAGACAAATCCTAGAGCGTCAATTAATAATATGAAATAGTTTTGAGCCATTTTAAATGGAATAAATATAATAATCATGTCTACATTCAATACAATACTCCGTAACAACAGCTAAGGAGGTGTTGTTCAGTATACAATATTGAAAGCAAATATTGTATTGTATTCAATCTAAATTTTGTCACAAGAATACCAAATATTGGAATTTCTTGTTTTATACACAATATTGTCTCATACAAGACTTGTTTCGTAAACGATTGTCACAAGAATACCATTTTTTAAATTTCTTGTATACTATACAATAATCGTATCGTATACAATATTGTTTCGCAAACAAGGGACACGAGAATAAGGCTG
Organism: Nebria brevicollis; assembly: GCA_944738965.1. Lineage (NCBI taxonomy): Eukaryota > Metazoa > Arthropoda > Insecta > Coleoptera > Carabidae > Nebria > Nebria brevicollis. The sequence continues at coordinate 5,243,862 of OX122902.1, read as the reverse complement.
AATAACACATTTTTGTAACAAGCGAAAGATGTATACAAACATACTATAAAATATATAGGTACATACAAACTCGTACATTGTTGCTAGATTTTAGAATACTGCTTCAAATGAACAGCTGCTCGTACGTGATTGGTTAAGGCTGCGGGCAGACTGATCGAGTGGTATCGTGACGTGTAGCGTCGAGTCATGTCGTTTCGTTTGAAAATTTGTGACATTGGTCACATTGGTCGATCGTTTACTGTCGAGTAAATTTCTCGCTGATATGTAAAGGTAAAACCTTTAAGAATTTTTATCTATTCTATTCGCTCTTACGTAATGACTTGTTAAAACAATTTCACTTCAACCCGGGATCCGTCGCGTGTTGAATTTTATATGTATAACATTAAAAGATAGTAGAAAATAATCAGTACTAAAACTTATTATTATGCCTACTAAAACAAATTTTATCTAATTATGAAGATGTTTTTAATTAGAATATAATTATTTACAACATTTAGTAAATAAATATGTAACAAATTTGAAGTTACAAAGATTCATATATTTTCACCCAAATACATTATTTTAGAACGAAAAAACAAATGTTATTTGTTTACGGACAAATGCGCATGTGCGAAAGCACCGAGCGTCGAGCAAAATTCAAACCAAACTGAAAATCAAAACACACGATGCTACTCGACAGTAAACGGTGGTTCAGTGTGCCACTCGCCGTTGCAGTACATCTGTTTGAAATTTGCTCGACAGCAAACGCTTGATACATAAACAGCAAATAGTTTTGGTTTGATGAATTACGGTTCCTAACTGTACTATATTTACTCTTTGCTCCGACGGTCGCGATACAACTATCTTAGTGTTTAGTCATTTTATATTCGTCGCAAATTAATCATTTATTTGAAAAACTTATTGCAATGAGAGAATAACAGTAAAAATTTTGTATTTTTAGCACTAAAATGCCATCTAGATCTCTTAGGGATATTAATATTAATATTCTAATACTCTGTCGGCGCTCCGTTCTACTAGAATACGATGGCAACATCAGTTAAAGTAGAACTCTTTTATTATACATACGTTCTAAGCATTCATTATTAGTAAATATTTCGCGAAGATGCTTCATCGCACTTCATTGTTTTACTGTGTCACTCAATTTGGTAAGTTTTGTTTTACATACATATGTCTATTACAACCAACTTTTGTTAAATGAATTTCAATCAACTTGGATATTATATTGTTTTTATAATATAAATATAATTAAATATCTTTTACTAATAATATATAAAATGGTTTAGCTAAACTTTAGTATGTTTTTAAACTGAAATGCTCTAATACACTATGCCATATTTTGGTTATTAGTAGTACGTTTTATTCCGATTTAAGTAATGCAAGATATACATTTTTATTTGAAATTTGTATCGACATATCAGTAATCAAAACATTATTCATACGGAATATGAGTGTGTAGGTACACACATATGTGTAGTTTCTTTTATGGTGTTTAAGATGTGAATAATTTCATACGCGAATAATGGGTGACCATGACGTCTGCAGCAAGCCGCTATACGGGCCCGTCGCCCATGCGAAGACGTACCAGATGATTAAAATCTATGTTCCCGATCTTGAAATCCACAACTGTCTGAATTTCTCCCTCGACCAACTCATCTGGAATGTTAAACTAAAATGCGTCGCGTCGTTACCCAAAGTGTGTAATGAATTAAATTTCTTGTTCGCTCGCTTGCTTAAATCTACTTAGTAAATAAATAAATAAATTTCCTTTAGGAATTGAAGGATAGTGTCAATTATGGGTTGTTACATCCACCAGAAAACGGCAAAACCGCCAACTTTTTGGATGAACATCTACAGCTGTGCGATTACACGTCCGATACCATAGGATATTTAGAAGTATGAAATCCTAATTTATAGTATAAATAATATGTGGCTTAATATTTTGAGTGATCTTCCTTCCCTTTATTTGTAGCTCATATACAAACGAAGAATCTATAAGAAGATGGCGCTAGATGAAAAACTGCTAAAATCGATTCATACGCGTGTGAATTTCCGGCGGTTAATCAAGTACGTGGTCACCGGCAAAGTACAGAAAATCGCGAAAATGTGCTCAAAAGGACTGGATCCGAATTTTCACTGTCCGGATTCGGGTGAAACGCCGCTTACTTTGGCGACGGCGAATGACAAACCCGATAAAGCTCTTGCTGCTTTAGTAACAGGTGGCGCATTCTTAGGTGTGTACTATTTACACGTGAAATGTATTATAATTGTATTAAATTGCATTCAATTTCAGATTATCGCGCAATAGATGGCTCAACCGCTTTGCATCGTGCCGTGGAGAACAAATCGCTAGACGCTGTGAAGGCTTTATTAAAGCTAGGCGCGTCTCCGAATTGTAAAGATGCAAAGGAGCTTACGCCTTTGCACCTCTCTGTGACTTGCGTCGTGGATGCACGGACCACAAGACGTGAGCTTCAGAAGCTTTCAACTATCGATGACAAACATACACCAATGCATGAGCTACGTAATGTACGTACTATAATAGTATTATCATAACAAACAATAATTCTAGGGTGGGTGTTTAATATTGCAACAAATTTCAGGCTTGTAAAACACGATTATGCCAACTGTTTGATCATTTATGTTTGTATGGAGCGGATATAAATGCACTTAATGCAAGTGGGGATACGCCCTTGCATTTGTGTGCCCAAAATGGCGAAAGGGCATTCGCTGAGAAGCTACTCGCTTGGGGTTGTGAACGTAAGGTGTTTAATGCTACCCACCACACGCCTTACGATATCGCGATCACTGCGGGCAATTCAGAACTAGCTGAACTCATTCTGAATTACTCACCTGCAAATGTCAGTAAGTCGAATTCTATTGGATTGGTGTGGTCTTTGTTGTTGCACGGTGTTAATTACATTGTTGAACTAGAATCACCGCTTTTGTATGTTTTTGTGAGGATGCAGTGTCTCGAATCACGATACATGTTATACTATAGTAGCTCCTCCCAAATATGGCGGCAATCGGTAGAGTCCCAGCAGCACTGGTGCAAACACTGCATTATTACTACAGCCTACCTACATATAGATACAATAATGAGTACTAATTATGTATTTATGTTTGTAGAAACAACTGATAGTGTTGCATTAAATAATACTGAATTGGCATCTGAAGCTCAACCGAAATTCAATCAAACGACAAACTGTTTGCCGGAAATTTGTGTAGCACAAGGATCAAAGCTTCCTATGACCACAGCAGCGACTCGTGATCGTGTTGTTAAGCGTTCAGAAACTATTACTAAACCAACTGCAACGTATGGGTTTTTATTTATATATTTGTAAATCTTAATTAATTTGCTATGTACATAGCAACAAGCATTTATATATATATATATATATATATATATATATATATATATATATATATATATATATATATATATATATATATATATAGATATTTTTATTTTTATTTTTTTTTTGTTACTGTATTATAGTTGTAACAGCTCTGTATGCGAAAATCGAAAAGTTCAGAAGCAACATGAATCTTCAAAATCAGCGTTACAAAGTAAAGAAAGTATCGGTCAAGTAATGTTTGGTCGTGATGTCTCTAAGAAGTTGCCGCTGACTGGTAGACTTGTGTTTCATGTGCCGAATATTGCCAAAAAACATCGCGTACCCAATCCATAGTGTTCGTATAGTAAACTTTATTTCATACTTCTATATTTAGTATTTTAACAATGCATCTATAAGCATATCATTCCTGTTAATAATAAAACATTTAGTTTGGTAAACTATTTAAGGATAACTGAATTGAGAGTCTGTTATAGGTGTACCACATATGAAGGTAATAACAATTATTGTTATGTTATCACATTTGTCTTTGAAGCGTATAAAATATTTGTGAAATCATTTTATAAATGTATATTTTATAATTTTACTAAGAAATAAATCTTATAATTCATAAGACCCATATTATTTTTGTTTTAAGAACAGGTATTTTTTGTTTATTAATAACATTATAGTCGGGATAATATTTTACTTCTAACGCATAAAGGTAAAATAAACAAAGGAAATCTCAGTTTTCATTCATCGTTTATTTGTGTATTGTTATATTTATATGTATTGTAACGTCGTTCCGCACGCTGCGGTAATTTTTGCTCGGACGCCAATCAGACGGAAGGGTGGGGGAAACTTCGATACGGTATTTGGGGGAGGAGTAAGGGAAGGGGCGGAGACGGTGCGTGCGGGTCCAAGATAGCTCGGTGGAGGTTATGTCCAGGTTCCGTATAATCAGTGATTAAATTCAGTTTTCAAATGGTATTTATTTTCGGTAAAAAAACACAGGGTACAACTTAATATACCCTATCGGAGACGGTGTTGCGGATGCTAACACTTTGGTGAGACACCTAAAGGGAGGTAACATAAGTTCTACCTTCGGTGGAGACACCTGCGGTAGTATAATACGAAACTACGAGGTAGTCCCTTGGCAGAAACGCCGGCAAGACACCTGGAGAAAAGTTAAATAGTGTTTACCCTCGGTGGACACTCCTGCAGGTACTATAATAAGAAGCTACTGGGTTATGCCTTGGCGGACACGCCGGCAAGATACCTGGAGAACAGTTACACAGTGGTTACCCTCGGTGGACACACCTGCAGGTAGTATAATAAAAAACTACTAAGTAATCCCTTGGCGGACACAACGGCAAGATACCTGGAGAACAGTTACACAGTGGTTACCCTCGGTGGACACACCTGCAGGTACTATAATAATAAACTACTAGGTAATCCCTTGGCGGACACGCCGGCGAGATACCTGGAGAACAGTTAGACAGAGTTTTACCCTCGGTGGACACACCTGCGGGTACTACAGCAAGACTACTAGGTGATCTCTTGGCGGACACACCGGCGAGATACCTTAAGAACAGTTAATCCCAGTAATACAAATAAGTATGGTAGTTATTTAGTCTCACCAAGTGTTGTGCGGCATCGGTGTGATATAAATATCGACGAAGAATTATAAGCAGAAATACGGTGTGATAAACGGTGCGGTCCTTTAGCCAGAGCTATCGGTGATCGACTGTGTTTTGATAAGAGATGTAGGCCCTTTTTATATCAATCGGGGTATAGGTGAATACATGAGTAAAACAAAGATAAAAATACTATCCAAACCGATTTTTGGTTTTGACTAGATAAAGGACAGAAAATATTGGCAGAGACTAGTATTTTTGGTCGATGATCCGACTTTAACAATTCAAAAAAACAATAATGCATCGGCCGGGCTCGAACCATCGACCCACAGAGCCATTTTTCATTTTCAATGTTCTTTATTTGTTTTTATTTTTGATACAATAATACTTATATACTAATGTGTGGACAACATGGTTGGTTTTGTCAGAGCTCCTACTCACAAGGGGAGTGTATATCTGTGTATGAGTGTTATTGCGTTGTGCGCTTGAACATTGTGTGATTGTTTTTGTTATAAATTTTTGTTGTACATTGTGTGTTGGGATTGTGTTTTGTGGGAAAGGAGGTGCCAGAAAACCCATTTAATATGTTGAAAACAATATTTTTGTTAAAACTTACAAACTAACTTAACTAATTTAAAATATATACATATTTGTTGGTGATGGATGAACAGTTTTGTGTATGAGAGTATGTTTTGTTTTGTGTTGTGTAGAGTGCGTGTGTGTTAGTAGTGTACAGTGTTGTTGTGCGTGTTAGTGTTATGTGTTCTGCTCATGAAACCCCTCTAGAAATATGGGTAAGTTTTGATAGGGTAGCTTGTGTTTGAGTTTACATGTAGTGTTGTTGTCGCGGGTAAGTGTTATGCTTTTTATAAGTGTGTTTGAATTATATTGTGTGTTTTTGTAAAAATTTTGTGATGTTTCCTGTATGTAATCTGTGATGTATGGTATATTAGTATCTTCGTGTAGTTGTGTTATTCGAGTGTATCTATCAGAGCTGGTGGCCAGCCGAAGGCACTTATTTTTGAGGCGTTGCAAGGGTAGTGTGGTGGTGATCGGTGCGTTACACCAGACTGGGGAAGCGTAAGTGATGATTGGGCGAATGATTGCGGTGTAAATGAGAAGTTTGTTTTTTATGGAAAGTGAGCTGTTTTTGATAAGTAAGGGATACAGATTGGACAGGACGGTGTGGGCTTTCGTTAATGCGTGTTTAATGTGTTGGCCGTGTTCTGTGTAGATGTATTCCTAAATATTTGACTGTGTTTGTAGGTGTGATTTTTTGTGAGTGTATTTTTAGTGGGGTGAGTATTGTGTTGTTTGTGAATTTACGTGTGAAGACTATGGTTTCGGTTTTGGCTGTGTTTATGTTAATTTTCCACTTTTGCCAGCGTGTGTGTAGATTGCGGTGTCGTCTGCGTATTGTGCTATGCGTGTGTTCGGGAAGGTGGGGGTATAGGTTGAAAAGTTTGGGGCCAAGGACGCTGCCTTGTGGGATTCCTGCTACTATGGGTTTAGGGGTTGAATGTGTGGAGTTAATTTTGGTTGAGAAGGATCGGTTTGAGAGGTATGAGAATATTAGTTTGGTTAATGTGGGAGGGAATTGGAAAGATATGAGTTTGGCCATGAGCCCTACTGTCCAGACCGTATCGAAGGCTTTTTCTATGTCCAATAGAGTCAAGACCGTGACTTTATGTTTGTTGAATTGAGTCGCGATATCAGTTGCTATTCTGCACACCTGGTGCACCGTGCAATGTCTGGCTCGAAAGCCAAACTGGTGATCAGGTGTGAGATGTAGTCCTGTGTCGATATCGTCGACTCGGGAAAGGATGATTTTTTCGGTAATCTTGGATAAGGTATTTAAAAGGTTGATGGGGCAGTAGCTCGTTGGTAGATGGGGATCTTTGCTCGGTTTCAGAATTGGATGGACTGTAGCAGTTTTCCAGGCAGCTGGGAAGTGGTGTAGTTTGATGATGGCGTTAACTATGTAGTGGAGTTGGATATTTTCTAGACAGGTTTTTAAGGATAAGGTTTTCTATTAGGTCTGGGCCGGGGGTTTTTCGGTTAGGTAGGGTTCTGATTATTTTGGTAAGTTCGGATGGGGAAGTAAGGAGTCTGGTAAGCGTTTTTGCGTCAGTGTGATGCGGGGTATTTAAGTATTGTAGTGTGCCTTGTGTGATTTTATCTTGTGTGGGTGTATTTGGGGTGTGTGTTACGTGTATTTGCTCAAAGGTGTTTGCAATCATTTCTGATTTTTGTTCGTCTGTGATTGCGGTGTTATTGTTATGTGTTAGTGTTGGTATAGTGTTATACGTTTTTTTAAGCGTTTTTGTCAGCTTCCAGAGGGAGTTATCGTTGGGGTTGAGGGCGGCAAGTTTAAGGGACCAGGTAGTGTTTTTATGTGTTTTAATTTGTTGCTTGATTTGTGTGTTTAACGAAGTTAAGTGTATGTTATCTGTGTGTATGTATGTCCTCTGCCATAGTCTTCTTGTGTGATTGCGTTGTTTAATTAATTGTGTTATGTGTGGTGGGAGTGTAATTTTGTGAGGATTTATTTTGATTTGTTGCGTGTGTTTTTGTTTTGCTGTATTTATAGCGTGTGTGAATCGCTCTATTTGTGTGTCTATATCTTGTGTTGTGTGTATTTGGTTGTTTATGGGGATGATCGTGTCGAGTGTTTTTCTGAAAAGCGCCCAGTTTGTGTGTTTGTATGATGTGATGGTTTTGGAAGTGTATTCAGTGTTGCGGTTATTTAAGTGAAATATGATGGGATTATGATCTGAGTTAAGCTCGGGAAGTGAAATGGGGTGAGTGATGTTTTGGACGTTTTTGTTAATGATGATGTCGATTATGGAAGATGTACCTCCATTTGCAGGGTAGTGTGTAGGTGTGTTAGGGCTGAGTATGATAGCGACGTGAGTGTTTATGTATGTTCTGAGTGTGAGGCCATGAGTGTTGTTTCTGTGACAACCCCAGTCCGAGTGTCTCGCGTTAAAGTCACCGATCACTAGCGTTTTATTTTTATGTAATAGTGTTGAGAGGTCTGCGCGTGTCATGTTGTTTAGTGCCTTGTTGTAGGCAACGTAGATTATTGTGTTGTCTTCGAGTGTTATGTTGAGAGTTTCCAGTGAGGTTTGAGGGTTGGTTGTTAGTGTGTGGTGTATTGTGTTTGACTAGAATTGCGACGCCTCCCGCGGCGGTCGTACCCTGGTGTGGTCGATCAGCTCTGTAGATTGTGTAATTGTGTATCTTAAATTTGTGTGTGTTGTTGAGTTTAGTTTCATTGAGTAAGCAAATATGTATGTTGTGAGTTTGTAGAAAGTGTGTAAGTTCACTTATCTTACCCATAACTCCGTTGGCGTTCCATGAACAGATGCTTAGTGTTGTTTTGTGTTTAAATGTTGTACGTGTCAACATTTTGCGGGAATGATAAGAATATTGTGAAGTGTTCGATAGTGGATTTTGCTTTTGCTAATGCTTTGTTGAGGTCTTTTATGGCTGTTAGCATGTTTGAAATGTTAATCGTCGCGTTTAGTTTAGCCATCTCTGCGAATAACTCTGTTATGTCGTCCATGGGTTGTTGTTGTGTTTGTTGTTGATGGTGTTGTTGTTGATGGTGTTGTTGTTGTTGTTGATGTTGTTGATGTTGTTGTTGTTGATGTTGATGTTGTTGTTGTTGCTGTTGTTGTTGTTGTTGTGTGTTGTTTGAGGGATGGTGCGTAATTTGTTTCGGGGTTGGGAGCGCTGGGAAATCTTGTTTATTGGGAAGGAAGTTTTGCTTTGGGGGTAGTGTGTGAATGTTTGATTGTTTCCAGAGGTTTTTGGAAGGGATAGGTGCGTCAACGTATGTGTTAGTAGTCCTTGAAGTCCGAGTTTTGTTTGTTTCTATGTTTTTAATTTTACTTATGTACACCGGACATTCAATATAATTGGCCGGATGTGAGCCAGCGTAGTTTGCGCATGTGGCAGGTGTGTCTGGGGTCTTGATGCAAGTTTGTGTTAGGTGGCCCTGTGCGCATTTCAGGCAACGTGGGCGGAGCCTGCAGTTTGCTGTGGCGTGACCCCACTGCTGGCAGCGATGGCACTGGATCATCTGCTTCTTGTTGACGTGACGTTCCCACTCAACCTTGACGTGAAAAATGAATCTGAAGTTGGAGTTAAGAGATTTAACCGTGTGGTTGTTTGTCGTCGTGATAAGGTAGAGTGGTCGCCTCGTATTGCGCATTCTGAAGACCTTTTTGGTGTCGATGCATTGGGTGGTCAGCTCCACGCGCAGTTCTTCGGCGCACTGTCGAGGCCCCTGAGCACAAACGCGTGCGTTTTTGTCTCTCTGTTTGAGTAAGTATAGTATTGGTTGTCTATGTCCGAGTTCAGGTCCGTAATGATGTTTTGTCGTTCTTGTTCGTTGTGTATATATGTTTGTGTTGTTGTTAGTGTATTTGATATGGTACACTTTTGTTGCGTAGGTCTGTATGTAGTTTGTCAATTTTGATGCGTTGTTAGGTATTGAAGGGAAAATTAGGGGAAGGGCGGGCGGGGTTTCGTGTTTTTTGGTTTGGGTTCTTCGTCTGAGTCCGTGTCCTCGTTAGTCTCGTTGTCTGTTAGGGAGTGGAATTTGTTTTGTGTTTTGGTGTAGGATTTGGGTTTGATTGGGGGTCTGACGGTTCTCCTGGGAATTTTGAAATTTCTTTCTTCAGGGGGTGTGTCTTCTCTGGGGCGAACAGACGCTTTAGGGGCAAATAATGCGCTTACCCGTAGCCGACTACGCTGTCGCACCGCTACGGCTTACTTATAACATAACATACATCTTAACATATATTAAACGAGGGTCTTTAACATAGGAAAAACATACTTCGTTACACTCTCCTCTTACTTCGGCAAAAAAGAAAAAAACAGTATCATGTACCCCCTTAAAAAAAAATATATATAAAAAAAACCATAAAGAAAAAATAAACTTAACAAAAAAACAGCCAAAAAAAAAACTCAAAAAAAAATCTAAGTCTTTTATCCCCGGACTACCGTCACATACTTGACGCCCCCATTTTCGCGGGGCACCAGGATCCGCACTCTTCAGCGGTGCCGTTTAGTTTCCGGGACGAGGGCGTTGTAGGCCTTCGGGGCTGCCGGGGTTGTGGCCTTCTGCGGCCGGGTTGGCAGGGGGCTAGGGGAGTGGTGGTCCGGTCTCGGCTGCGCTGTCGCGCCGCTATGGCTTACTTATAATATAACATACATCTTAAGGGGAGGTTCTCCTAAACTTGGCTCAAATTCAGCAAAATTTTGAGAATTTATTGTGGGAGAATTAAAAGGAATAAGAACCTAGAGTTTTAACTTCTAAATTGGTCTATTTTTGTGCGTTTTTCTAAAGTTTTTACTATCGCAAAATACAAAATGGCGGCTTAAAAATGGCGGCTTTTCTGGACCTCTGCACTTAAAATGTACCCGCACAACTTGGAGCATACAGCTCCTTGTAGTGAACTGAAATCGAAAATTAAAAAAAATTATTACAACGTAATAATTTCTCTATGACATATACCTAATTAGAATAAATTTCGCCAAAAATTAACCAAATTATGCGCATGTTTAAAAAAAATGCAATTTCTGATACCCTTTTTTTCACTTTGGCCCCTCTTAAAATTTTTAAATCACATTTTTGTAGGCTTAAATTAGGTATAAGGCATAGAAAAGAGTAGTATATTCATTTTAACAGATATAAAATTAAGCCCTGTGCACGAAGTTGTGGTGAAAAATGTAGTTTCGAGAAAAACGCGTTTAAAGTTTTGACAAAGTTTGCCTGGAGATAACTTTTTTGTTTGTAGAGTGATTATGACCATTATCAGTTCATGTAGGGATTCTGGATCGCTGATTACGATTTTGAATTGTAATTTAGAAAATAAAAAATGGCGGATCTAATATGGCGCATGCAAAAAAATTTGCATCTACCAATTTGAACCAAAATTTGTATATATAAGTAATCATGGTCGCTGAATGTAGATTTGTCATTGATTTATCAAAATAATTGATTAAAAATCCAAAATGGCGGGCCAAAAATACCCGGAATCAAGGTTGGCATGTGCGGCAAACTACGCCTAATCAAGTTCCGCATGTGCTGCCAGCTACAGTGTATTCCAACACGTAATGATTTGCGTCACGGATCGGAGAATCCTTTTGCACACATGTTCTATACACATGCCTCCATTAAATGAGAAAAAAAAAAAAAAATTTCAATAAAGTTTAGGAGAACCTCCCCTTAACATATAAATAACGGGGGTTTTTAACATAGGAAAAACATACTTCGTTACAATATATATATATATATATATATATATATATATATATATATATATATATATATATATATATATATATATATATATATATATATATATTACGGGCCGGTAACATGTCCGCTAGTTGGGAGCGGTGTAGTATTTGCCCTAGAGACTAAATAGAACAAAACTCGCGAACCGGAAAAATTACCGGTTGGTGAAACGGCCGGTAATCGCGTCTAGTTACCGCTAGGAGGCCACAGCTGCCGCTAGACAGGGGAAAAGTAACGCGAAGCTACGGGAGCGAGAGTATCGCGAACCGGTAAAAAGAACGGTTGATAAAAACGGTCGGAAACTACACCTAGCTACTGCCAGGAGAACCACGGCTGCTGCTAGGCACGGTAAAAGTAACGCGGAGTTACGCGAACGAGAATATCGCGAACCGGTAAAGAACGGTTAATAAAAACGGTCGGAAACTACACCTAGCTACTGCCAGGAGAACCACGGCTGCCGCTAGGCGTGAAAAGAACGGAAAGAAACGGTGTGGATGACGTACGCAAACGTCTCGTACTCACCACGCGGTTTGTAAACCTCGGTGTCGACCAGGAAAACCACGGTCAAGACAATCTCGGCAAAATCTCGAATCACTAGGTATCGACCAGGAAAGCCACGGTACAGATACTCGGTGTAGAGTCAGTTTACGCTTCAACTAGGGCCTGTATATATACTATGCTGCTAATTAAACGTTTCGAGGCTTGCAAAGAAACCTGCCTCGATCTGAATATAAAATAAAAGTTGGATCGTTCGCAGCCAAGAATCGAACCCCGGACCTCTAGAACGGTAGTCAAGCTTTTCTTTTTTTCTTTTTCAACTTTCTTTATTTATTTTTATTTTAATTACAGTAATACTTATATACTAATGTGTGGACAACATGGTTGGTTTTGTCAGAGCCCCTACTCACAATGGGAGTGTATATCTGTGTATGTGTGTTATTGCGTTGTGCGCTTGAACATTGTGTGATTGTTTTTGTTATAAATTTTTGTTGTACATTGCGTGTTAGGATTGTATTTTGTGGGAAAGGAGGTGCCAAAAAAGCCATTTAATAAATTGAAAACAATATTTTTGTTAAAACTTACAAACTAACTTAACTAATTTAAAATATTTACATGTTTGCTGGTGATGGATGAACATATTTGTGTATGAGAGTATGTTTTGTTTTGTGTTGTGTAGTGTACGTGTGTGTTAGTGGAGTACAGTGTTGTTGTGCGTGTTAGTGTTATGTGTTCTGCTCATGAAACCCCTCTAGAAATATGGGTAAGTTTTGATAGGGTAGCTTGTGTTTGAGTTTACATGTAGTGTTGTTGTCGCGGGTAAGTGTTATGTTTTTTATAAGTGTGTTTGAATTATATTGTGTGTTTTTGTAAAATTTTTGTGATGTTTCTTGTATGTAATCTGTAATGTATGGTATGTTAGTGTCTTCGTGTAGTTGTGTTATTCGGGTGTATCTATCAGAGCTGGTGGCCAGCCGAAGGCACTTATTTTGGAGGCGTTGCAAGGGTAGTGTGGTGGTGACCGGTGCGTTACACCAGACTGGGGCTGCGTAGGTGATGATTGGGTGAATGATTGCGGTGTAAATGAGAAGTTTGTTTTTTATGGAAAGTGAGCTGTTTTTGATGAGTAGAGGATAAAGTTTGGACAGGACGGCGTGGGCTTTCATTAATGCATGTTTGATGTGTTGGCCGTGTTTTAGCGTTCTGTGTAGATGTATTCCTAAGTATTTGACTGTGTTCATGGGTGTGATTTTTTGTGAGTGTATTTTTAGTGGTGTGTGAATTGTGTTGTTTGTGAATTTACGTGTGAAGACTATGGTTTCGGTTTTGGCTGTGTTAATGTTAATTTTCCACTTTTGCCAGTATTGTTCTAATATGTTTATGTGTATTTGTGTTTGTTTAGTAGCTATTTGTGCGTTGAAAGAGTGAGTGTAGATAGCGGTGTCGTCTGCGTATTGTGCTATGCGTGTGTTCGGGAAGGTGGGGATGTCACTGATGTAAAGGTTGAAGAGTTTGGGGCCAAGGACGCTGCCTTGTGGGATTCCTGCTACTATGGGTTTAGGGGTTGAATGTGTGGAGTTAATTTTGGTTGAGAAGGATCGGTTTGAGAGGTATGAGAATATTAGTTTGATTAATGTGGGAGGGAATTGGAAGGATATGAGTTTGGCCATGAGCCCTACTGTCCAGACCGTATCGAAGGCTTTTTCTATGTCCAGTAGAGTCATGACCGTGACTTTATGTTTGTTGAATTGAGTCGCGATATCGGTTGCTATTCTGCACACCTGGTGCACCGTGCAATGTCTGGCTCGAAAGCCAAACTGGTGGTCAGGTGTGAGATTTAGTCCTGTGTCGATATCGTCGACTCGGGAAAGGATGATTTTTTCGGCGAGCTTTGAGAGGGTATTTAAAAGGCTGATGGGGCGGTAGCTCGTGGGTAGGTGGGGATCTTTGCTCGGTTTTAGGATTGGATGGACTGTAGCAGTTTTCCAGGCAGCTGGGAAGTGGTGCAGTTTTATTATGGCGTTAATTATATAATGGAGTTGGATAACGGATTTCCTGGATAGGTTTTTAAGGATAAGGTTTTCTATTAGGTCTGGGCCAGGAGTTTTTCGGTTGGGTAGGGTTCTGATTAGTTTGGTTAGTTCGGATGGGGTGGTAAGGAGTCTGGCAAGCGTTTTAGCGTCAGTGTGGTGCGGGGTGCTTAGGTATTGTAGTGTGTCTTGTGTGATTTTATTTTGTGTGGGTGTATTTGGGGTGTGTGTTACGTGTATTTGTTCAAAGGTGTTAGCTATCATTTCCGATTTTTGCTCGTCTGTGATGGCTGTGTTATTGTTGTGTGTGAGTGTTGGTATTGTGGTGTACGCTTTTTTAAGTTAGTTAGCTTCCAGAGGGAGTTATCGTTGGGGTTGAGGGCGGCAAGTTTAAGGGACCAAGTAGTGTTTTTGTGTGTTTTTATTTGATGTTTAATTTGTGTGTTTAATGAAGTTAACTGTGTTTTGTATGTGTGTATGTGTATCCTCTGCCATAGTCTTCTGGTGTGGTTGCGTTGTTGAATTAATTGTGTTATATGTGGTGGAAGAATAAGTTTGTGCGGGTTGATTTTGATTTGTTGCGTGTGTTTTTGTTTTGCAACATTTATAGCGTTTGTAAATCGCTCTATTTGTGTGTCTATGTCTTGTGTTGTGTGTATTTGATTGTTTATGGGGATGATCGTGTCGAGTGTTTTTCGGAAGAGGGCCCAGTTTGTGTGTTTGTATGATGTGATGGTTTTGGAGGTGTGTTCAGTGTTGCGGTTGATTAAGTGAAATATGACAGGATTATGATCTGAGTTAAGCTCTCGGGAAGTGAAATGGGGTGAGTGATGTTTTGGACGTTTTTGTTAATGATAATGTCGATTATGGAAGGTGTACTTCCATTTGCAGGGTAGTGTGTGGGTGTGTTAGGGCTGAGTATGATAGCGACGTGTGTGTTTATGTATGTTCTGAGTGTGAGGCCGTTAGTGTTGTTTCTGTGACAACCCCAGTCCGTGTGTCTCGCGTTAAAGTCACCGATCACTAGAGTTTTGTTTTTGTGTAGTAGTGTTGAGAGGTCTGCGCGTGTGATGTTGTTTAGTGGCTTGTTGTAGGCAGCGTAGATTATTGTGTTGTCTTCGAGTGTTATGTTGAGAGTTTCCAGGGTGGTTTGAGGGTTTGGTGTTAGTGTGTGTGGTGTATTGTGTTTGACTAGAATTGCAACGCCTCCCGCGGGGGTCGTACCCTGGTGTGGTCGATCAGCTCTGTAGATTGTGTAATTGTGTATCTTAAATTTGTGTGTGTTGTTGAGTTTATTTTCATTGAGTAAGCAAATATGTATGTTGTGAGTTTGTAGAAAGTGTGTAAGTTCACCTATCTTACCCATAACTCCGTTGGCGTTCCATGAACAGATGTTTAGTGTTGTTTTGTGTTTAAATGTTGTACGTGTGAACATTTTGCGCGAATGATAAAAATATTGTGAAGTGTTCGTTAGTTGATTTTGCTTTTGCTAGTGCTTTGTTGAGGTCTTTTATGGCTGTCAGCATGTTTGAAATGTTTATCGTCGCGTTTAGTTTAGCCATCTCTGCGAACAATTCTGTTATGTCGTCCATGGGTTGTTGTTGTGGTTGATGTTGACGGTGTTGTTGTTGTTGATGTTGTTGATGATGTTGTTGTTGTTGTGGTTGTTGTTGTTGTTGTTGTTGTTGTTGTTTTTGATGTTGTTGTTGTTGTAGTTTGCGCATGTGGCAGGTGTGTCAGGGGTCTTGACGCAAGTTTGTGTCAGGTGGCCCTGTGCGCACTTCAGGCAACGTGGGGGAAGCCTGCAGTTTGCGGTGGCGTGGCCCCACTGCTGGCAGCGATGGCACTGGATCATCTGCTTCTTGTTAATATGGCGTTCCCACTCTACCTTGACGTGAAAAATGAATTTAGAGTTGGAGTTGAGTGATTTCACTGTGTGATTGTTTGTTGTTGTAATAAGGTAGAGTGGTCGCCTCGTGTTGCGCATTCTAAAGACCTTTTGGATGTCGATGCCTTTGGTGGTCAGCTCCACACGCAGTTCCTCCGTCTCCGGCGCACTGTCGAGGCCCCTGAGCACAAATGCGTGTGTTTTCGTTTCTCTGTTTGCGTATGTGTAGTAGTGGTTGTCTACGTCCGCGTTCAGGTCCGTGATGATGTTTTGTCGTTCTTGTTCGTTGTGGATATATATGTTTGTGTTATTGTTAGTGTATTTGATATGATACCCTTTTGTTGCGTAGGTCTGTATGTAGTTTGTCAATTTTGTTGCATTGTTGGGTATTGAAGGGAAGATTATGGGAGGGGGCGGGCGGGGTTTCGATTTTTTTGGTTCGGGTTCTTCGTCTGTGTCCGTGTCCTCGTTAGTCTCGTTGTCCGTTAGGGAGTGGAACTTGTTTTGGGTTTTGGTGTAGGATTTGGGTTTGACAGGGGGTTTGGCGGTTCTTTTGGGAATTTTAAAATTCCTATCCTCTGGAGGTGTGTCTTCCCTGGGACGTTTACTCGCTTTGGGAGCAAACAATGTGCTTACCCGAATTTTATTTTTGTTTTTCCCACTTGTTGTAGGTACGGGGTCTGCGCTAAGATGGGGTTGGTTGGGGGGATCGTCTTCCTCCATCCCTATGATTGTTTCCCCACTCGAGTCGAGTTCCAAATGTGGGAACGGTTCCTGGTTTGAAAAGTCGAATGTCCCCGGAAGACTCTCCAGGGATGTTGATGGGGATGGGGAGTCGACTATTTCCCTCCTAGGGTTGTTAGAACGTATGGTATTATTGCGCCTTGGCGTAGAGGCCAGTTTTGCGTAAAATTCACTTGGAATTTTGAAAGTAAAAAAGAAATTATTGTTTAAAACAATGTAGAACAATAAAGAACTTGTTTAAAACAAATTAAATTTTCAGTTTATAACTGCACACTCCGCTTAGTAAAAACAACTGCTCGGTATGAAGTTAAGACTTCGACTGGGTAGTCAAGCACTTTAGCATTTAAAACTTTAGTTGGCTATTCAACAAAATAGATCAATTATCTAATGTTCGTTTTTGCTGTGCAACTAAACATATAGATGTTTTATCTACTTAAAATATATGTTTCTGAGAACAAATTAAAATGGTCTTTCAGCTAATATATATAGTTGTTTCAAATACTGAAATTTTGATGATTCGTCTATAGTTGTTTATGATTCGGCTATTTAAAATATATGGAACTGATAAAGAATGAATGAGTGAGTTGAAGAATATTATTGGTGGTTTTACCTAATGCAAATAGATAATATATCTAAAGAATTAGATCAATTTGAATACGTTGCTTATTTAACTGTGTAGTCTAGTAAACTACAATGTAATTATATTGTGCAACATATATGTATATCATATTCGCGTTGTCTGTGCACCAAACATATTTTGAACATAATGAGTGAGGGTCAAGGCATTAGTGAGTGGGAACGACTTCTTATTCTATGAAAGTTAGATGCCCTGATACCTGATTTCAAAGGTAAGTTAAAGTTGATTTTGTGATAAAATATAACCTAAGAATGTTTGTCAATATAAAGGATTCTGACACGTTTTTATATATTTATGTACTATATATTTATGTATATAATTAATGAAACTAATCCATTTTAGGGTTTTGAAACACATTAGCCACAAGAGAAGTAAATACAGTTCAAAGCTGGGTTGAGTCCTTTCCAATTTCTATTAGAAATCCGAACGAACCTCGTCAGATGCATTTGTAAGGTTTCGTTCCAGATGTTGTAAAAAAATTAATTATTGTGCACATATAATTAAGTTAAACCACCATTTTTGTAACAGTATATGTAACTATTATGTAATTTTTTATTATTTAAATAAATTTTTTTACTAAATTTATATGTTTTAGATTATTTTATAAACCAATATAATTAGATAATTCATATATTTATTTATATTGAAAACATCTAACATTATTAGTTGATTAATATATTCCAATTATTTAAAGTATCTAATAACATTAGACAATATAAATATTTAAAAGGATTTTGTATCTATTTTAAATAGATAAATTTTCTGTTATTTTTAGTTTATTCATCTAAACTAAATAGTTAATTTACGTACTGTTTTTGTTAAAATAACAAATCATCATTCGATAAACTAACTATTTCTATTTTATAATTTGACTAGTTAAGTAGATAATATGATATATGTATATATTAGATGAGTTGACTATTCCTAATTAGATAAATCAACTATTGTAATTAGAAGGCTGAAAATCAATGTCGAACATTAGATAAATTATCTAGAGTATTAGGTGATTTTTCAAATCTTTTTTTTCTGTGCATGCCAAAAAAAGAGAATTCTCAAAAGTAACAACCTCACAATGCCTATTCAAAACGATTAAAAACACACACGTTACATAGGTATATAAGTTAATAAAATATCTGCAGTGTCATGCGCCGAACTTTCTTATCCGCATTTGGGTTAAACCATATCGTAATTACATTATTTTTCTAATTTATAATATTTGTTCTAACCTTTAGATCGCTTTTACACTAAATATGTTTCTTAGAATAAATATTAAATGTCAACTTTAAATTATTTAAGTCTATTTTGTTAAACAATTGACAGGCGCAAATGATACGATTTATGTAACAATATATATAATAAGCAGAAATTTATTTTGAAACCAGTACTTTATTTGGAAAAAAGATTCAAACAAAAGTTGTGCTAAATATAAATATCATTAATTTTTATTCACAAAAATTTTCTGTAACTGTAACCATTGTTGAATAATTGCAGAAACTGCATTAAATGTAAACATGCACTTCCGCTCGGAATATTGTTTTCAAAAATAGGAGGTTTTCGTGCCAGGCACATACAAATCTTAAGTTTAAAATTTCATAATTTTCCCTTTAGCCGTTTGGGCTGTAGAGCGCTCACACACACACACAGACACACAGACACACACACACACACAGACGGTCGTCATTCCAAAAATAGTTGGAATCGATTCAGGGAAGGTCAAAACGTATATTTCCGTCAAAATCTCGAGTTCGAAATTTTTCATGATTACAATACTTACTTATACTGCGTATAAGAAAGTAAAAACGAATGACAGTTCATTTATCTATTATGCAATGCAAAATGGATTCCGATATACATACTAAAAAAGAAATAAATAATTTTTTTTAAATATACAGTATAAAATCATCTGAAATTTAATTTGATTAGCTAAATAGCAAGCAAATATATTAAATATATTTAACATTTAATCCTTTCAAATTTTTACTATTTTATAGGATACCACGACATCTTGTAGTTAGTGCGTCATTTAGAAAATTTAAAGATTACTGCCATAAACTCTCTCCATTGGTTGCTATGTTTCTTCTAACTCCCCCTACTCTCTGCAACTGGGCATAAGCATTCTTGATATTAACCTCGGAATTAATTTTAGTTGGTGGGTAATCCGAGAGAGGCGTTGACGACAACTCTTTCCCAAAAATTAACACAGAGGTGTCATATCTCGTCTTTGTTATCTCTGATTGTAACAAAGGAGTGTGTCGGGTGCACACGAGATTATTTGAAATATTTATTTTTTTATCCAACTTCAATCCAACTTCTTATCCAACTCAATAATGTACATAATATTTTATATAGCATGTTATTTAACTGAACTTATAAAGACTAGTTCGTTTAAGGTCGTATAAACTAAATATGATAGTTACCTTTTTGTTGCTTATGAAATTATTTATTAATTATTAGGGCTCTCAAATTAATTTATTTAATTGTGTTAAAAAGAATTATATTTCGTAACAGGACATATATTATAATATTTTAGATTTTTGTTAATGAAATTAATAATGCGTTTTTTATATTCTATTTAATACGCGATATAGTCAGTACAGAAGTTTTGTAAAAAAATTTCAAATAAAAGTTATGCGAAATATTAATATCTATTATTTTTATTCTAAATTATTTTGTTGCATTGCCGATTTTGAGCTAGAGCAGAAAATGCAAAACTGACTAGAGTAAACATGCACTACCGGTTGGAATATTAAAAACATAAGATTTTCTTGCCAGGCATACACAAATCTCAAGTTAAAGTTTCATAATTTTATCTTTAATTATTTAGGCTGTAGTACAAACAAATACACGCAGACTAGCCCGAAGAAAAATTATTAAAGATGAAGAAGAAAATAATGACCAAGAATTAGACCAATGCACTAGTTCTTTTTACTTTCTTATACGCAGAAAAAGTAAGTATTGTAATCATGAAAAATTTCGAAATTTTAACGGAAATATATATTTTGACCTTGTAACGTTGTCGTTATTTCATGAGCCTAGTTGGCACAATTTCGAGGTGATCGAGTCATCTAGCGGTTTTACCGCAAAACGATTGGTGTTCCTCGCCGCTCGGCGTTGCGCGCACCTCGAGCGGGATTAATTAATCCGGCCATTGCGGGAATAACTTGTCGATTCTCAAAAAGATACGGAATATCATTCTCTTGTCGATTGACCAGCTAGTAAGGCGGTTGTCTTACATTTCCAGTACCGTTCACGATCAGTTTTTATTTTATTCAGTGCATTTTATAATCATATTCCGTAGCTGAGTTACCGACAGAAGCAAAAATATATAGTTAAGTATACCTTATTTGACTATTTCTTACCGATTGTATTTTGGTTGATCGGAACCCAACTTACCACGTGGTTCCGGGGTTATTTCTTTTGGCACACGTGCCCATCAATTTTGTTAGTTTAGCAACAGCGTTATATCTTCAACTCCCAATTTTGAGTTGTCTGGCCTATTCCGAACCGTATTAGTGTTTTTCACTGGATCTTCAATTTGGCAATTTACCATGTAACGTAACTCTGTTTATCACTTCACCCTTTGTAATTGTTATTAATTTAATTGTAGACTCGATTATTCTTTCTTCTGTTGCGCAACAGTTCAGTATTCGAGCATACTCCTTTGCTATTTATCGTTTAGTTTATTTTATGTTTAAATTCCGTTAATACCGTGGCAATAAATTCCCTTTCACCTATATCTCGTACATAACACTCTCTACTTGTGTTTAAGGCAATTGGTTCCGACGTTATTACACAAATAACGTACGTGAGGTCACGACCTCGGTACGGGAACCGTACGGGAGAGGATATTGTTACCAAAACCACCAATTGGTGACCACTATACCCGTAGCACAAGACAGCAACAGAGTTGAGCGCAGCCACCAACATCTCTTTGCCGCCTCCAGGACGTCTGGGAATACCGGGCTGGCGTCCTAATATAAATAACCCTGGAGCTATTAGCCGGCGCTGCCTCACGACTCACGTCTGGATGTCTGATGAGTATAGCCACGATCATCTATCTTTGCCATTACTCCATTTATGTTTTATTTAGCTTATTTTCCTTATAACTTTAATACTTACAATTAGTATTTAACGTGTATTGGCGTCAAAAGCCCAGTTAAGTGCAATCTCTTTGATGTAATAAACAGTTATTGATACGAAATTCGAGTGTAATTCACCTAGCTGTTGCAGTTCTTATCGCCACTCCCGACTCCGTTCTGAGAGCTAGTCGAGCATTTTGTTCTGTCGGCTACTCGCTCGAATTATGTATGGCTGTAACTCTTATTTCATCATTATTACTCTTATTTTATTAGATGTCAGCATTGTGACAAAGTTATGGTCATTTATACAGCAAGCATCCTGGCTACGGGGCTAAGGTGCTTGACTACCGTTCTAGAGGTCCGGGGTTCGATTCTTGGCTGCGAACGATCCAACTTTTATTTTATATTCAGATCGAGGCAGGTTTCTTTGCAAGCCTCGAAACGTTTAATTAGCAGCATACTATATATACAGGCCCTAGTTGAAGCGTAAACTGACTCTACACCGAGTATCTGTACCGTGGCTTTCCTGGTCGATACCTAGTGATTCGAGATTTTGCCGAGATTGTCTTGACCGTGGTTTTCCTGGTCGACACCGAGGTTTACAAACCGCGTGGTGAGTACGAGACGTTTGCGTACGTCATCCACACCGTTTCTTTCCGTTCTTTTCACGCCTAGCGGCAGCCGTGGTTCTCCTGGCAGTAGCTAGGTGTAGTTTCCGACCGTTTTTATTAACCGTTCTTTACCGGTTCGCGATATTCTCGTTCGCGTAACTCCGCGTTACTTTTACCGTGCCTAGCAGCAGCCGTGGTTCTCCTGGCAGTAGCTAGGTGTAGTTTCCGACCGTTTTTATCAACCGTTCTTTTTACCGGTTCGCGATACTCTCGCTCCCGTAGCTTCGCGTTACTTTTCCCCTGTCTAGCGGCAGCTGTGGCTCTCCTAGCGGTAACTAGACGGATTTTTCTTCTACACCAGAGGTTCCCAACCTTTTTTGTGTCGTAGATCCCTTGCCATGTTTTTCGGTTTTGGGTAGACCCCCACTTACCTGATATTGATTTTTTGAAAATTTCTAACTGTAGTGAAGTTTAGTGTTAAAAACTTAAAGTAAAAACACATGTTAAGTTTTATACATTTATTAATTGAATTTAAATTAAAACTACTCAAAATAAAATGTTATATAAAATATACGTAACATAAAATAAACATAAAATAAACTAAGCAATAAGTAAATGTTCTTAGTGAGAAGGTTGAACCTGATGCTTTAATAATAAATTATCAACATTTGGCGTCAATTTTGTAAGGTTTAATCTTAAATCTCCTCGGCTAATGATGTCCAGTCTGTTTCTTTTTTTCTTTAGGAGATTGGTAACAGCGCTGAACCCTCTTTCCACTAGGTATGACGATTTTGGATGGCGCAATGTATTGCTAACATCCCTGACACATTTTGTTTTAAATAGCTTATAAATCCACGATAACGTCCAACCATGGCAGGTGCTCTGTGCATCTGTAGCTACTGATATTATATTTGATAAAGGGATTGCTTTTTCAATGAAGTAATCCTTCAAAACATGAAATATTGATTCACCTTTAGTGTCGGTTGCTAAAGTTCTTGCGAAGAGCAGTTTTCGTAGATTTCTTGATTCATAATAAAACGAACATATGCCAATAATAATGCTGCATTACCAGGTAAAGTTGACTCGTCCAGTTGTATAGAGAAATGGGTCGTTTCCAAATAATTACACAAGAAGCTTTCAATATCAGAACTCATTTCATCAATACGTCTTTCAACAGTATTGTTGCTTAAGGGAATTCTTTTAATTATATCAGATGCAGGTTTATGTAAAACAGTTTTTAAAACCTCTTCAACGGCTGGCAAAATTAACTTCTCTCCGATAGTATGCCCGTGGTTTTCCGGATTTTGCTATAAGTAACGAGATATTGTAAGACGCCCGCAAACCATCATCGTTTCTTTGTGACATCGAAGCGAACATTCTGTCCAGCGTAAGTCTCTTCTGAAGTTTATTTTTGAGTGTTTGAAAGTATTTCAAATCTTTATCTGTTTTATCAGGGTGACATTTTCTCAGATGATCCTGCAGCTTAGATGGTTTCTTAGCGTCATTGCCCAAACCTTTGTTGCATAAAAGGCACATAGGCAATTGTTTGTCCGACAATGATGGAATAAAGCCAAGCTTCAAATAATCAACACTGTACTGTCTACATTTCTTTTTAGATTTTGACATGGCATCAGTCATCTGTGGGCAAAATTAATCTATTTAAATAAGACATAAAGTCCAGCAGCTGTATATTAAAAAATCAAAGTCAAATTTAAATCGTATGGTCTTAGATTTTATGGCAGGTATAGGCGTATAACTACGAGTACAAAACTAAAATTTAATAAAGACTAATGTACTTACTTTTTCCGGCACTCTCAAACAAAATAACACTGATTCACTATAATTTGTGTGATAAACTACCACTATTCTACACGAAGGACACCCGATGTTTCTTTTCAAAGGAAGACACTTTCCACCAATCAACTACACAAAATAAACGCGCAGAACCCGAAGACGATGACCCATAATCACCTCTTCGTAATATTATTGATAACACTGTAAGTAATATAATAAATTTTATTACACAAAACGAATCAGTCTAGCTGCGACTAGTAATACATTGATCGTGGGACCAATACAATCCCAAACACATATATAAACTATATGTTTAATGACCAAGAGTCAGATAAAACCGAATCTTCCGATTCAGAAATTAACGAAGATATAATTTCGCAAAATACTATTAAAATAAAATTACGCCCTAGCTTATTAAACATGGCTAATACGAATCCGTCTGACAAGGGGACACCACGTAGTGTGGGTCACCGATTTGGCTGAAATTTTGCCAGATGGTACGCGACGCAATAAAAATGATACAAATTTTGCCGTTTTATGCACTTCTCAAAAAAACTCGAGAAAATCGCATTCAACGTTTTCACATCTTATTTTGTAGAGCAAAAAATGATACTCTTTCAGAGCGGTGGCGTGGCGCGGTGGATAGCGAGCTGGCGTACAGACCCAGTCGAAGTCTTAACTTCATACCGAGCAGTTGTTTTTACTAAGCGGAGTGTGCAGTTATAAACTGAAAATTTAATTTGTTTTAAACAAGTTCTTTATTGTTCTACATTGTTTTAAACAATAATTTCTTTTTTACTTTCAAAATTCCAAGTGAATTTTACGCAAAACTGGCCTCTACGCCAAGGCGCAATAATACCATACGTTCTAACAACCCTAGGAGGGAAATAGTCGACTCCCCATCCCCATCAACATCCCTGGAGAGTCTTCCGGGGACATTCGACTTTTCAAACCAGGAACCGTTCCCACATTTGGAACTCGACTCGAGTGGGGAAACAATCATAGGGATGGAGGAAGACGATCCCCCCAACCAACCCCATCTTAGCGCAGACCCCGTACCTACAACAAGTGGGAAAAACAAAAATAAAATTCGGGTAAGCACATTGTTTGCTCCCAAAGCGAGTAAACGTCCCAGGGAAGACACACCTCCAGAGGATAGGAATTTTAAAATTCCCAAAAGAACCGCCAAACCCCCTGTCAAACCCAAATCCTACACCAAAACCCAAAACAAGTTCCACTCCCTAACGGACAACGAGACTAACGAGGACACGGACACAGACGAAGAACCCGAACCAAAAAAATCGAAACCCCGCCCGCCCCCTCCCATAATCTTCCCTTCAATACCCAACAATGCAACAAAATTGACAAACTACATACAGACCTACGCAACAAAAGGGTATCATATCAAATACACTAACAATAACACAAACATATATATCCACAACGAACAAGAACGACAAAACATCATCACGGACCTGAACGCGGACGTAGACAACCACTACTACACATACGCAAACAGAGAAACGAAAACACACGCATTTGTGCTCAGGGGCCTCGACAGTGCGCCGGAGACGGAGGAACTGCGTGTGGAGCTGACCACCAAAGGCATCGACATCCAAAAGGTCTTTAGAATGCGCAACACGAGGCGACCACTCTACCTTATTACAACAACAAACAATCACACAGTGAAATCACTCAACTCCAACTCTAAATTCATTTTTCACGTCAAGGTAGAGTGGGAACGCCATATTAACAAGAAGCAGATGATCCAGTGCCATCGCTGCCAGCAGTGGGGCCACGCCACCGCAAACTGCAGGCTTCCCCCACGTTGCCTGAAGTGCGCACAGGGCCACCTGACACAAACTTGCGTCAAGACCCCTGACACACCTGCCACATGCGCAAACTACAACAACAACAACATCAAAAACAACAACAACAACAACAACAACAACAACCACAACAACAACATCATCAACAACATCAACAACAACAACACCGTCAACATCAACCACAACAACAACCCATGGACGACATAACAGAATTGTTCGCAGAGATGGCTAAACTAAACGCGACGATAAACATTTCAAACATGCTGACAGCCATAAAAGACCTCAACAAAGCACTAGCAAAAGCAAAATCAACTAACGAACACTTCACAATATTTTTATCATTCGCGCAAAATGTTCACACGTACAACATTTAAACACAAAACAACACTAAACATCTGTTCATGGAAC
Organism: Nebria brevicollis; assembly: GCA_944738965.1. NCBI lineage: Eukaryota > Metazoa > Arthropoda > Insecta > Coleoptera > Carabidae > Nebria > Nebria brevicollis. Next base: position 5,218,062 of record OX122902.1, on the reverse strand, counting down.
GCCAACGGAGTTATGGGTAAGATAGGTGAACTTACACACTTTCTACAAACTCACAACATACATATTTGCTTACTCAATGAAAATAAACTCAACAACACACACAAATTTAAGATACACAATTACACAATCTACAGAGCTGATCGACCACACCAGGGTACGACCCCCGCGGGAGGCGTTGCAATTCTAGTCAAACACAATACACCACACACACTAACACCAAACCCTCAAACCACCCTGGAAACTCTCAACATAACACTCGAAGACAACACAATAATCTACGCTGCCTACAACAAGCCACTAAACAACATCACACGCGCAGACCTCTCAACACTACTACACAAAAACAAAACTCTAGTGATCGGTGACTTTAACGCGAGACACACGGACTGGGGTTGTCACAGAAACAACACTAACGGCCTCACACTCAGAACATACATAAACACACACGTCGCTATCATACTCAGCCCTAACACACCCACACACTACCCTGCAAATGGAAGTACACCTTCCATAATCGACATTATCATTAACAAAAACGTCCAAAACATCACTCACCCCATTTCACTTCCCGAGAGCTTAACTCAGATCATAATCCTGTCATATTTCACTTAATCAACCGCAACACTGAACACACCTCCAAAACCATCACATCATACAAACACACAAACTGGGCCCTCTTCCGAAAAACACTCGACACGATCATCCCCATAAACAATCAAATACACACAACACAAGACATAGACACACAAATAGAGCGATTTACAAACGCTATAAATGTTGCAAAACAAAAACACACGCAACAAATCAAAATCAACCCGCACAAACTTATTCTTCCACCACATATAACACAATTAATTCAACAACGCAACCACACCAGAAGACTATGGCAGAGGATACACATACACACATACAAAACACAGTTAACTTCATTAAACACACAAATTAAACATCAAATAAAAACACACAAAAACACTACTTGGTCCCTTAAACTTGCCGCCCTCAACCCCAACGATAACTCCCTCTGGAAGCTAACTAAAACACTTAAAAAAGCGTACACCACAATACCAACACTCACACACAACAATAACACAGCCATCACAGACGAGCAATAATCGGAAATGATAGCTAACACCTTTGAACAAATACACGTAACACACACCCCAAATACACCCACACAAAATAAAATCACACAAGACACACTACAATACCTAAGCACCCCGCACCACACTGACGCTAAAACGCTTGCCAGACTCCTTACCACCCCATCCGAACTAACCAAACTAATCAGAACCCTACCCAACCGAAAAACTCCTGGCCCAGACCTAATAGAAAACCTTATCCTTAAAAACCTATCCAGGAAATCCGTTATCCAACTCCATTATATAATTAACGCCATAATAAAACTGCACCACTTCCCAGCTGCCTGGAAAACTGCTACAGTCCATCCAATCCTAAAACCGAGCAAAGATCCCCACCTACCCACGAGCTACCGCCCCATCAGCCTTTTAAATACCCTCTCAAAGCTCGCCGAAAAAATCATCCTTTCCCGAGTCGACGATATCGACACAGGACTAAATCTCACACCTGACCACCAGTTTGGCTTTCGAGCCAGACATTGCACGGTGCACCAGGTGTGCAGAATAGCAACCGATATCGCGACTCAATTCAACAAACATAAAGTCACGGTCATGACTCTACTGGACATAGAAAAAGCCTTCGATACGGTCTGGACAGTAGGGCTCATGGCCAAACTCATATCCTTCCAATTCCCTCCCACATTAATCCAACTAATATTCTCATACCTCTCAAACCGATCCTTCTCAACCAAAATTAACTCCACACATTCAACCCCTAAACCCATAGTAGCAGGAATCCCACAAGGCAGCGTCCTTGGCCCCAAACTCTTCAACCTTTACATCAGTGACATCCCCACCTTCCCGAACACACGCATAGCACAATACGCAGACGACACCGCTATCTACACTCACTCTTTCAACGCACAAATAGCTACTAAACAAACACAAATACACATAAACATATTAGAACAATACTGGCAAAAGTGGAAAATTAACATTAACACAGCCAAAACCGAAACCATAGTCTTCACACGTAAATTCACAAACAACACAATTCACACACCACTAAAAATACACTCACAAAAAATCACACCCATGAACACAGTCAAATACTTAGGAATACATCTACACAGAACGCTAAAACACGGCCAACACATCAAACATGCATTAATGAAAGCCCACGCCGTCCTGTCCAAACTTTATCCTCTACTCATCAAAAACAGCTCACTTTCCATAAAAAACAAACTTCTCATTTACACCGCAATCATTCGCCCAATCATCACCTACGCAGCCCCAGTCTGGTGTAACGCACCGGTCACCACCACACTACCCTTGCAACGCCTCCAAAATAAGTGCCTTCGGCTGGCCACCAGCTCTGATAGATACACCCGAATAACACAACTACACGAAGACACTAACATACCATACATTACAGATTACATACAAGAAACATCACAAAAATTTTACAAAAACACACAATATAATTCAAACACACTTATAAAAAACATAACACTTACCCGCGACAACAACACTACATGTAAACTCAAACACAAGCTACCCTATCAAAACTTACCCATATTTCTAGAGGGGTTTCATGAGCAGAACACATAACACTAACACGTACCTGTACAACAACACTGTACTCCACTAACACACACGCACACTACACAACACAAAACAAAACATACTTTCATACACAAATCTGTTCATCCATCACCAACAAACATGTATATATTTTAAATTAGTTAAGTTAGTTTGTAAGTTTTAACAAAAATATTGTTTTCAATATATTAAATGGGTTTTCTGGCACCTCCTTTCCCACTAAACACAATCCCAACACACAATGTACAACAAAAATGTATAACAAATACAATCACACAATGTTCAAGCGCACAACGCAATAACACTCATACACAGATATACACTCCCCTTGTGAGTAGGAGCTCTGACAAAACCAACCATGTTGTCCACACATTAGTATATAAGTATTATTGTAACAAAACAAAAACAAATAAAGAACATTGAAAATGAAATGAATGAGCTGGCGTACAGACCCAGTGGTCAGGAGTTCTAGCCCGGACTCCGTCGTCTTTTTTTTTTGTTGCAAATAAAAATAAAATTTGATAAATTTAATATTTATTAAAAAATTTTTTAAATTTATGAAATATAAAATATTTTAAAATTAAATATTCCCGCTCTTTTTATTCTCTTTTATTACATTTTTGGAGTCTGAAACGCAACTATAAACAAAGTAATACAAAGTAAAACGCCACCATAATGAGTTCTTTCTCGCTACTTGCTGGCAATACCTGCATTTTAAATATTTATTTTCATCGAAATGAATATGGAGATAGAAAATATCGATTTTTCTGTGATTCCTGATGAATCGATTAATAGTGAAAGCTCGAAAATACATACATTCTATAATTCACCATCAGTTATCAGCACCGATCTTCAGCAAAATGATTAAATATGCTTGGCACGCATCTGGACTTACAGATGACAAGGACATTTTCATGAATGTAAATGAAGTCTGTTTTTCTCAAGTAGTATTGAAAGGTCCTTGTTTCTGCAAAAAAAGCAGCATTTATATGCTGCTCTCATTGCAGGAAACCTTTATGTTTCAATCACTTTTATAATAATTACCATCCGAGTGAATGCTGCAATAGTAAATAATTTTATATTTTATTTACAATAAAAAAGGTTATAAAGAGAAAAAAGCCGGTAACAAAAAAAAAAAGACGACGGAGTCCGGGCTAGAACTCCTGACCACTGGGTCTGTACGCCAGCTCGCTATCCACCGCGCCACGCCATCGCTCTGAAAGAGTATCATTTTTTGTTCTACAAAATAAGATGTGAAAACTTTGAATGCGATTTTCTCGAGTTTTCTTGAGAAGTGCACAAAACGGCAAAATTTGTATCATTTTTATTGCGTCGCCTACCATCTGGCAAAATTTCAGCCAAATCGGTGACCCACACTACGTGGTGTCCCCTTGTGAGACAAGACCCATTCATTATATTATTTGACACTGGTTCATCCATAAATTTTATTGATCCAAATTTAGCAGAAAACCTAAAATTAAAAACTTATTCACAAAAACTAACATTCAAGACTGTTAATGGAAAATCTAATTGTTCATAATATGTTAATTTAATGATAAATAAACAAAAGATAAAATGTTACTTGTTTAAATTTCATAAAGAATATAACATTTTATTGGGAGTAGAAGCATTTCAAGACCTAGAAATAAATTTAGATTTTACAAAAGAAACAGTAAAAATAAAAAATAAAACTTTCAAATTATACAGAGAAAACAAAAACGTTGAAGAAAACATACACATAGAACTCAGAGATTCACATCTTAACCTTGACGAAAAAAATTGCTTACGTAAACTTATTAAACAGTATGACTGTCTCTTTCCAAAAAAAGGTGAAACATTATCTCATACAAGTGTTCTTAAATATAAAATTATACTTTCTGATAATACTCCAACTCACACAAAAAAAAATCGACTTCCGCAAATATATGAAACAGATATAGAAGAACATGTAAAAACATTACTTGCAGAAAAAGTTATTCAAAAATCTTTTTCACCTTTGTCTAGTCCAATCTGGATAGTCCCAAAAAAATAACAGTCGCTTCAAACAAACGCAAAGTTCGTATGGTTATAGATTTCCGAAAACTAAATTCAGTAACAAAAGATGATAAGTGCCCTATTCCAAATTTAGACACACTTTTAGACCATATAGGATACTCTAAATACTTCACTACACTACACTCAGGTTTTCATCAGATTGAAATGCACCCTGAAGATATAGAAAAAACTGCATTCTCCACCCCTTTAGGCCATTATGAATATATACGTATGCCATTCGGCTTGTAAAACGCACCAGCCACATTTCAACGCATGATAAATATTGCTTTAGGAGAATTAGTTAACAGAAAATGTCTAGTTTATTTAGATGACATTATAATCTTTGGAAAAACGTTAGAAGAACATGAGGAAAATATAAAATTGGTTTTTGAAAAATTAAAAAAAGCAAATATAAAAATTCAAGTAGATAAATCTGAATTCTTCCAAACGCAAACGAAATATTTAGGATACATTATAACACAGGAATGTATTAAAACAGATCCTTCAAAAGTAGAAAATATCAGAAATTTAAACATTCCAAAAACAAAAAAAGAGATTGAATCATATTCAGGAACTGTAGGTTGGTACCGAAAGTTCATACCAAATTTTGCGAAAATAACAAAACCATTTACGACAAGTCTGAAAAATGGAGCAAAAATAGATATTTATGATGAAAATTATCGACAATGTTTTGAAAAATGTAAAACAATTCTTAGCGAATCTCCTATACTCCAATTTCCAAATTTTAACAAGGAATTTATTCTCACCACTGATGCCTCTGGCTTTGCAATTGAAGCTTCAAAAAAATTATTCATTAAGAGAAATGCCCGTAGCTTATTTTTCAGACATTAAATAGCGCCGAACAAAATGACAGCACTGTTGAGAAAGAATTATTAGCAATTGTTCAACCTATAAAAAACTTTAGACCCTATCTGTACGGTAGAAAATTTTTAATAAAAACTTACCATCGACCTTTAGTGTGGCTATTTAACATGAAAAACCCTAACCAAAAATTAATGCGATGGAAAATTGAACTTAACGAATATAATTTTGAAATCAATTACCTTCAAGGAAAAATGAACATTATGGCCGATAATTTATCACGACAAAAACCAAAAACTATAATTACATTCAAAGAAGAAGATGTAACAGAAACGAATACTTTCGCACATTGCATATCGAAAGATTTAGCTTTTAATAAAAGTTTGGCAGAACAAATAAATGAAAAATGTGATAGTAGAAATTATTGCAAATCACAAACCATACACAATAAAGACATTATTATTCAAAAATGCAACAGTAAAACAATCATTCATTTAATTACTCAATAACGATACAATGAACCCCCGAAATTAAAAAACTTCGATAAACCTTTAAAAGAAATGAGAGATTATTTAATTCTGAATGAGATAGACGAAATAAATTTACCCCATTTTGACTGTGGTTTAGAGGAAATAGAAAAAAAAAGAATAAATGAAAAATTAGAAAAAATATTTAGAGACACAAATATTCAATTGAAAATATATAAACTAAAGGAAAATAATCACATATCCTAATCAACAAGTGATCATAATACAATTCATTCAGACCACTCAAGTCCTGTAAATGGAATTCGCTATACTAATGACAGACTAAATATAGGAAGTAATCAAATAATATTTAAATTACATGAATTAGAAACTACAATTAAAATAACGAAACTATTTAATCACCAGAAACAAAGATTCATTTGTAATTTCAACAATCAAACATATCGAGAAGACATACTCGATTTTCTAAAAGAATACATAGTTCCCAAAATTAGATATTTAATTATGTTCGAAACAAAAAATTTAGAATTAGAGACATCAAAAATTATTAAAGAAAAATTTAACTTAAACACCATAAAATTAATAGCCTGTAATTCATTAGTAGAAGATATTGAAAATGAAGAAGAACAGTTAGAAATAACTAGTGAATACCATAATGGTATAATAAACCATAGAGGAATAATGGCTACAATTAACGCATTAAAACAACTATATTTCTGGCCCAAAATGATTAAAGACATAACCGAATTTATAAACAGATGTAAACTATGCAAATTAAATAAATATGATAGGAATCCAATTCCTGCAATTGACAATCTAACCCCAACACCAGAAAAACCATTTCAGATTGTAAATTTAGATGTATTAACATTAGATAAAAAACAATTTTTAACAATTTATGACCAAATTTCAAAAATGCTACAAATATTCTATTTACCAGAAAAAACCGCGAAAAACATTTTAAATCATTTAATAAAATATTTTCAAAATTATCACATACCAGATAAAATAATCATAGATGCAGGTTCAGAATTCAAAAATAACATAATGAGGGAATTGTTCAAAATTCAAATCAAAAGTCATATAATAAGCATAAATAATCCTAAAAGTAATAGTAGAGAAAGAGTACACTCTACCATAATTGAACATCTATGATTAATAAGCCAAAACGAAATCTTAAATAAAAAGAACTTATCCGAAAAAATTGAAATGGCCGTCTTAGCATACAATAACACGAAGTACAGTATAACCAAATTATCCCTTAACGAAATATTATACGGAAAAAATAATGACAAACCATTTAAAATTATACCCTGGGTTAAAGAAGAAATAATTCAAAAATATATTTCAGAACAAAAAGAATTACAACATATTATTAAAGATAGAATTTTGAAAGAAAAATTAAAAAGAAATATTGAAAACGAAAACCCGTTAGAAATAAAAAAGTAAGTCTTTATTAAAGAAGACACCCGTAGAATTGGTAAATTTAAGAAACTACTTTTTAAAAAAGTTACTGTTGAAAAATATAACCCTTTGTTAGGAAAAATAACGTATAAAGATATTCAAGGTTTCAAAAATGTAAGAATAGACAAAATAAAACAATGAAACAATTTACTGCTTCAGGTCTGTTCGCGGACAGTTGCAGAATATTACCGAAATGGGATACATTTAATAGAATTAGGAAAAATTAAGATTAAGATAAATGAAAAAATAATCTATTTTAATTAAAATGTCACGAATTTACTATCTGAATTTAACAAACTTCAAATCGCAAATACAACAATCTTAGAAAGTACTACACAATATACTCGTAAAATATTTGAAAACCAAAAAAATATCCTAAATTTTAACTTTATGACCTAGAAGACCAAATACGGAAAATACTCCTTAATAAACGAAATAAAAGAGGTTTAATTAATGCCCTAGGAAGTGTAATAAAAGCAATATCGGGCAACCTAGATGACAGTGACAACGAGAGATATGAAACTCTTTAAGGAAATTCAGAATAATGAAGGAATAATATATGAGAATAATAACAAAAATTATTATTATTTAAAAAATGTAACTAGCCATTTAATAAACAATTAGAAAAAATAGACAACAACGAAAATGAATTAAACAAAGAAATTTCCTGGATAAAAGATATTTTAAGCAAAGACGCAAGTTGGAAAGAAATTATACATATTAATCAAAAATTTAATTAGTTAACATTATTCATTTCAAATTTAAATAATTTAGTGAAACAATTGGAAAATAAATTAACTTTCTGCTCATTACATAAACTCGACACCACAGTAATCACTAGGTAGTCTACAGCAAATGGACGAGAACATTTTCGAATATAACGAAATGATAGAGACTCATTGTCAATTAAACAAAGAAATACTACACATCCTAATTACAATCCCAATATTCAGTAAAGAAACATACTCCTTATTCCAAATATCACCTATACCCACAAAATTAAATAGCAACTTATAATAATGATTAATGAAATTCAAGGCTTTACTTTATCCAAAATAATTATTATTTCTTTATTGATAACTGTATTAACAATAATGTTTACCTATGTACTTCACAATACTTTACTTTAAATAAATGCTTGACTCAAATAATTTCAAAACAAAAGATTGATGACTGTAAATATTATATATTGAAAACCCCTAATAGCTTTGAAAGAATCTCAAATACTAATAATTTAATTATTATTAGTCCAGAAAAAGAAAAAATAAAAATAAATTGCAAGAATAAAAATATTCAAGAAAATATTATAGGAATATTCAAAGTAGAATTAAGCGAAGATTGTAAAATTAATCAAAATATATTTAAAATAATCAATCAAGAAAATAAGGAAATAGAGTTTAAAGATTTGGTTATTAAGGAAAATAAAGTAAATTAAACTCATTTAAAATACAAAAAAAAAATTAAAATCCGAAAACATCACAGTAGCTTTCTATAATAAAGACAACTTAAAAAGTTCCTTAGTCAATAATAAACTCCATAGTATTAATAAATTAGATCAAAGTGGGATTTACCAAATTAATTGTAATAATTGTAATGCTATTTACATTGGGCAAACTGGTAGAAGAGCCTATACATTGTAAACAAGGGATTAAAAATGAATCTTCTAGAAGCACTTGAAATCAATAAAGCCATTTCTGAGAAAAAACTTCAAATGAACGAACAACTAGATTTAAATTCATCACCACTCTTGAATCCAATTTAATCCCTTGTCGGGGTTTTTCATACAGTTAATCGCCCTTCCAATTGAAAAATTATTATATATAAGTCCACCCATAACCTTCTTGTAACATACTTGATGATGGCCGAAATACATATAGTATATTAAAATTTTATTTTGAAACTAACCGAGTGTGTTTTATTTTATATATAATAATACCTTTATTAAAACAAAAGTATTTAAAATTTTGGACCTAACAGAAAACAACAACCACATCTTTATAATCTATGCTTTAATATTATTAATTATAAGTATTTTTATAGTTAAGTTAATATAAATATATAAATAAAAAGAAAATGTTATATTTGTAATAATAAAATCAAGAAAGACGTAGAAATATACACATTAGAGCAATTATGATGAAATCTTGATAGGGAGGATTTATGTATGCCTGTAACTCTTTTCTATCATTATTACTCGCTTATTTTATTAGATGTCAGCATATAGCACTTGTCAGTTTCCTGTGCAATATGAGTATTAAGTAAACTATAACATAAGCATATATTTACATATATAAGCAAATAAAAACTTATATTCATGTTCTGTTCAGTGGGGTATTTCACTATTGTAACTAACAATGTGCCATCGGGAATATTCCTCGTGGGAAATTGCCTCAAAAAGGGAATATTCCCGGAATGTTCCTGAGGCGCCCATAAGTGTCTGAAAACTGGAAATATACGAATATTTAAAATTTTGGGAACTTCCGGGAATTTTTCTGACTGGGGAATATTCTCGGTGGTATCATTGCTCCAACCGGGAATATTCCCTGGGTGTAAAGTGTGATGCTGAATTAAAATACATCAATCACTGTCGGGAAATACAATAAATACATCGGCAGAACTTACGGTTTCTTCAGTGTGCGCTCTGCAGTGTTGTGGGATTCCAGCAGTTACAATTAATTTGTTTATATTTCGTAATACTGCGAGATTGTGATTTTGTATGTGTACCTTCTTCCTTACTCATCGCATTTGTGTTTTAAAAATGAAACCAAAAGGTATTGTGCACAAATTTTATAAAGAATAAACGTGTAATACAAAATTTATTTTTATTAGTAAATATTGTGAAAAAGTGTACACGCATCGCAATGCGACAAAAATGTCTGCACTTATTATTAAATGTAATAAATCTCCTTCGGATTGTGAAAATAAACTTCGCCATTATAATATAATTGCTTCTAAAGTAAATTCTAATATTAATAGACGTGCTACACCTATTTCTAAATTAAAAACTGGACAAGCTACCGAAGTTATGCAGTTATTCCAAAATTTGGAAAAAACGGAAAAAGAATATTTTAATCCAATTCCAAGCACTTCATCAGCGCCTGATATTTCAATGGATTCATCGTCATCTTCGGATGATTCTCAAAGTATAACTTCAGGAATTTCCAACCAATCCGAAGATGACTTGTAAAATAAACATTATGTTTAGCTTTAGTTCTTTAGCTCTTATTTTTATTAATTGATTTTATTTTTATACGTATGTATGTAAGAAAACAAATTAAATTTATTTAAAGATTATTTATTATTTTCCATTCAAACAAAATTTTTATTTTACTTACTACATATATTCCCAAAAGATTAAAAAATATATAATAATAGTTTTAAAGCATCTAAGTTTGATTTAATTTTGGGAACATTCCTAGGAAAGTTTCTGGTAATATTCCGTTTAAGAAAGTTTTAAGGAATTTGAATTAATGTTTTATGCTTTAGTGCTGAAACACATACTAAAATATATAGATCTGCATAAGGAACAAAATATAATAGTAAAATAGGAAAATATTTAAATTTGTGTGGTATGTTCCTCTATATTTCCGATTTTGGGAAATATTTACGGAAACATTCTCGGAAATATTCCCCTAAATTGAAATTCCCGGGAACGGCACATTGCTAATTGTAACACATATTAAATCTAACAATAAAAATAAAATTTTATTTTTATTAAATTTAAACGAAGTTCAAATTTAATTCTCGCGAAAGTCGTTACAACCTTCCCAGAATTGAGTGTGAATATATTTGAGATGACATGTGGCTGTGTGTGTGTGTGTTTGTCTTTCTGTCTGTGTATGTATGCGCTCTACAGACTAAAGAGTAGTAGATAAAATTATGTAACTTCTAACTTAAAATTTGTATACGCCTGGCAAAAAAAACCTCTTATTTTTGAAAGAAAGAATTTTCTGTAACGAATATTCAAACGGGAAATGCATGTGTACTATAGTAATTTTTTGCATTTTCTGCTATAAGTCATAAAAACGGTTCTATTGACAGTAACATTAGTAAGAATGAAAATATAAGAAATTAATATTTCGTAAAACTTTTATTTGAAAATATTTTTCAGAAAAGGTACTGGTTACAAATATAAATAAGTTATATTCAATATTACCTTCAATACTTCTCATTTCTACTGCATTATATACCTACCTGACCACCGTCAGTATTTGATGACTCGCTCGACGCGTCGGTACTTATGTTGGCATGCGGCATGTCTTCTGCTTGCTTATACGCATTTTGGATAGATAGAGTTTATAAAACTTTAAAATTTTATTGAATTCTAACGATCTAATTAAAATGCGTATAAGAAAGTTCAGTGACAGACACTTGGGTTTTTTTAAAGATGTTTAGACTTTAAAAAATATTTTATTTATAACACAAACGTCTAAATTGAGTATAAAACAAAAATGACTGACTTAGAACTGACTGTCAAATACAATAGTTTATATAATATAATTTTACTTAAGGGGGCATTACAGGTTGCGACTTTGAAAAAATAGACGTTTTTTGCATTTTTTCAAAACTACATTCATGTAGAAACAGTGGTCGAAAGGCTTATGCGATCCGGAAAGTTTTCCGGCCCTTACGACCATTTATGCACAGGTACCTCCCGAGCGCTCGGCGGAGCGCCGCACAGTGGGACGAAACGCTTGAAAAGTGGCCAAAAGGTAAATTTTCAAATATTCGATTTTTGAATATTTTTTAATACCATATTATTAAGAACACTTTAGACTGTAGAATGCAATAATTTTTTTTATTAAAACATTACGGAAATACCTAAAAACGACCTCAAAACACAAAACTTTAAAAATTTACTTTTTTAAAATGTAAAATGAATGTCACAATATCATTTTTATTTTTTAATCAAATTTCAAAATTCAAAATGTTTTAATATGATATTACATTTAATCTCAAAATGTTTCTTTTTAAATTTTAAAATACGAAACGAATTTCATATTACAGCCTCCAACATGACGGTCCGTTTTTTTTTTGTTTTGTTTGGCATTTTCATTTGAATATAACTTTTTAGCGCCGCTTCCCGTCGCTTTAATTTTTACATATTTATATACATAATATTTTTGAGAAACAAGATCAAAAATAAAAAATTACCCGCCTTTCCCTGGATTTTCGTAATTTATATTTTAAGTGACGGCCGACCAGCAAACAAATATGTACTACGCTGCGAGGATTTTTACTTTAAATACATAATTTAACAAAAATCGGTATCTTAGATATAATTCTGTTATCAGTACCTGCGAATATTAAGAAACTTATGAATTTTATTAATCTTTTAATCTATGCAAATAATATAAATAAATTAAGTGGGCTAAAATGGGCTGGATTATGCAGACGAAAATATAATACTCCTATTTGACGGTAAGATTAAAAGTAAAACCTGCCCTAAAATTAGTTAAATTAAAATTTTTGTTTCTGTTATCGGCATATTCTAAATATAAGATAAACTTAATCCCTAATACGGCAATTTTGTTGCAGGCGGCTTTATTCTTATATATTTCGGGATCTGTAAATTATCTTTTCTGATGTATTGTATGTATACTTGCTAATAATATGACTAATTATTATGCAAGAATGCCTAATTATATATTAATTACATATATTGTAACCAATTGCATTATATATTTACACCGTCCAAATCTAGTAAGAAAACAATATAAATAGGCAGTAATAGTGTAATACATTCAGTTCTTGTGTTTATATTAAACCATAAACATACATGTTCAATTAAGCAATCTGAAAGAGTTTCGTAAAGTTATAAAGCTATATCGTGTTACATAAAATAACATTTAAAGTGATTGTTTTAGCGGAATTTACAGATTGATAATCCAAAAAATTACTATAAGGTGTTTGTAAAAAAAGATTTCAAGCGTATGCGAGAATTTAATTCTAGAAAATGTAGTCGTCAAGCTACAAATGAAGATTTGCTTCATTGTATTTTAATAACCTCAGATCCGTATATTACGAGTCTAAGGCATAAAAACATTATTAATAAAGGACACTTTATGTGATGATGCTCTTAATTTATTAAATATTTAGTTATATTTTATATCAATCAAAAATAAGTCATGAAATTGAATATTATATATTTCGATATCTATTAATAATTTTGTTTTTCCATTTCCTAATAGTTCTTGAGAGCTATCATTTTGATAAAAAACACGCGCCGGTTCCGCAGGGTTATTATATTTCATTTTTTGGGGAGAAATTTCGATTCAACTATCTTCTATTTTGCAAATTAGTATGATTCCGATTCCAATTTCTTAATTACAATATAGTATATTAAAATTTTATTTTGAAACTAACCGAGTGTGTTTTATTTTATATATAATAATACCTTTATTAAAACAAAAGTATTTAAAATTTTGGACCTAACAGAAAACAACAACCACATCTTTATAATCTATGCTTTAATATTATTAATTATAAGTATTTTTATAGTTAAGTTAATATAAATATATAAATAAAAAGAAAATGTTATATTTGTAATAATAAAATCAAGAAAGACGTAGAAATATACACATTAGAGCAATTATGATGAAATCTTGATAGGGAGGATTTATGTATGCCTGTAACTCTTTTCTATCATTATTACTCGCTTATTTTATTAGATGTCAGCATATAGCACTTGTCAGTTTCCTGTGCAATATGAGTATTAAGTAAACTATAACATAAGCATATATTTACATATATAAGCAAATAAAAACTTATATTCATGTTCTGTTCAGTGGGGTATTTCACTATTGTAACTAACAATGTGCCATCGGGAATATTCCTCGTGGGAAATTGCCTCAAAAAGGGAATATTCCCGGAATGTTCCTGAGGCGCCCATAAGTGTCTGAAAACTGGAAATATACGAATATTTAAAATTTTGGGAACTTCCGGGAATTTTTCTGACTGGGGAATATTCTCGGTGGTATCATTGCTCCAACCGGGAATATTCCCTGGGTGTAAAGTGTGATGCTGAATTAAAATACATCAATCACTGTCGGGAAATACAATAAATACATCGGCAGAACTTACGGTTTCTTCAGTGTGCGCTCTGCAGTGTTGTGGGATTCCAGCAGTTACAATTAATTTGTTTATATTTCGTAATACTGCGAGATTGTGATTTTGTATGTGTACCTTCTTCCTTACTCATCGCATTTGTGTTTTAAAAATGAAACCAAAAGGTATTGTGCACAAATTTTATAAAGAATAAACGTGTAATACAAAATTTATTTTTATTAGTAAATATTGTGAAAAAGTGTACACGCATCGCAATGCGACAAAAATGTCTGCACTTATTATTAAATGTAATAAATCTCCTTCGGATTGTGAAAATAAACTTCGCCATTATAATATAATTGCTTCTAAAGTAAATTCTAATATTAATAGACGTGCTACACCTATTTCTAAATTAAAAACTGGACAAGCTACCGAAGTTATGCAGTTATTCCAAAATTTGGAAAAAACGGAAAAAGAATATTTTAATCCAATTCCAAGCACTTCATCAGCGCCTGATATTTCAATGGATTCATCGTCATCTTCGGATGATTCTCAAAGTATAACTTCAGGAATTTCCAACCAATCCGAAGATGACTTGTAAAATAAACATTATGTTTAGCTTTAGTTCTTTAGCTCTTATTTTTATTAATTGATTTTATTTTTATACGTATGTATGTAAGAAAACAAATTAAATTTATTTAAAGATTATTTATTATTTTCCATTCAAACAAAATTTTTATTTTACTTACTACATATATTCCCAAAAGATTAAAAAATATATAATAATAGTTTTAAAGCATCTAAGTTTGATTTAATTTTGGGAACATTCCTAGGAAAGTTTCTGGTAATATTCCGTTTAAGAAAGTTTTAAGGAATTTGAATTAATGTTTTATGCTTTAGTGCTGAAACACATACTAAAATATATAGATCTGCATAAGGAACAAAATATAATAGTAAAATAGGAAAATATTTAAATTTGTGTGGTATGTTCCTCTATATTTCCGATTTTGGGAAATATTTACGGAAACATTCTCGGAAATATTCCCCTAAATTGAAATTCCCGGGAACGGCACATTGCTAATTGTAACACATATTAAATCTAACAATAAAAATAAAATTTTATTTTTATTAAATTTAAACGAAGTTCAAATTTAATTCTCGCGAAAGTCGTTACAACCTTCCCAGAATTGAGTGTGAATATATTTGAGATGACATGTGGCTGTGTGTGTGTGTGTTTGTCTTTCTGTCTGTGTATGTATGCGCTCTACAGACTAAAGAGTAGTAGATAAAATTATGTAACTTCTAACTTAAAATTTGTATACGCCTGGCAAAAAAAACCTCTTATTTTTGAAAGAAAGAATTTTCTGTAACGAATATTCAAACGGGAAATGCATGTGTACTATAGTAATTTTTTGCATTTTCTGCTATAAGTCATAAAAACGGTTCTATTGACAGTAACATTAGTAAGAATGAAAATATAAGAAATTAATATTTCGTAAAACTTTTATTTGAAAATATTTTTCAGAAAAGGTACTGGTTACAAATATAAATAAGTTATATTCAATATTACCTTCAATACTTCTCATTTCTACTGCATTATATACCTACCTGACCACCGTCAGTATTTGATGACTCGCTCGACGCGTCGGTACTTATGTTGGCATGCGGCATGTCTTCTGCTTTCTTATACGCATTTTGGATAGATAGAGTTTATAAAACTTTAAAATTTTATTGAATTCTAACGATCTAATTAAAATGCGTATAAGAAAGTTCAGTGACAGACACTTGGGTTTTTTTAAAGATGTTTAGACTTTAAAAAATATTTTATTTATAACACAAACGTCTAAATTGAGTATAAAACAAAAATGACTGACTTAGAACTGACTGTCAAATACAATAGTTTATATAATATAATTTTACTTAAGGGGGCATTACAGGTTGCGACTTTGAAAAAATAGACGTTTTTTGCATTTTTTCAAAACTACATTCATGTAGAAACAGTGGTCGAAAGGCTTATGCGATCCGGAAAGTTTTCCGGCCCTTACGACCATTTATGCACAGGTACCTCCCGAGCGCTCGGCGGAGCGCCGCACAGTGGGACGAAACGCTTGAAAAGTGGCCAAAAGGTAAATTTTCAAATATTCGATTTTTGAATATTTTTTAATACCATATTATTAAGAACACTTTAGACTGTAGAATGCAATAATTTTTTTTATTAAAACATTACGGAAATACCTAAAAACGACCTCAAAACACAAAACTTTAAAAATTTACTTTTTTAAAATGTAAAATGAATGTCACAATATCATTTTTATTTTTTAATCAAATTTCAAAATTCAAAATGTTTTAATATGATATTACATTTAATCTCAAAATGTTTCTTTTTAAATTTTAAAATACGAAACGAATTTCATATTACAGCCTCCAACATGACGGTCCGTTTTTTTTTTGTTTTGTTTGGCATTTTCATTTGAATATAACTTTTTAGCGCCGCTTCCCGTCGCTTTAATTTTTACATATTTATATACATAATATTTTTGAGAAACAAGATCAAAAATAAAAAATTACCCGCCTTTCCCTGGATTTTCGTAATTTATATTTTAAGTGACGGCCGACCAGCAAACAAATATGTACTACGCTGCGAGGATTTTTACTTTAAATACATAATTTAACAAAAATCGGTATCTTAGATATAATTCTGTTATCAGTACCTGCGAATATTAAGAAACTTATGAATTTTATTAATCTTTTAATCTATGCAAATAATATAAATAAATTAAGTGGGCTAAAATGGGCTGGATTATGCAGACGAAAATATAATACTCCTATTTGACGGTAAGATTAAAAGTAAAACCTGCCCTAAAATTAGTTAAATTAAAATTTTTGTTTCTGTTATCGGCATATTCTAAATATAAGATAAACTTAATCCCTAATACGGCAATTTTGTTGCAGGCGGCTTTATTCTTATATATTTCGGGATCTGTAAATTATCTTTTCTGATGTATTGTATGTATACTTGCTAATAATATGACTAATTATTATGCAAGAATGCCTAATTATATATTAATTACATATATTGTAACCAATTGCATTATATATTTACACCGTCCAAATCTAGTAAGAAAACAATATAAATAGGCAGTAATAGTGTAATACATTCAGTTCTTGTGTTTATATTAAACCATAAACATACATGTTCAATTAAGCAATCTGAAAGAGTTTCGTAAAGTTATAAAGCTATATCGTGTTACATAAAATAACATTTAAAGTGATTGTTTTAGCGGAATTTACAGATTGATAATCCAAAAAATTACTATAAGGTGTTTGTAAAAAAAGATTTCAAGCGTATGCGAGAATTTAATTCTAGAAAATGTAGTCGTCAAGCTACAAATGAAGATTTGCTTCATTGTATTTTAATAACCTCAGATCCGTATATTACGAGTCTAAGGCATAAAAACATTATTAATAAAGGACACTTTATGTGATGATGCTCTTAATTTATTAAATATTTAGTTATATTTTATATCAATCAAAAATAAGTCATGAAATTGAATATTATATATTTCGATATCTATTAATAATTTTGTTTTTCCATTTCCTAATAGTTCTTGAGAGCTATCATTTTGATAAAAAACACGCGCCGGTTCCGCAGGGTTATTATATTTCATTTTTTGGGGAGAAATTTCGATTCAACTATCTTCTATTTTGCAAATTAGTATGATTCCGATTCCAATTTCTTAATTACAAGTCCGCAACACGCTTATATGTTCAATATAAACAAGTCAATATTAACGGTGATATATGTAGTATCGTACGTTGTACGAAATAAATTGGGAAAGGAAATAAATTGTTTTTGGTTGAGTGTTTTGTAATCTGTAACTCAACTTTACATCTTACACGCTACATAAAATTAATGTAAGTACATTGACTATTATAATAATTAATCAATGTGTTTTTATTAAAATTGATTGTTGCCTTTGAAATAATAAAATAAAAGTAATTCCGTATTCACTCGATGTAGATGTTAATTTAAAATTATTGTTTTATAGAATATTTTATTCTAAACTTGCATGTCATGGATTTCACATGAAACATCAGTGAAAAAATAAAAATAAATTTATATAAATATGATTAAAATCTGATAGTTTAAAATATTCTCGAATGACAACAAACATTACTGTTGCTAGGACGCTAGTAATTTTTAAAATATTGTAATTTTATTTAATTTCTTTATGAGCTAGAATTTATCTCTGTTTCGGTATTTGTATTTGTTTATGTTGTTAAAATTATACAAAAATGTACAGTTTTGTTTAAATATAAAAATTATCCAACTAATTATTTAAGTAACAAACACTATTTCATATACTTGTTTACAAATTCAAGCAAACCAATTGAGTAGAATAGACTCGTTATTAATATATAATTTCATTCTTAATGTAATTATTAGTAATACATTAAATTTAGGGCAAAGTTTATTAAATTCTGTTTTAAAAGTCAGATGAGTAAATTGTTTTGTGATAGACATATGTAGTAAAATATGTCTAATGTACTTAATACTTATAACTTTAAGTACATTTAGAAAGTACTTTAAGTACTACTTAAATAAGTATTTAAAGTACATTTGTAGTAAGTACTTCATACTTAGTACTTACATACTTTTTTGACGTACTTATCCCAGCTCTGCCTATATCACGTTTTAAGCTCGAAAAAAACAATGGATATTTCATCACTTATTTTCACACGGTCGCAATATTGTATTTTCCAAAAATTTTCTTGAAATCAGGTTCAGGATCCATCAAATATATTTTAGTTTAGTGACCAATGTGCGTTTTTTGGTTCAGATGACCAGGAGGGGCCCGGTGCACGACACAGTGGGCACATGTTTCACCTTCGCGGTGCCAAGATGGCCGGCGTTGCGGCCATGTTTGTGATAATATATTGTTGAATAATTGTTCAATAATAAAAGAAGGATAGATAAATTAAATCCGCGAAACCGCATGACTCTACTGATTTTAGTTCATTCATAAAAAAATGCGGTTCTTTTTCTCTTTTTCATCATGCTTGCGCGAAATTTATCAAATCATTTGTATCTAGCTCAGTCCGACGTCTAACTGCCGTATCTACAACTATACCTCGTACTTCACTGATTGAAATTTATAATTTCCTACATGTAAGTTTTTAACTCAATACACCCAAAACCAACCCATCCATTGAGATCACCCGGGACTATCAATCTTATACCAAGATTACGGATATACGCTACACTAAACATCTCGTTCTAAAATTACACTCAGATTTATTCGGACCATAATCATACATTATGAAGAGCCTAATCAAACCTACTTTCAATCTGAGACAGATTTTCGAAGATACCAACTTATAATATAGGATATAAGATTTGAATTGCTCAATGACACGAACCCCGACAACTTGTTTAGCATGCTCATTTTCATTCACATCAGACCATAAAATGTAAATGAAATTTTCTCTTCCATTTGCTCTATCTCGCATGCCACAACAGTTAATTATAAAAGGAAGAGATTTAGATTGGTAATAAGAACAGCCAGGGTAGCCTACCAGGTAAGTCCCCAACTGAAATACAATATTTTTAGCTATACATTCAGCCTTATTCTCGTGTCCCTTGTTTGCGAAACAATATTGTATTGATTACAAGTGACTTAACAATGTGCTTGAAGATATTGTTTTTATTTGGTATTCTCGTGACCACCTTGTAAAACCCAACTTATGTCAAACGATATCCTATCGCTTACAATAATGAAGGTAGCGTGCATTGCTACCAACAAAATTTATTAAGTTGGTATATGGTTTATGGTGAAGTTAACCGCGTTAAACATAACCACATAGATGCTCATATAAATGATATAAATAAACATTCAACATATTAATTCAATTAAAATTAATGTAGGGAAAATTTCTTGTTGGCTTAATTTTAATATGGGATTAATAATTACAAGTTCCAGAACTCTTTCTTCGCCATCCAAATTAGTGCGATTGTTATTATTTCTTATAATAAAGATATGAATTATTTGTAATCATTTTATTCAAAATTAAATTGGCCGCAACATTTCCGTGAATTCCAATTTAACATTAGTGTGTATTGTTGTAACGCTTGGCGTCGGCCTATTTGGAAATATTATGGCGAATAAATCTAGAACATTGCGTAAACAATTTTTATGATATCAAAAGTTTTTATAATAAGTCTTTCTTATTGTTAGTTAGAAAAAAGTTGAATTAATTTTAATAAGGGAATCACAGAATAAATGAATGACATGTTTCAAACGGCACAAATTCATTGGTTTTTTATTTTAATATTATAGTAATATTTAATTGTATTTTTGAACATTTTCAAATCTAATTTCTGCAATTATTAAAGCATGCAAAATTAATTTTGTTTATTGATCTGAGTGCAGAATATTAAGTTCTACAAACTTTATTTGAGTCATTTTTTTTAAAAACTAATTTGTGGGGCAATTCGCAATGAAAAACTATTTTTACATGTTGAATCCTTATGTACACAGCCACCAACTCTAAACGAAATATAAATAATTATGAAAAAAAATAAGGTGCTCCGAAGTAAATTTATATTTGGGTAATTTAACAATTTCTTTTAAAAAAATGACTTATATTATATGAATTTAGACAAATTCTAGAGCGTCAATTAATATTATGAAATAGTTTTGAGCCATTTTAAATGCAAAAAATATAATAATCATGTCTACATTCAATACAATACTCCGTAAGGAGGTGTTGTTCAGTATACAATATTGAAAGCAAATATTGTATTGTATTCAATCTAAATTTTGTCACAAGAATACCAAATATTGGAATTTCACAATATTGTAACTCATACAAGACTTGTTTCGTAAACGATTGTCACAAGAATACCATTTTTAAAATTTCTTGTCTACTATACAATAATCGTATCGTATACAATATTGTTTCGCAAACAAGGGACACGAGAATAAGGCTGATTGTATGGTTTAACCCAAGTCTGATTTTATCGAGAATCTAAACATTTACCGCGCTGGAACTTATCAATGTAGATGTTATATATTTATATATTTTCATAGCATTTTTTTATAACTATATATTATCGTGGCATACTTTTTTAATAGATCTTAGTTAGGAAATATGAGTAAAACTAAAAAAAAGTTAAAGATACATTATAAAAAGGTAATGCATCATAATTCTGGCTAGTATATTTTCAATTGCGAACACTGTTCTTAACATATACACCATTATAGTCACAGTCAGCTAGGGTGATAATATGTCTTTAATAGGAAAATGTATAGTGCAAATTTACATTTAATTAAGTAAAATGATATATTTAAGCTTCCATAAATTAAAATTTTCTTGCTCATTTATTTCGTGTAGTCCTTGTCGCACATCTTGATTTTAGTTTTTCGTACGAATAATTCTTCTCCACCCAGAAAATATCAATCGTTCATCAATTTTACTTATTTCATTAAATCCAGTTATATAACTGACTAGAATTCCGACTGAAATAACTATTATGCAGTTCAAAAAATTATAATAAGTAAACGACAGGCTAAAAAGTGTATTAGGGTTCACGCTTTCAATAGGTGTTAGTTCGGTTATATTCGCTTTAGTTGTGAATTCTAAATATTGATAGATTGGCACAGTCTGCATTACATTTTCCGTTATATTGAGATAATTTATCCGGGTTGTATTTGTACAACCTACTGTTGATGTAGGTAATAGTTTGTGGTAATTAACATTATAGAATATAGATCCAAAACTTAACCAAGATGTGAAACATAAACTGGTTATAACACCAACCATCGCTCCCTGAAAAATAAAGTTTTTTTACATATAAGATATGAGGTACATATGAAGATGAGTTTTGATACAACCTTTGAATTGGCCCATGGAAACATGATTCCAAGTAACAAAAGACCAAATAGGGCTCCATAACACGTCCCACCAATTGCAAGAATTAGCTATGGATCCAATGAAAAATACGAAAATTAATATAGATATGAATTATAATTGTAAACGACAGTTTATCTGCAAAGTTTTATAGTAGTTGTGCATAAGTGCATTTCTAGATAAATTGTCATCTTAGACATGTTATCAATTTTTACTTTCTTATACGAAGTATAAGTAAGTATTGTAATCATGAAAAATTTCGATCTCGAGATTTCAACGGAAATATACGTTTTGACCTTCCCTGAATCGATTCCAACTATTTTTGGAATCATGTCCGCCTCTGTGTGTGTGTGTGTGTGTGTATGTTCTCTAGAGCCTAAACGGTTGAAGCTAAAATTATGAAACTTTAAACTTAAGATTTGCAAATGCCTGGGGTGTGCACCTTCTATTTTTGAATAAAATATTCAAACCGGAAGTGCCTGTTTACTCTAGGCATTTTTGGCAGTTTCTGCAATTACTCAAAAATCGTTACAGATACAGACAAATTTTATGAACAAAAATTAAAGGTATTCATATTTAGCACAACTTTTGTTCGAATTTTTTTTCCAAAAAGTGTACTGGTTACAAAATAAATTTCTGCGTTTTATATATATTTTTACATAAATCGTATCATCTTCGCCTGTCAATTGTTTAACAAAATAGACGTAAATAATTTGAAGTTTGACATTTAATATATATTTTAAGAAATATATTTAGTGTAAAAGCGATCTAAAGGTTAGAACAAATATTATAAATTAGAAAAAAAATGTAACTACGATATGGTTTAACCCATATGCGTATAAGAAAGTTCGGTGCATGACACTGCAGATATTTTACAGTACACTCTTCAGTTATTATTGTAAGTATTGCAATCGTGAAAATTTTCGAACTCGAGATTTAAACGGAAATATACGTTTTGACCTTCCCTGAATCAGTATGTATGTGTGTATATGTGTATGTATGTGTGTGTGTGTTTATGTGTGTGTGTATGTTTGTGTGTGTGTTTGTGCGTGTGTGTGTGTTTGTGTGCCTGTGTGTGTGTTTGTGTGTGCGTGTGTGGGTGTGTGGGTGTGTGGGTGTGTGGGTGTGTGGGTGTGTGGGTGTGTGGGTGTGTGGGTGTGTGGGTGTGTGGGTGTGTGGGTGTGTGGGTGTGTGGGTGTGTGGGCGTGTGGGTGTGTGGGTGTGGGTGTTGGTGTGGGTGTGGGTGTGGGTGTGGGTGTGGGTGTGGGTGTGGGTGTGCGTGTGCGTGTGCGTGTGTGTGTGCGTGTGCGTGTGCGTGTGCGTGTGCGTGTGCGTGTGCGTGTGCGTGTGCGTGTGCGTGTGCGTGTGCGTGTGCGTGTGCGTGTGCGTGTGTTTGTGTGTGTGTGTACGCTCTACAGCATATACGGTAAAATTAAAAATTATTAAACGTCCAACTTATGAATTGTATTTCCCTGGGCAGAAAACCTTCTATTCAAACCTGAAGTGCATGTTTACTCTAGTCATTTTATGCGGGTTCTGCATTTATTCAAAAATAGTTGCACTTACAGAAAAATGTTAGAGATATAATTAATAGATATTAGCATTTTGTACGACGTTTATTTGAATCTTCTTTTCAAAAATAGTACCGGATATAAGAAAATGGCAATTGTTATTTGTTCTTATTATAATTATATTCACATAAATTTTATCAACACACACACACAAGACACACACACGCGCGCGCTCACGCATGAACGCACGAATGCACGCACAAACGCACGTACGCACGCGCACGCACACGCACACCCAGACTGACGTCCTTCCAAAAATAGTCAGAATCGTTTCAGGGAAGGTCAAAACGTATATTTCCGTTTAAATCTTTTGATCGACATTTTTCATGATTAAATTTACTTATATCGCGTATAAGAAAGTAAAAAATCATAACAATTTATTGTCAAGGAGAAAAACATTCATAGAAATGTGTTGTCAAGGAGATAGCTGTCATTTACTTTATTCTCTCCCTTTATTCCCTTAGGGAATAAACTAGTCTATTATGTGCCAAATATGAACCACATAATGCCACTTTATTCTTGGTAGGGAGAAAAATATTATTTATTAGAAAATATTAAAATTGTGATATGATTTATCCCAAATGCGTATAAGAAAGTTCGGCACAAGACACTGCAGATGTTTTTTCTTGAAATTATGACTTTTCAATTAAGATCCAAGGAAGAAATAATTAAACTACCCTTTAAAGTTTGTTTTAATTGAAAATGTATTTGGTTTTTGCACTTTTGAAAAAAAAACTATTACGATTGCAGTAAAGTTGAATAGTAGTTTCTTGTTCTGCTTAAAAAACAAAAAAAAATTAACATGGATAGAAGTAAAATGGTGCAATAGAACTGCATTCATTATGGATTTGAAAAAAATTTGCAGGGGCTTGCACTGAACGCATTAGAACATATCATATTATTATTATTTTTTTAATTAATAATATTTTACTAACCTTGGGAACCCTTTTTCACTAAATATATCCAAATATTAATTAAGTTTTTTTTTGATTTACTGTTCAATAATTGCCAGGCACAGTTAATACGATTTATGAGTAAATAAAACAATTTCAATAGCCATTTTCTATTTGAACAAAAATAACTGGGCACTTCCGGTTCGAATTTTTTCTTATTATGACAATATCTCTGGAAATGCATATACACTAGACCTTCCGGAACTGAACACCTCGGGAAATGGACACCTCGGCTATGTTGACACTTGTTGAAACATCATTTACGCTTCTTTCTATAAATGAACATCGTAGTATGCTATGTAACAAAACGCATAAACTCGCACTTGTCTTTTGTCTTTTTAGCAATGTCAATAAGTTCCTCATATAACATAATAAAATCTATATATACAATATACTGTATTTTGATTAACTATTAACTATCCACGCGTACATCTCAATAGGTTATGGGCCCAGTGTGGTAAAACGAAATAAATTCACAAAAACTAAAAATCACGATACAAACTGCGACCCGGTATTTATAATCCAGGTGTGTAGAAATTGTCAGCATGGCATTCTCGAACGCGATGAGTTCCGTTCGTCTCGAGACGCTCACAAAAGAAAACTACGACACATGGAGGATACAAGTCGAAGCACTTCTGATCAAGAACGATGCATGGGATTATGTATGCGGTGAAAAACCAAAACCAGAAGCCAACGCCGACGACGAATCAACCGCGGCAAATTTCGCAGAATGGATCAAACAAGACCGCAAAGCCAGGTCAGATTTGATATTAGCAATTTCTCCATCCGAACTCAAACAAGTTCGAGACTGTCAAACGTCCAAAGCGATCTGGGATAAACTCGAAACAATATACGTTTCTAAGGGTCCCCCCCGCAAAGCTAATCTATTAAAACAGCTTCTGCAACACAAAATGCGTCAGTTGTCATCGTTTTTCGACACAGTTGACAAATTACAATCCATGGAGGTGGCATTTAACGGGGATTTGCTGACTATTATGCTGCTTTATAGCCTACTAGAATCGTTCGAAAACTTCAGATGCGCCATAGAATCTCGCGACGCTCTTCCATCCGCGGAATCTCTCAAAATCAAAATCGTCGAAGAAAGTGAGGCGAGGAAGCGGAAATCTGTTCCCACTTCATCCGGTGCCTTCCTCTCTAGGAACCAAGGTCCATATTCTGCATCATCGCAATTCAGAAGACAGAACGAGAAAAATCCCAGACAAGGAGAAAACCGTTCAAAACTAACCTGCTATTTCTGTAAATTCAAAGGGAATGTTATTTCTGAGTGCAGAAAGAAGAAGAAAGCCGATTCGCAAAAGAGGAAAGAAGAGCAAAAAGGAAACTTGACCGACGAAACTTACTTTGCAACGACAGCACATTGTTCGCCAAAGCAGAGGAGATTCGCAGTGGACTCCGTCTGGCAAGCAGCGCGACAACACAAATACATGCCAAAGGAAGTGTTAAGATTCCAACAAACATTGGTAACCATACCAAATCCATCACGCTTGAAAACACATTTCTTGTTCCAGATTTGAGATCAAACCTCCTCTCAGTATCCAAACTTGTCGATCGAAACAACACGGTCATTTTCAACAAGCAAGAAGCAACTGTCCTAGATGCAAATGGCAATACTCGACTCCACGCGTATCGCATAAATGACTTATATTACCTAAGTCAAGCTGTTCCACAGGCGAACTCAACACAAAATGACTATTCCTCAACCACGAAATGGCATCGACGTCTTGGCCACGTAAACTATAACGATGCCAAACTTCTGATGAAAAATTCCCACATAAAAGAACCCAACGACTCTACAAAAATTATTCCTGCATGTGAAATTTGCATCACCGGCAAATTAACGAGGAAACCCTTTCCCGCACGCATCGAAAAATCGTTGACTCCACTACAAATAGTTCACTCTGATCTATGTGGACCTATGAGAGTCACAAGGAGGGGCAAGGTACTTCCTCACACTTACCGATGATCACACCAGTTGGTGCAACGTTTACTTCCTCAAAAGCAAAGACCAAGTCATCGAAAAAATTTTAGAATTCAAAACTTACGCAGAAAACCAAACCGGACACAAAATCAAAGCATTACAAACAGACAACGGCAGAGAATTTTGTAATGCTCGAATGGACGACATTCTCAAGAAAAACAAAATTCAGAGACGACTCACAACCCCATACATCCCACAACCGAATGGAGTGTCTGAGAGAAAGAACCGGACATTAGTAGAGATGGCGCGATGCATGCTAATCGAATCCGATATGAAATCATCGTTCTGGTCAGAAGCAATCGCTACCGCCAACTTCATCGAAACCGATGTTTAACCAGAAGTCTCAACGGAGGAATCCCTTTTGAACAGTGGACCAGTAGACGTCCGCACTTCAACTTCTTCAAGGTATTCGGTTGCAAGGCATTTGTCCTTGATAAACAACCAGGAAAAGGCAAATTTGAACCTAAAGCTCTCAAGGGTCTGTTTGTCGGCTACTCGGAAACCTCCAAGGCCTACCGCATCTGGATTCCGAACGAAAGAAAAATCAGAATTTCTCGAGAAGTAAAATTCATCGAAGAATTTGATTCCAGAAGCGAATATACGGACATCATTTCCGAAAACACTTTGAGCGGATAATCAAAATTCCTTAGTCCGTCTTACCAAATTCTCCCCATTGACAACTCGATCATTTCCAACGAGAGAGACTCGGTTGAAACATTAAACCCAAGAGCGAAATATTCTTCTTCCGTTGAAAGGACGAATCAATCCAATTCACATCAAGGACCAGATCTAGGGGATGAAGTCTCAAACATCGAAATCAAGAAGCGTGCTCCCGGACGACCCCTCTTAATCAGAACTGGAAAACGGGGCAGACCAGCAAAGGTTTATCATTATCAAGATAAACACATCGATGAGGGCAATGCAGACCACAATATAAATCCAGATAACGACGAGGAATCTTCAAATTTTAAAGGATTCGATCAACGATGCAAGTCCCACGAAAGGAACTATTCGGATGCGGAACACGCCATGACGTGTACGGAAATTCCCCTGTCTGCCTTATCCGGACCGGATTGCAACGAATGGGAAGAAGCAATCTACCGTGAGATGAAAAGTCTTCTGAAAAATCTCACCTGAGACCTCGTCGACCGACCTATCAATAAGAAAGTAATCGGATCTAGAACCATTCTACAAAATAAATATGACAGTCAGGGAAATATAGGACGCCGCAAACCCCGCGTTGTGGCGAGAGGATTTGCACAAATTCCTGGGATCGACTTCCACGATTCCTTTTCCCCGGTAGCCCGTCTCAGTTCGTTTAGGATCTTGATGGCTCTTGCTGTCAAATATAGCCTTCACATCACACAACTGGACGTCACTACAGCATATCTCTATGCCGATATTGACGTAGAAACGTACATGGAACCACCTGTATTAATCGAAAAGATGCTCGAGAAGATGGTCGTGAGAGAAAAAGATCCTCATCTCCAAAATAGAGTTCGAGACATGTTATCACAGATACGCAAGGGAAATCAAGTATGTAAAATAAACCGCGCAATTTACGGTTTAAAGCAAGCAGGACGACAGTGGCATTCGAAATTGACAGACGTGCTGATCAGAGCAGGTTTTTCACCCACACACTCGGATCCATGCATTTTCATAGACGAGTCCAAACAAACATACATACTGATTTATGTTGATGACCTGTTGATCGTTACCAAAGACAAACAGAAGGAAAAATCTATCATCAACGCCTTAAGAAACCAATTCGAAATCAAATTACTAGGAGACGCCGAGTATTGTCTTGGTCTGGAAATCAACAGATCAAGGGAGAGTATTCACATTTCACAATCTAGTTACGTAAAAGAGTTACTGAAACGCTTTAACTTGGATGATTGCAACCCTGTCTCAACCCCTCTCGCTTCAGGCACAGATCTCAACAATCCCTCGGGGGATCAAGACGACGTGAAGTCCGACCAAGCGTACAAAGAACTCATTGGTTCACTGATGTATTTAGCGGTCGGTACACGACCAGACATCGCCCATGCTGTAAGTGTCTTAAGCCAGTATAATGATCGTCACTCCGGCCGACACTGGGCAGCAGCAAAGCGAGTTCTGCGCTACCTAAAAGGGACAATCAATTACGGACTTTCCTACCGACAAGATAACCAAACCCTGCTAGGCTTCGTCGACGCCGACTGGGGAAACTGCTCCACCGATCGCAGGTCATATACTGGATTTACATTCATCCTGAGCGGCGCAGCCATCACCTGGGAGTCACGCAAGCAGCACACAGTCGCACTTTCGAGCACCGAAGCTGAGTATTTAGGACTGACTACGGCGGCTAAAGAGTCTGTCTACCTGATACGCTTCCTAAAGGAACTTGGTGTGGACCTGGGTGACAAAGTACACCTATACAACGACAATCGTAGTGCTATTAAACTGTCCGAAAATCCAATTTATCACGCAAGAACAAAGCACATCGATGTCAGAGATCACTACTTTAGACAAGTTCTTAGAGAAGAATCTATATCGCTAATGCATTTATCCACAGACTTCATGCACGCGGATATTCTAACGAAGGGTTTTCCTCGATCCAAACATAA
Organism: Nebria brevicollis; assembly: GCA_944738965.1. NCBI lineage: Eukaryota > Metazoa > Arthropoda > Insecta > Coleoptera > Carabidae > Nebria > Nebria brevicollis. The sequence goes on along the minus strand of OX122902.1, from coordinate 5,188,489 downwards.
CTTTTGCATTCGAGGAATGGGCATCTCGCAAAAACTGATTGATGACAACGCTCCAATCAAGGGAGATTGTTGAAACATGATTTACGCTTCTTTCTATAAATGAACATCGTAGGATGCTGTGTAACAAAACGTATATACTCGCACTTGTCTTTTGTCTTTTTAGCAATGTCAATAAGTTCCTCATATAACATAATAAAATCTATATATACAATATACTGTATTTTGATTAACTATTAACTATCCACGCGTACATCTCAATAACACTCATAACCTCGACTATGTTGGCACTATTGCAGCGTTGCGGAAATGGAACGGAATGTGAAATAACCAATAGGAATGAGTGTGTAAGCGCGGTATATACAAATGACATACATACATACATAACTAAAGAGCCTAGCGCCCTTTAGCGATAACCAATGAGACGGCGTTAGTGGCCGACATGATTGTTTCAACATAGCCGAGGTTTCCGCTCCCGGCCTGTGTACAGTTACGGAGGATCTAGTGTATATATATAGTATCTGCCAATTATCATTATTGTTTTAATTAAGAGGTGAAACACAGTATAGCTTTGATTATTTCGTACACATTTGATTTATTCCAATTCAGAATTTTTTTTTCACATGAATTTTTTTTTTCTACAATAGATATATGAACCATTTATTGCTAGTTGCTACATTTATTTACTCTAATTACAAATTAGTTGATTGTTTTGCTTTTTACTTTCTTATACGCAGTATAAGTAAGTATTGTAATCATGAAAAATTACAATCTCAAGATTTTAACGGAAATATACGTTTTGACCTTCCCTGAAACGATTCCGACTATTTTGGGAATATCGTCCGTCTGTGTGTGTGTGTGTGTCTGTATGTGTGTGTGTGTGTGAGCGCTCTACAGCCTAGACTGTTGAAAGTAAAATTATGAAACTTCAAACTTAAGATTAGTATTCACCTGGGCAGAAAACTTCCTATTTTTGAAAAACAATATTCAAACCGGAAGTGCATGTTTACTCTAGTCATTTTTTGAAATTTCTCAAAAATGGTTGCACTTACAGAAAAATTTTTGGGATACAAATTATAGATACTATCATTTTGTAGAACCTTTATTTGAAACTTTTTTTCAAGAAAGGTACCGGAAATAAGAAAATGGCAATAGAAATTTGTTCTTATTATAATTATTTTCACATAAATCGTATCAACTATGCCTGTCAATTGTTTAATAGAAAAACAAAAAACTTAAATAATTTGTAGTTTGACATTTAATATTTATTCTAAAAAATAATTTAGTGAAAAGGGGATCCAAAGGTTAGCAAAATATTATAAAATAGAAGAATAATGTAAATATGATAAGATCTAACCCAAAAGCTTATAAGAAAGTTCGGTGCATGACACTGCAGATGTTTTATTTTTATAAAAGAGTTTTATTTCATTTTATATTTTTCATTAAATTACTAATATTATGTAGCAAGCAAAAAAGTAACCAAGAAATGTTGTAAGTAACCATGTCCTGCAAAACAATAAAATAGGTACTGAAACGGAAACTGGACACATAATAATATTTGACGGAATTTTATAAGACATCATATTTTGTAATTCAAAATAGGTGGCATATTTACCTGAATAAGACTTGTTGATGCTTCAACATAAGGTGCGATTATCAGTGTACTGCATCCTGCTATAAACATAATGGACATCATAATAGCTTTACTTCTAGTTTCAATGTTCGTCGATTTAAATAATTTCTTGATTACATCGTAGTAAAGTATTGCGGCTATACCATGCAACTCACTTGATATAGAACTAGAAAGAAATACTAATGCATTATTTACAATCAGTTAATTTAAGGGGGTAATACACTCTGGCGGCATGAAAAATGGGTAATTTTCGCGTTTTTTTTTTTTTTAGGGTAAATAATCCATCGTAAAAATGGACTGCATAGCTGTAATGCTTCAAATCTGATCTTTAAAAATGATTTTTGTCGTTATGATCGGGTAACTCCTGATACCTCCATCTAATTATTGTTGATCGGCGGGAGGGATTGGGATCGCATTAGAGCAATAACAAAACAATTTTTACTTTCTTATACGCAGTATAAGTAAGTATTGTAATCATGAAAAATTTCGAACTTGAGATTTTAACGGAAATATACGTTTTGACCTTCCCTGAATCGATTCCGACTATTTTTGGAATCACGTCCGTCTGTATATGTGTGTGTGTGTGTGTGTGTGTGTGTGTGTGTGTGTGTCTGTGTGTGTGTGAGCGCTCTCAGCCCAAACGGCTAAAAGGAAAATTATGAAATTTTAAACTTAAGATTTGTACGTGCATGGCACGAAAACCTCTTATTTTTGAAAACCATATTCCGACAGGAAGTGCATGTTTACCCTAGTCATTTTTTGCATTTTCTGCAATTACTCAAAAATGGTTACAGTTACAGAAAAATTTCATGAACAATTTGTTAAACAATTGACAGGCGCAGATGATACGATTCAT